>CM076573.1:20185488-20530429 GCA_034641835.2 Pinus albicaulis
TTGATCAGAGAATAGACCTATTTTTCCATAATGTTGTATTTCAAGGGTGCATCCCTGAGTCCTTTTTTGAAGAAAGAAATGGGTTGTTCCATTCCCTCTAGGTTTTTCTGTAGTAGGACTGCATCTATTGTATGCTTGGAGTCAAATGAAAAAATCAAGAAATATTTTGAGAAATCTGGGCTAATTAGGACAGGAGCCTGGGTGAGTGCAAGTTTAACTGATTCAAAAGATTTCTTAGCTTCAACAGTCCACTTAACTCCTACACCTTTCTTTAGCATGTTAGTCATATTTCTAAGGTGTTCAGCTAAGTTGGGAATAAATCTCCTTAGGAAGTTGATTTTCCCAATGAAGGACTGTAACTCTTTGATGTTTCTTGGGTATGTGATTTGTAGTATTCCCTCAACTCTTTGTGGGTCTATCCTAATCCCTTTCTCAGATATTATATGGCCAAGAAGTTTTCCTTCTTGCAACCCAAATACAGTCTTTTTAGGATTCAGTGACAGACCAAACCTTCTGCATTTTTCAAACACTCTTCTCAGGTGTTCTAGGTGTTCTTCCACAGTCTTAGAAAATATTGTTATGTCATCCAGATAGATGACAATGAATTGTCCTATTTCATCTGAAAAATCTATGTCCATCGCTCTTTGGAAGGTTGCACCAGCGTTCATCAATCCAAAAGGCATCTTTACATACATAAAAGTGCCCCATGGAGTGGTAAAGGCTGTTTTGAGTTGATCTTCTAGGGTTACTAAGACTTGGTTGTAACCTGAAAAACCATCTAGCAGGGAGATTCTTTTGCAGCCTACTACCCTCTGGAGAATATGTTCCATTTTTGGCAAAGGGTAATTGTCTTTGAGTGAGGCTCTATTAAGATTTCTGAAATCTATGCACAATCTGATCTCCCATGTTTTCTTTCTCACAGCCACTAGGTTTGATACCCAGTCAGAGAACCTCACAGGGACAATTATACCTGCTTCATACATCTTCTTAATCTCTTTTTCCACTGCAGACAATTGTTTTGGGTTTATTCTGTGAAGTTTTTATCTAAAGGGCTTCTAATTTTCTTTCAAGGGTATCTTGTGTTGTATGATGTTTGTGTCATAGGCCTTAAGTCCTCATAACTCCAAGCAAACACATCAATGAATTCATTGAACAGGTCAATGTATTTCCTTTTCATGTTTACAGGAAGGGACTTAGCTAATTTGATCATCTTGGGTTTATCTTCAGTGCCTATGTTGCATTCTTCGACATCAGAGTCTGAATGCTCTATAGTGGGATTTTTTGCTACATCATCAAAGTCAAAAAGGTCTTCTAAAGGTGCCAGACCTCGAGGTATGTTCTTATCTTTGGTCTGCAGCACCTCTACTTCTTCACTATCTGCGTTTTCACATTTTTCGTCTGGATTTCCAATCTGTTCGTTTAAAGTGTTTATTTCTATATTACAGGGTGTTTCTTCCTCATCTGAGGATTCTTCATTTAGGCAGCTACTGTCAGATTTAGAGTCTGAATCAAAAACTTCAAACTCATTCCTGCCTACCAGGAATTCTTCAATCTTTTTATCTCCTTCAAAAACCTGCCAATATTTTTCATTGTCCGGCACTGCAGGTCTGAATTTGGTCTGAATGATGATCTGTTGGTCACTTGGAGTCTTAGGATATGAACTAGCTAGGCAAGCCAATCCGTTTGCAATGAAATTTTGACTCCTAGGGACAAACACTAATTCATATTCAACAAATTTTTTCAATAAATCCATAGTGTCATTCCTGTAAGCTCTCAATCTAGGATGTTTCGCTGTGTATTCACCATTCACCTGTTTAACAATCATCTCAGAATCCCCACGCACAGTTATCCTACGGGCTCCTGTTACACTAAAAACTGTCACCTTGACATTCTGCTGCAAGCAAAGAGAAATGAAGGATTCTTTGTTACAGTAATCAACAATATTAATCAGCAAAACATGAGCAATTAAGAATTCATGCTTATAACTAATCCAGAAGAAAACATCAAGAATAATCACATTTGAAAACAGAGTACAATTAAGCAAATTCTGTTTCAATCCCTTATGTAAACTATTCAGAAACGGATATGATGATAGTATAAACTAATATAAAATTCAAACACAAGGGTTGGAAAACTTATTGAACTCAAGTCCAACACATGAATCCTGCAACAAGTCCAGTGCTTCAAAACGTCATCCAGTAAGCCACAAGTAAATTTGTCCAAAAGCTTTTTATTCCGAAAACCTCAATGTTACAGCAGAGTAATAGAATCCACCCTCAAAACTCTATTTGAAGGCTTATTTATACAAAAATAATCTTAACAATCTTACTCTATCCTAGCCAAGAATTCAGGCTGACTTAAAGAGCATTTACAGCAAACAAGAGACACATGGTCTCGAAAATAGAATAATGAGTAACGGCTGATGTGCTGTTCCTTTCTTCATGGACGTGCTAAGGATAAGTGCTCTAAATAGGGCTATGTGCTGTCCTTTGCGTATTCCTTTGACTTGTTGAATACTTTTACTTCTCACGGATACTCTTTACTCTTTCATCTGATACTCTTTCATCTGATACTCTTTCATCTGATACTCTTTCATCTGATACTCTTTTTTTACCATTTACTTAATAGTAAAGATAAACTTTTGTCCCGACAACATTTTTTACAAAATTTCCATCATTTCCTTCCACCACTGATCATCTGGTATCATTGTTCTTCTGAGCTTCCTTAAAGTTTCATCGGCTTCAGTAAGTTTATAAAAAGTGGGCTCGTTCTAAAATAGATACTTTAACTCATGTTCCAGATGAAACAGATTTCTCACTTTTTCATAAATACTCTTCCCAGTTGGTACTGTAGGTTCTGATGAGCTAGTAGAACCTATACTAGTAGAACCTATACTAGTAGAACCTACAGCTGTATGTTTAGCATGAGCTTTGATTCTTTTCTCATAAGTTTCCAAGTCTACTATTTGATCCTCTGTGAGCATGGGACTTGGCAAATCACTGTCCAGCAGAGCTTGAAATTTTTCTCTGAAAACGTTGATGTCGACCAAAATATTATTACACTTTCTTTCTAGATTTTGCATGAAAGTTCTCTTTGTAAAAATTATCTTTGCCTCCAAAACTACACCTGTTCTGTCATCAATTCCTAGCAATGCTAGCTGTTGTTTTGTTCTTGAATTCAAAAACTGAATGAGCTGCTGGGCTAGCTCTGGTTTACCTCTTAATTCATGTCTAGTTTTGTTTATTTCCTCCTGGGCTATCTTGACTAACTCATTCTGTTCAAAAATAGCTTGAATGGAAGGCCAAATATCTCTTATTAAATTAATGATGTTGTCCCAAAGAATATCATTTATTTCATTCAGAGGTTTTTCCAGTGTAAGATCTTTTTGCAAAGCCTCAACCAATTTTTCCAACCTTTTTATTTCTCTGAGGTTGTCAGCTACTGTCTTTTTGGATGTGTCATATTTTCCCTCCAATTTTGTTAATTGTAATTTTACTTCCTGGAGTTCTGTGACCTTTAGCTGCAAACTCTCCATTTGTTTAATCAAATCATCAGAATTCAAATTAGAAATATTCACCTGAGATGATTGTTCCTGTTGTCCTGTAGTACCTGCTGCTGAAGCCTGTTTTAGAATTTCCTGTTCCTGCAATGCCTTTTCCAGCTCCTTCTCGGTTTCATTTAGTCGCTCTGTCAAGTTTAAGAGCAACTCCATCATTTCTTCTTGTGAATTTCCTTTTATTATTTCCTGTGTCTGGGGGTGCCTTGAGGCTGGTAATTTCAACTGTTTTCTCAGTGCAGCTATATCATCCTCTTTCTTTTTTATCAGTGCCTCAATACCTTTAGTGTCTTTGGGATTGTGTCCCAAACCAATAATGATCTCTTCCAGAGACTTTATTCTATTGTCCTTGGCCTGTGAGGAGGCCTTTTCAATTTTCAATGTTGTAGCAGTATTATTCAAGGAATCTTGTAGTGTTAAAGCCGCCATGGCTTTGTTGGTGAGAGTGGAATAAACCATTTCCCCTGTTTGCCTATGAAGCTCTATCTGATCCAAGGGATGGATATCCTTTGCTAACACTTCAAAATTGGTTCTGATATAATCTGTTGCTGAAGTTGGCTTTGGCACTTTAGCTTTGAAGTGGCTCATTTGCATTTTACCTTGTGAAAGATCAAATGCTGACATCAACCTTTGCTGATTGTGAGGAGCCATTTTCATATACTGATCATAGACCTTCATTTTTAATGGTTCATTCCTTGTTTTGATATCAATGAAGGTTTTCTTTATGTCTCCAGTACCTGTCTTGGGCGGTCTGAAAGAAGATACTTCAGTGCTCAGTTGCTTTTGTATCCCTTTCTGGCTTATATTTGTTTCACTTGCTGTACCTGTTTGCTGACTATTTTCCCTGCCATCATCAAATATTTCATCTATGATCTCTACATCTGGAGGTGGATCAGATTTATGTTTTTTAGCTTGATAGACTTGTGGGGCTCCTTTTGAAGGTGCGGTATCTGGAGCTGACCTCTTTTTCCCTATTTCCACATTCAGTGGAGTTTGCATCTCTGGAGCTTGGATTTGCTTTGCTGGTGTTTGAGAAGCTTTAGATTGTTCTGGTGTTTTGGAACTCTGTGATTTTTCTGCCATGACCAGGGTTTCAATGACCTGAACTATAGGTTCTTTTCCTTTACCTTTAGGCTCTGCTGTTACTGATGGGCTGTCTTCCTGTATAGCTTGTTGTAGAGTGGCTGTTGAAGATGTGCCAATATAGGGTACCTGTTTTTTAATGAAAACTGGTTCTTCAACAGGTAATGGACAATGGCAGGAACGTTCTTCAACACGGGCGCAGCGGAATTTCTGAGTAATTTGGTGTATTTGCAGTGAATTTTGAAATTTGCAGCGGGAGCTTAGTCTCTTTCGAAAACCAAAATAACTAAAAAAACGCGAAAAATGGCTTAAAAACAACTCAAAAGGGTTTTTTTCGTTTTCGAGGTGATGACGTCATTCGACGTACGGGGTGACGTAAGGGAGTGGGGCCGGCGGTATTCGATAAGCGGTAAGCGGTGAGCCCGCACCGCTTATGGAGGAAGGCGGTAAAAATCGCAATGGCAGCGATTTCACAGGATGCTTGCCACGTGGAATGCTGAATAGTCAAACCCGCCCATTCCCCGCTGGCTAAAAAACTCACACGCGATGGGCAGCGGGATTGATCGGGACCGTTGATCAACGGAGGAATGATCTGACGGCTGGAGGAAAGGGAAACTTGTGCGGTTTCGAAAGTGGGCCCGTCGGGGTTTAAACAAGTTTTGACATGTAATATAATCACCCCGGGGAGAAGCTAATAGGCGGGAATGGTTGTTAATTAGTCCAAATGACTAATTAACCCCGTGAATTTATAAAATGAATTGCGGCGGGGTTTGGCCATGTGGAATGCCACGTGGAATGCTGAGTATGGTGGCGCAGGATTCTGTCGTAGTCTTTTCTTGTTTTTGGTGTTAAACACATATGTTATGTGTTTAACGCTTTTCTTCATATATTTTATTATACGATGAATAAATTAATATAATTAATTCATCATAGGGGCGGAATGTATATATAAGGTTAGAGTTTTACCAAAGGGTTTTATAAATCGGGGTATTTAAATGTGCGGGACTATATATGCTTTGGTAAAACATTATAATAAGAGGGTTTTGGGGATATTTATTAGAAAAGGGAGTTATATACATAGGAAAAAGTGATTTCACTAAGGATTTAATATAATAGAGCTAGGTGTTAGCATGAAAAAGGACAAGGAAAATCAAAACATCTTTGTATATCCAAGAAAGTGAAAACTTATGAAGTAAATTGCACATTTTTATCTTCAACACTTAAACTTAGAATAACAAGTTGTTTTGAGGAATTTTATGGAATGTTGCATCAGTTTCCTAAGTAAAATAGGATTTTACTTAGGAAAAAGTTAAAAATGGAAGATAATCAATGATGGATTATTTCAAGTGCTTAGGTTTTTTGATCATTAGGCCGAGGGTCCGGTCCCTCCAGAAGTCAAGGAAATGCCTTGAGCCCCTTTGATCTCAAATTACCTTAGTACTTTTGGGGAAATTAGTAAAACTCTTGAGGGGGAAAATGATGAGGGAGGTTAATGAATTTGACTTTGCTTGCCGTGATTTTCCAGTGTATTTCCTGCTTTAGTACTTGTGATGAAAGTAAATGATCAAAAACATGTAGCAGCATCATTCATCAGATAACACTTTGCAGCACCATCTACCTACCCTATCTACTTAACACTACCATTTTCTCTTTTTATTAGGGTGCATTTAGACTTGCAAACCCTTTTCAATCTTTTTTCTTTTTACATGATAAATCTATCTATTTCTACCCTTATTACATCCAAGGGCTCAGATTAAACTGTTGAGCACCTTTTATTCACTCTACCTAGCTACTTATCTGCCAAGATTAAACTGTTTGGCTAGATATTTATTCTCTTATCTATAACATGAAATTGAAATATGACTAAGCCAAGTTTAAACAGTTTGACTTATTCATGAATTGTGGCAAAAGTTTCACAAGCTGCACACAATTGATTTATTACAACAGAGTAAAAAGTAGTGGCATTTGGATTTGCACACTTTCCTTGGTCTATTTTTTGCTTGGGGTTCATTTCTTTCTTTTTTTTGACCATTTTATTCTTTTTACCCTTTGATCTTTCTTTTAGGGTATACCCTCTTTACATTTTTTAAATTTTTTGATTTTTTTGGTTTTTTAAGAATATGGAACACCTTTGCTCAAGTAAGAAGGTTTGAACATATTCCACACTTCCATCAAGTCAATCATGAAGGATGAAACCTATTGATATAGGAGGCTAACACTGGCTCCACTTGGGGATGGCTTTTCCTTGTAGAAAGTCAAGAACAACATGTCAGATGCCTCAGAATGTCTTCAAACTGAAAGTATGAAATCTTCCTTCTTCTGATAGCTTTATTTTACATATGATAGTGAAGCTTTTGGAACTTAGGGCCTTCACTTCGGGCTTCAATTCCAAGAAGTCACCATCCAATCTAAACTGCAGTAACAAAAAAAAAACAAGCAAACAATATATTATGTACAAGTTAGAAACATTTAAACATTCTAGTAAATTGGATCAAAATAATGCTTAAGCATTCGACCATTGACTGGTCCTTCTTCAACTTCTGAATTGTCCAAGTCCTTCAAAAAGTAAGTGTTGTTTCCCTGCAAGGCATGGATGATATAAGGCCCTTTCCACAAGAAATCAAACTTCCCATGTTTCCCTTTTTCTTCTCTTCTAGAATCCCATCTTAGGACCTTGTCTCCTAATTGAAAATCCTCTGCTTTAGTCCTTTTATCAAACATTTTCTTCAGCTTTTCCTGTAAGACTTGTGATCTTTGGTATACCTCTTCTCTGGTTTGTTGTAGGTGGATTGTCTGATTAATTCTTCTTTGCATGTCATTTGGCTCCACTTGAGCCTCTTGAAGTAATTTCATCACAGGGATTCCTAACGATGATGGGAATCTTGCCTCCAAACCATAAACCAATTCATAAGGACTAGTCCCAATGGATTTCTTGGTTGTAAGTCTGTCTGCCCATAATGCATAGGTCAGTTTCTTATGCCAGTTCTTTTTATTCTCCTCCAACAATTTTTTAATGATATTGATCAAACTCTTATTGGAGGATTCTGCTAGTCCATTACCTTGGGGGTAATAGGCTGTTGAATGGCCTAGAGTAATATGATATTTATGGCAGAAATTTATCATTTTTTTTGATTTAAATGCAGCAGCATTGTCTGTTATGATCTTTTCTGGACATCCGAATCTTGAAAGTATGTTGGTTTCAAGAAACCCTATGATTACAGAATCATTGGACTGTCTACATGGGATGGCTTCAATCCATTTAGTGAAATAGTCTGTAGCAGTTAAAATCCATCTATGTTGTCCTGAAGAAGGGGGGTGAATCTCTCCAATAAAATCTAAACCCCATTGTTGAAAGGGTCTCTCTGTGGAAACCGGTTTTAAAGGCAGGGGTAACAACTTTCTTTTACCCTCAAATATCTGACATTTGTGACAGCTTGTTACAAATTTCTTTACATCAGAAAATAATGTTGGCCAGTAAAAACCAGCTCTTAAGATTTTGTCTGCAGTAGATTTCCAGTAAAGATGTCCTCCACAATCCCCTGCATGAAATTCATTAAGTACTTTATCAGCTTCATCTTTTAAGAGACAATTCAATAAAATTCCTTCGTGATTCTTCCAAAATAAGGTGCTATCTAAAATACAATATTTCGAAGATGTCATCTTTAAAAATCTTTGCTTAGTTCTGGACAACCCTGGAGGAGCTTGCAGGTTTAAAAGAACATGAATTATATCAATATACCAGGGTGAATCTAAGAAAGCTTGACTGATCTGGGGAGTCGCCATCTCCTGCTCGTTATCCAGTTCATTGATATCTAAGGCTTGGCAATTGGTTTCTGTCATAAGTTGTGCTAGGCCTTGGCCTTTTATCAGTTTGGTTGGCTTGATTTCAATATCATATTCCAAAATGGTGGCTATCCACTTACCTCGTTTACCTTCAATGCCATCTTGAGTCAAAATATCTTTAACTACTGCATTGGGCACATATGCTATCACGTGAGAATATAATATGTAAACTCTAAAATCTTTGATTGCTTTTACCAATGCAAAAGCCTGTTTTTCCATAATATTGTACTTTAGAGGTGCATCTCTCAGTGCTTTACTAAAAAATGCTATTGGCTTTTCACACCCTTGGTCATCTTTTTGAAGTAAAACAGCTGCAACAGTATGTTCAGAAGCAAATGAAAAAATAATAAAGTCTCTATCAAATTTAGGACTGGTCAAAACTGGTGTCCTTGTTAAAGCCATCTTAATTTCCTCGAATGATTGCTTGGCTTCTACAGTTCAGTCAATGCTTGAATCTTTCCTCAACATGTTAGTTAGTAATCTAAGTAACTCTGCTAGACTAGAAATAAATCTTCTCAAGAAGTTGATTTTTCCTATAAATGCTTGCAATTCTTTTATGTTTCTGGGGTGGGGTATTTGCAAAATTGCTTGAATTCTTTCAGGATCAATCCTAATGCCATCTTTAGAAATGATATGTCCTAAAGCTTTCCTTCTTCCAAACCAAACAATGACTTCTTAGGGTTTAAAGAAATTCCATATTTTCTGCACTTTATAAATACTTGCCTTAGGTGACCTAAATGTTCTTGATCTGTTTTAGAGAAAACGGTCAAATCATCTAAGTAAATAACCAGAAAATCATGTATCTCTTTAGTAAAAGCAATGTCCATCGCTCTTTGAAAGGTAGCTCCTGCATTCTTGAGTCCAAATGGCATTTTGACATATTTAAACGTACCCCATGGTGTGGTAAATGTTGTTTTATCCTGATCATCAGGATGAACCAGGATCTGGTTGTACCCTGAAAATCCATCCAGTAGTGATATTCTCGAAGATCCCACTACCCTTTGCAGAATGTGATCCATTTTAGGTAGAGGATAGTTGTCTTTTAAAGAAACTTTATTCAAATTCCTTAAATCAACACACAGTCTGATTTCTCCTGTCTTTTTTCTGGTTGGTACTAGGTTATAAACCCATTCTGAAAATCTGATAGGAGATATAATCCCTGCTTCAAACATTCTTTTGATTTCCTTTTCAATTGAGGGTAATAAAACAGGATTAATTCTCCTAAGCTTTTGTTTAAATGGTTTCTGGTCTGGTTTCAAAGGTATAGTATGTTGAATGATGGATGTATCATAAGATTTGAGGTCTTCATAACTCCAAGCAAAGACGTCCTGGAATTCTTTTAATAGTTCAACATATTTTACCTTCTGATCTTTTGGAAGAGATTTAGACAACTTAACAATTTTTGGATGTCCTGATGTTCCTAAGTTGTATTCCTCCATATCGGCTTTAACAGGTTCCATTTTAGGTCTGAATGGAATATCATTTGAGTCAAATAGATCTTCCAAAGGTGTTAATCCTTTGGGTAATTGATTATCTTTTAAATTGATGATTTCTGTTTCATCTACGACCTCATCAAACTCCATTTGTTTCAAATTTTGCATGTCTTTTTCAGTGAATGCGGTTGGATGCAGCATATGAATTGCATTTTCTCTTGAAATTTCCATTTTTTGTTCTTTTTCTAGATCAATTTTATCAGCAGTCATGTCTTCATCTATATTACAGTTATAAAACTCATTCTGAAGTGTCAAAAAACTATTGATTTGATGGTTATTCACAAATACTTGCCAATTCAAAACATTGTCGGGTATTGCAGGCCTGTGTCTTATCTCAGCTGAAAACTGATGATTAGGATCAAAAGGCAACTTACATGTACTAGCAAACATTGCTAAACTGTGAGCATGCAAGTTTTGTTTCCTGGGAATCTTGGCAAGTTGGGTTTGTAGAAATGTGTTGAGAATCTCTACAACTGTCTCTCGGTATTGTTTCAGTCTCATGTCCTTTGTTGCACATTCTCCTTTAATCTGTTGGATAATTAGTTCAGAGTCGCCTATGATTGATACCCTAATGCCTCCTAACTTTTTGACATGTTTAAGCCCCAATAAAAGAGCTTCATACTCTTCCATGTTGTTAGTGCATTTGAAATTTAACCTATAAGCATGACCCTCTGCATGATTGTTCTCTACATTGTGTAACCAAATTCCAGCTCCTGCACCTAGTCTGTTTACTGAGCCATCAAACTCTAACTGCCATAGAATTTCATGTTCGTAATCTTCATCAATTGTTTTAATAGATTTTCTGACAAGAGCTAGTTGTTTAGTTGTTTCAGGTTTTTCTTGGTCATCTGGTGTTTCTTTGTTTTCAGATATTTCTTCAATTTTGACATTGGTTTTGTTTATGATTTCCTTTTCAGGAGCTCCTATTTCAGTAGGAAGATCTGACTCAGCATTGTATAAAATAAAAGAATCCATGTCAGAATGTACAGAATAAACCGGGAAGTTTTCAGGCTTCTCATGGCTACTCACTAAGTAATTCATCAAAGTTTCTCTATATAATCTTTTAGGCTGACCAAATACTGAAATAGTTGCATAAGACATATCTAATTGAATAGATCCTCCGAGTTTAGCACCCCAAGACCTAGATAATAACATACCATATTTGGGTGGACTATCAGCGACTACTATGTCCATTAAAACAGACTTAGCAGGGTATTGGACCAAAGTGACACACAGATCTTTAATTAAACCTAAACATTTTACCTGACTGGAATCAAATGAAAACAAATCTTTGTATGGTCTAGTAATATCCAGATTCAATCTTTCCATTACTGCTTTTGGCATCAAATTGTGAGATGCTCCATAATCAAGCATTGCATTATGGAGTATCTTGTCATGAACATTCAGGCTTACATAAAATGGAGGAGTTCCCCCACTTTCTGGTTTGCCATTAACCTCAGGGCCAAAAAGAAGTTTGGGTTGATCATCAAGAATATTTACTGAATCATCCAATCCAGTAATGTTAATGTTTAAAGACTTGGAAATCTGATTCCTATAGACATCATTTTTAGCCAATTCTGATAAAGGAACAGCTATCTTGAGTTTGCCTATTTCAGCTTCTAGATTAAAGGGTTTTTCTGTTTGAGCTTTAGCGTTTTGCACAGTTGGATTTTCTCGGTTTACTGGATCTTCAATGTTTTTCTCTTTTTCATGAATGAAGTTTTGCTTTGAAGATGTTTCAGGACTAACTTCCACTATTTCTTCTACAGTTCCTACTTGAGGAGATGTATTAGATTGCTGTTTGTCAATTAGTTGGTTGTCAGAGACATCTTCAATTATTGGATTTGAAAAACTAGGAGTTATCCTAGGCAAAATTTGTATTTGGGGAATGTTTTGTACAGGGGAAGTATTTTGTACAGGGGGAATGTTTTGTTTTCCTTTGACATTTTGTTTTGTGATTTTCTGTTTATTTTTCTCTGGTACATCTATCCGTCTACTTCTCAAGTTGTACTGCTTATGAACCTCGTAGATTGCTGTGTCATAGCCTTCTTTGAAATCAAAAGTCTCACCTGAATGAGTGTGGAATGTTTCAAGGATATGATTCTCTTGATCATCCCGAGATAGGAAGATTTCTGATTCATCTTTGTCCTCATTGACATTGTTTATTTCTACATCTTCTGTAGGTCCTTCTGAGGTCGAACCTTCAACAAAGTTTTCTTGGAAAGGTGGTCTAATGTTTTGATCAGGGATATTCTTTCCAATATTTTGGTTCAGATTCCTCCTAAAGTTGGGGTTTCTTGCAACATTCTGGTTATCAGTAGCAGACTTTCTTTCAATGGTTTCCACTCTATCACCTAATCTTTCCATACCTTTAATGATTACATCCAGCCTCTTTTCAAAAGCTGAAGGTTCTTCCTTCATAGGCATTCTTCTCTCTGCCCTATCTCTGGCTCGTTTTTCTATCAGATTTGCTTCTACGCTCACCACTATGCTCTGCATTTCCTCTAGTGTTTGTGGAGCTCTTTCCCTAAGAGAATAAGCTATTTCAGAGTCAAAACCGTCTGTGAATTTGACCAACACGTTATTAGGTGGGGGTCTTAGATTCAGAGGAACTGCATGATATGATTCATTAAATCTTATGATGTAATCTGGTACGGTTTCATTTGGTCTTCTTCTTAATTTTTCAAATTCTGATAAGATCTGGAGAGGATCTTTCTTTTTCTCCCATCTGTTCAAAAATGCCCTATACAAAGCTTCTAGGTCAGCAATACTGTTCGTGGTGAGAGCCCTAAACCAAGTTCTAACTTCTCCAGTAAGACTTTGTACAAAAATTCTCATACGGATATCATCAGTATCAATCTCATAAAACTCAAAGTAATCTGTTATCCTTTTGGTGTGTTGTTGAGCTGTGTAGGTGCTTGATCCGTCAAAAGGTGTGATCTTACTTTGGTAGTCTGGTGGTAAAGCTGGAGGGTTGGCTGGTAATATTAAAGGGGCATATCGATTGGCCATTGGAAGATAAAGTGGAGTAACAAGAGTAGCCGGTCTAGTAGGTGGAGATGGAGGTCTGACAGGTGCTTGAAAAGTGGCTGAGTTCGGAGATGCTTCAGTTATTACAGAAATGTTTGAGCTTTCTTCAAAGGCTTGCTCAGATTGAATGGAGTTATGAAATTCTCTGTCAAGATGATGCTAAACAAATCTATATTGCAATTCTTCAATGAACCAAGGATCTGGAATCAACCTAGATAATTCAGTCTCAGAAAAATTTACAAACAAAGATGTTTCAAATCTCGCGTCAAAAGGAACGTCGTCAATATAAATAATTTTCATAGGACAAGATGCAGATCTAGAGAGTGGTCTAGAACTACCTGTACTTTCCTGACTTCCTCTTTCAGAACTTTCTTGACTTCCTTGTCTTCTAAGAATCCTAGGGATCAGATTTGGATTTTCAAAAATTGGTGGTGGATTTGGGTCAGGGTTTGACCTAGTATGTCGTATCCTTTCTGAAGCCAGTTTTCTTAGAATATGTGTTTTTGAATTTTGGGTTTTACTTGAAAAATAAATACAACTTCTACAAATTCTTTAAGAAATACTGATATGTGATTAAGATTTCCTCAAAGATCTGTTTAAACTAGAGATTCTGATTGAAAAATTTGAAACTAAGATTCAATTTATAAGCTAAATCAAAGATAGACTGAAACAACATTTATTTACTTTTGCAATTGCATAGCAAAAGCAATTTCAAAGGCTTCCTGGCTGATTTTCAGACTCTGTCTGTAGATTATAAATCAAACAATAGTATCAATAAAATGATTCAGATCCCCAGTGGAGTCGCCACTATGTTATCACTCAGGTTTTCCTAGAAGTTGTGTAAGAGGAAAGTATACCTGAGGTAACCACAAACCAACCTTTTAGATGCAGAATCTAGCCAATCTGCATCCAGAGAGGGCTCTCTCTTTATAATTTATCTTTGTTCTTAGAAGGTTTTAGGCTAGTTATAGATTCAAGAGTTTGTTTTGGGAAAATGGTGGAATTCACAAACTAAGGGCAAGGTTGAGAGCTTTCAGTCCATTGGGCTATGGAGTCAAAGGATGGCTTTACTGGATTTCTATTCTAAGCACAAGATGGTATTACAGGGCAAGATAGCTAGACAGAGAACAATCCTTAAAATTTAAAGTGGATGGATGGTCTTGAAGGGATGAAAGGCAACTAAGAATCTTTCACCATATTCAAGAGGTAGAAGAGAAATGATTACAAGCAAAGAGCAATGAAGGATTCTTTGTTACAGTAATCAACAATATTGAATCAGCAAAACATGAGCAATTAAGAATTCATGCTTATAACTAACCCAGAAGAAAACATAGAGAATAATCACATTTGAAAACAGAGTACAATTAAGCAAATTCTGTTTCAATCCTTTATGTAAACTATTCAGAAACGGATATGATGATAGCATCAACTAATATAAAATTTAAACACAAGGGTTGGAAAACTTATTGAACTGAAGTCCAACACATGAATCCTGCAACAAGTCCAGTGCTTCAAAACGTCATCCAGTAAGCCACAAGTAAATTTGTCCAAAAGCTTTTTATTCCGAAAACCTCAATGTTACAGCAGAGTAATAGAATCCACCCTCCAAAACTCTATTTGAAGGCTTATTTATACAAAAATAATCTTAACAATCTTACTCTATCCTAGCCAAGAATTCAGGCTGACTTAAAGAGCATTTACAACAAACAAGAGACACATGGTCTCGAAAATAGAATAAGGAGTAACGGCTGATGTGCTGTTCCTTTCTTCATGGACGTGCTAAGGATAAGTGCTCTAAATAGGGCTTTGTGCTGTCCTTTGCGTATTCCTTTGACTTGTTGAATACTTTTACTTCTCACGGATACTCTTTACTCTTTCATCTGATACTCTTTCATCTGATACTCTTTCATCTGATATTCTTTCATCTGATATTCTTTCATCTGATACTCTTTTTTTACCATTTACTTGATAGTAAAGATAAACTTTTGTCCTGACAACATTTTTACAAAATTTCCATCATTTCCTTCCACCACTGATCATCTGGTATCATTGTTCTTCTGAGCTTCCTTAAAGTTTCATCGGCTTCAGTAAGTTTATAAAAAGTGGGCTCGTTCGGAAATAGATACTTTAACTCATGTTCGAGATGAAACAGATTTCTCACTTTTTCATAAATACTCTTCCCAGTTGGTACTGTAGGTTCTGATGAGCTATTAGAACCTATACTAGTAGAACCTACGTTTCATATGTTTATCATGAGCGATTCTCTCATAAGTTTCCAAGTCTACTATTTGATCCTCGGTGAGCATGGGACTTGGCAAATCACTGTCCAGCAGAGCTTGGAATTTTTCTCTGAAAACGTTGATGTCGACCAAAATATCATTACACTTTCTTTCTAGATTTTGCATGAAAGTTCTTTTTGTAAAAATTCTCTTTGCCTCCAAAACTACTCCTGTTCTGTCATCAATTCCTAGCAATGCTAGCTGTTGTTTTGTTCTTGAATTCAAAAACTGAATGAACTGCTGGGCTAGCTCTGGCTTACCTTTTAATTCATGTCTAGTTTTGTTTATTTCCTCCTGGGCTATCTTGACTAACTCATTCTGTTCAAAAATAGCTTGAATGGAAGGCCAAATATCTCTTATTAAATTAATGATGTTGTCCCAAAGAATATCTTTTATTTCATTCAGAGGCTTTTCCAGTGTAAGATCTTTTTGCAAAGCCTCAACCAATTTTTCCAACCTTTTTATTTCTCTGAGGTTGTCAGCTACTGTCTTTTTGGATGTGTCATATTTTCCCTCCAATTTTGTTAATTGTAATTTTACTTCTTGGAGTTCGGTGACCTTTAGCTGCAAACTCTCCATTTGTTTAATCAAATCATCAGAATTCAAATTAGAAATATTCACCTGAGATGATTGTTCCTGTTGTCCTGTAGTACCTGCTGCTGAAGCCTGTTTGAGAATTTCCTGTTCCTGCAATGCCTTTTCCAGCTCCTTCTCGGTTTCATTTAGTCGCTCTGTCAAGTTTAAGAGCAAATCCATCATTTCTTCTTGTGAATTTCCTTTTATTATTTCCTGTGTCTGGGGGTGCCTTGAGGCTGGTATTTTCAACTGTTTTCTCAGTGCAGCTATATCATCCTCTTTCTTTTTTATCAGTGCCTCAATACCTTTAGTGTCTTTGGGATTGTGTCCCAAACTAATAATGATCTCTTCTAGAGACTTTATTCTATTGTCCTTGGCCTGTGAGGAGGCCCTTTCAATTTTCAATGTTGTAGCAGTATTATTCAAGGAATCTTGTAGTGTTAAAGCCGCCATGGCTTTGTTGGTGAGAGTGGAATAAACCATTTCCCCTGTTTGCCTATGAAGCTCTATCTGATCCAAGGGATGGATATCCTTTGCTAACACTACAAAATTGGTTCTGATGTAATCTGTTGCTGAAGTTGGCTTTGGCACTTTAGCTTTGAAGTGGCTCATTTGCATTTTACCTTGTGAAAGTTCAAATGCTGACATCAACCTTTGCTGATTGTGAGGAGCCATCTTCATATACTGATCATAGACCTTCATTTTTAATGGTTCATTCCTTGTTTTGATATCAATCAAGGTTTTCTTTATGTCTCCAGTACCTGTCTTGGGCGGTCTGAAAGAAGATACTTCAGTGCTCAGTTGCTTTTGTATCCCTTTCTGGCTTATATTTGTTTCACTTGCTGTACCTGTTTGCTGACTATCTTCCCTGCCATCATCAAATATTTCATCTATGATCTCTACATCTGGAGGTGGATCAGATTTATGTTTTTTAGCTTGATGGACTTGTGGGGCTCCTTTTGAAGGTGTGGTATCTGGAGCTGACCTCTTTTTCCCTATTTCCACATTCAGTGGAGTTTGCATCTCTGGAGCTTGGATTTGCTTTGCTGATGTTTGAGAAGCTTTAGATTGTTCTGGTGTTTTGGAACTCTGTGATTTTTCTGCCATGACCAGGGTTTCAACGACCTGCACTATAGGTTCTTTTCCTTTTTCTTTAAGCTCTGCTGCGACTGATGGGCTGTCTTCCTGTATAGCTTGTTGTAGAGTAGCTGCTGAAGATGTGCCAATATATGGTACCTGTTTTTTAATGGAAACTGGTTCTTCACAGGTAATGGACAATGGCAGGAACGTTCTTCAATACGGGCGCAGCGGAATTTCTGAGTAATTTGGTATATTTGCAGTGAATTTTTAAAATTTGCAGCGGGAGCTTAGTCTCTTTCGAAAACCAAAATAACTGAAAAGAACGCGAAAAATGGCTTAAAAACAAGTCAAAAGGGTTTTTGTCGTTTTCGAGGCGATGACGTCATTTGACGTACGGGGTGACGTAATGGAGTGGGGCCGGCGGTATGTGGTAGGCGGTAAACGGTAAGCCCGCACCGCTTATGTGCAAAAGCTGTTTTAAACGAATCGGCAGCGATTCCGTTGGATGTGTGACACGTGGATGATGAACTGTTTCGATACCACTATTTCCCCGCTGGTTAAAGTTCTTACCAAGGATAGGCAGCGGGATTGACGTGGAGCGTCGATCTGCGGAGGAGCGATCCGACGGTCGAAAAGGATGGGAACTTGTGCGGCTTCAAAGGTGGGCCCGTCGGGGTTTGAAAAGGTTTTAACGTGTAATCTAATCACCCCGGGGAGAAGTTAATAGGCGGGAATGGTTGTTAATTAGTCCAAATGACTAATTAACCCCGTGAATTTATGAAATGGATCGTGGCGGAGTTTGGCTATATGGGATGCCACGTGGAATGCTGAGTATGGTGGCGCAGGATTCCGTCGTAGTCTATTCTTGTTTTTGGTGTTAAACACATATGTTACGTGTCTAACGCTTTTCTATATATATTTTATTATACGATGAATAAATTAATATAATTAATTCATCATAGGGGCGGAATGTATATATAAGGTTAGAGTTTTACCAAAGGGCTTTATAAAGCGGGGTATTTAAATGTGCGGGACTATATATGCTTTGGTAAAACATTATAATAAGAGGGTTTTGGGGATATTTATTAGAAAAGGGAGTTATATACATAGGAAAAAAGGATTTCACTAGGGATTTAATACAATAGAGTTAGGTGTTAGCATGAAAAAGGACAAGGAAAATCAAAACATCTTTGTATATCTAAGAAAGTGAAAACTTATGAAGTAAATTGCACATTTTTATCTTCAACACTTAAACTTAGAATAACAAGTTGTTTTGAGGAATTTTATGGAATGTGGCATCAGTTTCCTAAGTAAAATAGGATTTTACTTAGGAAAAGTTAAAAATGGAAGATAATCAATGATGGATTATTTCAAGTGCTTAGGTCTTTTGATCATTAGGCTGAGGGTCCGGTCCCTCCAGAAGTCAAGGAAATGCCTTGAGCCCCTTTGATCTCAAATTACCTTAGTACTTTTGGGGAAATTAGTAAAACTCTTGAGGGGAAAAAATGATGAGGGAGGTTAATGAATTTGACTTTGCTTGCTGCGATTTTCCAGTGTATTTCCTGCTTTAGTACTTGTGATGAAAGTAAATGATTAACCAACAGGTAGCAGCACCATTCATCAGATAACACTTTTGTAGCACCATCTACCTACCCTATCTACTTAGTACTACCATTTTGTCTTCTTTATTAGGGTGCATTTAGACTTGCAAACCCCTTTCAATCTTTTTCTTTTTACATGATGAATCTATCTATTTCTACCCTTATTACATCCAAGGGCTCAGATTAAACTGTTGAGCACCTTTTATTCACTCTACCTAGCTACTTATCCGCCAAGATTAAACTGTTTGGCTAGATATTTATTCTCTAATCTAAAACATGAAATTGAAATATGACTAAGCCAAGTTTAAACAGTTTGACTTATTCATGAATTGTGGCAAAAGTTTCACAAGCTGCACACAATTATTTTATTATAATAGATGAAAAAGTAGTGGCATTTAGACTTGCACACTTTCCTTGGTCTATTTTTGCTTGGGGTTCATTTCTTTCTCTTTTTTGACCATTTTTATTCTTTTTACCCTTTGATTTTTCTTTTAGGGTATACCCTCTTTACATTTTTTAAATTTTTTGATTTTTTGGTTTTTTTCAGAATATGGAACACCTATCTTATATGCTTAGAGAGAGATTAGTATAATTGGTTGTTTGTTGCTAGTTACCTTTTGTACTAGAGAGATCGGTCTTGTCCGCAAGACAGATTAATCTGCCAACAGCTCCTAATTTTCTCAACAGGTTCAAACCCAAGATAAGGGCCTCGTACTCTGCAATATTTTTTGTACATTTGAAGTGTAGGTTGCAGGCATGGCTCTCTGCGTAATCACTCTCTGTGTTTCGTATCCACACTCCTGCCCCAACAGTTCTCATGGTGCATGACCCATCGAAACTCATCTCCCACAAGGGTTCATTTTTCGTTTCATCATCACTCCCTTCCTTCCAGTTGGGTTCGCCATTATGTTGCATTGTAGGAGCTGCACTAGGCTGTGGGTTGTTTTGTTTTTCGTCAGGTGTGTGGAAATCAGAGGGGTGACTAGTTGGTTGATTGCATTCTGTTTCTGGTTCACTTTGAGCTTTTGTTACAGTGCACGGTTCAAATTTTTCTACGTCTTCCTCCTCCGAGTCTAGAGTAGCCATTATGTCAAGGTCCATGGGTTTTGTTTCCTCGTTTGTATTTCTGTTTTGGGACTCTGACCCCTTTGAGGATTCGTCATTACAAAGGATAAAGGAGTCAAGGTCTGTATGTACAGGGTATAAAGGTGCATTTTCAGGCTTCTCGGGGCTACTAACCAAGAATTTCATTTGTGCTTCCCTGTACAGTCTTCTGAGTTGGCCAAAGATGGGAATCGTGGCATAAGCCCCATCCATTTGCATAGTTCCTTGCATCTTGGCTCCCCATGATCTTGATAATAGCATGCCATACTTGGGTGGCACATCTGCCACCACAACGTCCATGACCATATACTTGGCAGGAATCTGGGTAAGGCTCACACATAAATCTTTGATCAGGCCAAGACACTTTACTCTACTAGAGTCAAATGAATATAGGTCTTTATAGGGACGGGTTATCTCTAGGCCTAATCTTTCCATCACTACTTTAGGCATCAGGTTCTGTGATGCCCCAGAATCATGCATTTCATTGTGGAGAATCTTATCATGGACATTGAGACTGATATAGAAAGGTGGCACTACCCCTTCCTGAAACTTTTCTTCTATCTTTGGACCAAACAGAAGGGCAGGTTGATCATCACTCAGATTTACAGTGTCACTGTTCTCACCTAAATTTAATGCTTTCAAAATTTGGCCTTTATATACATCCTGAGTGGCCAGCTCAGAGAGTGGGACAGAGATTTTAATTTTTGCAATCTCACTCTCCAAATTGAAAGTGGACTGAATCTTTGGAATTTTCAACTCTGTTCTGTTAGCCACTGCCTTAGTGGTAGAATCAGTGTGTTGATTCTCGTTATGTACAGTGTTTGTGACAGTTTTATCAGGAGCACTAATTGCAGTGCTAGTGCTGCTAGTTGGTTTACCTTGTGTATCAGTGTTTTGGTTGTCTTTTTCTTTGTTCTTTCCAGAACTCTCAGCTGTTGATTTGTTACTTTCAGCAGTTGCTTTAGAAGTTTTTTCAGGTCTTTTCTTGATGGTGACCTCAGAAGCTTTTGGTTTGGCATTTTCTTGGCTCTTTTTTCTTCTAAGTTCATATTGTTCTCTGACCTGCATCATGGCATTTTCAAATCCTAACCTGTAATCCTCAGTTTCTAACCATTCCTCGTCCCAATAAGAGGGTGGGGAGTGATCTTCTTCTGTGTAACAGTTATGGATTGAATCTTCTATTTCAAAAATTTTTATTGAGGTTCCCTCAGACTCTTCTATGATTCCCTCATCTTCATCAAGAAAGTTCTCTTGGAATGGGGGAATAACTTGCTGATCTGATTCTCTTTGTCTGTTGGGAGTGGCATTGTTCCTTCTAAAGTTTTGGTTCTGGTTATGGTTTTTATTTCTGTTTTGGTTACTGACTGAGACAACCATTTTTTCCATCATTTGTTGTAGCCTTTCCACATTTTTAGATAAGCGGTCATAATTTGGATCAGATGTGGAAGCTACATTGTCATCTCTATATGTTACCCTTTTCTCAGCTCTTAAT
This sequence comes from Pinus albicaulis, assembly GCA_034641835.2. Classification (NCBI taxonomy): domain Eukaryota; kingdom Viridiplantae; phylum Streptophyta; class Pinopsida; order Pinales; family Pinaceae; genus Pinus; species Pinus albicaulis. Next base: position 20,206,626 of record CM076573.1, read on the forward strand.
CTTTCTCTTTTCTCAATCAGATTAGCCTCTACACTCACTTCTCCTTTTTTCATGTCTTCCAACGTGTTTTAATCTCTCTCCCTAAGCTGGTAGGCCATGTCAGCATCAAAGCCTTCGGGGTATTTCGCTAGAGCCATACCTTGGGGAGGTTTCATGTGTGGAGGAAGAGCGTTGTAAATGTTGTTAAATCTCGTTGTGTAATCATGGACACTCTCCCCTACATTTCTTTTAAGGCTCATATATTCAACTAGGAGTTGGCGAGGGTTGGCCTTAACCTCCCATTTGTTTATGAAAGTCTGATATAGAGATGGAAGATCATTAATGCTACCCGGAGGTAGGCCTTTAAACCATTTCTTCACATCACCCCCTAAGCTTTGGGCAAAGATTCTCATTTTGACTGTATCATCATCTATCTCCATGTAGTCAAAAGAATCTTCCATCCTATCTACATGGTGTTGTGTTGTGGTAGACTCTTTTGCAGTGAAGTGTGGGATCTTTGATTGATAATAATTAGGTAATGGTACTAGAGGTTGGGGAAAAACCAGAGGTGCATACCAGGCTTCCATGATGATGTTTTGATGAGGGAAATGATTGACTTGGGTAGCTGGTATATGGATGACAGGGATATTGTGACCAGCAGAAGACAGATGAGCAGATCTAGGGTGACTGAGCCCCAAGTTCTGAATGAAGTGTATATCAGGCAGTGTAGATGGGGGGGTCTTTCTATTCCCAAGGTGCTTACCACTTAGAGGTGGTGAAACAGGAAACTCAAGGTCTGGCTGGTCTAGGACACTGAATGACCTAGTTCTTGGTAAGATATTTTGAGTGCCTAGGTCAAAAGGTGGGTCTGATAGAGCTGTAAAGTTTTCTGGTGTAGAGTTAGCTCTATAGATGTGGCTGGAAATAGTTGGTTGTTTAGGTGTAGGAGATCCCTTGAGGATGCTCTCCGGATTGTCAACTATTTCAGGTGGGTCTGGGTTAGGGTAAGCTCTTGTATGAATGGTTCTAGAAGCTAGAGTGTTGTTTTCTAACCAAGCAGCTTAACCCTACTTGTTCCTTTATTGTGGTTGATGTTGTTATGGGCTTCTGGTCTCCCAGTGGAGTCTTAAAATCGTTTAGGAATTATGGAGTCGCCAGGTGGAAGGTTTAGGATGTTTTTGGAGGGTACACTATCCACCACAGTGCTTATGAGATGTCCCCTTTCAGGGATATCTTCCAGACACAGCAAACTCTAACCAGAGAATGACTGGGAGGGAATTTACCAGATATGTCACCTCTGAAAGAGTGTGAGATCTGGAGGCTACCTGGCCCTTTCCAGACTCTATCTAAGAGTGTGGGAGAACAAAAAAAATGGTATAGAGGTTGATATATGAATAGGAATGTTTAACTGCCAACCTAACTAGAGATTCTAGGTTTCTGAAGTTCTTATGATGTGGAAGGTGAGAAATACTCATAATTTCCCTAGCGGAGTCGCCATTATGTTGGGGTTCCCATGTTTTGGCCAGATTGGCACCAAAAGATGAGACAACATCAAACCACTTTCAGACCTCAGGATCTAGCCCTCCTGGGTCTAGAGAGGGATCTCTCTATGATATGTCAAAGGTGTATGACTTTGAACCTCAGTGTTAAGATGTTAGGCTAGTTATAGGCACAGGGTTTGTTTGTTTGATTGTTTGTTTGGTTGTTGGTTATCAGGAAAGAAGGGTTCAATGTAAGACAAGGATGAGAAAATAGGAATAAGGTAGAGGTGAAGTATTCTAGGGAGCATTCAAAACCATTGGGCAATGGAGTCAGGAAAGGATTTTCTTGTTAATCAATAGGCAGGCTTTCAATTGGGCTAGTCATCTAAAACGTTGGATCTTAAAGATGATTATGTGATATGGAATGGTTGGATGAAAGGAGACAACACAGATTCAGGGCACAAATTTAAAGACCAGCTGGTCACACAAGGATCCTAGTGGACAGGGCTAACTCTAATCCCCAGTGTTCCCAAATCTTCCAGCTAGATCTCAACCAAAACATCTAAGAGCAGATTCATTCAATTCATACATCAGAGAGCAGGCAATAACATCCACTACACTGGTTAAATTAACTGAAATCAATTCTTAGATAACACATTCAAAAGAAGAACATCAATGGCAAGGAGAGCAGAAACATAGGGTACCTAACAAGGGTAAATCCTATGCCAATATTCTGATGCAAGCCAATAGAAACGAAATGAAATAAATTAAAACACAGAGATAGGAAAACATCACCGCTGCTTTAGATCAGGATCCAAAGAAATGTTCTTGTCATATTAAATAGCAATACTAGTCAAGTACAACATTGCCAATAGCCGAACACTCAGTCTGAAATCATGTTCCTCAACCTATCTTACAACTTTACACAGAGACTGTGTCTCAAAAGAAACTACTTGCAATTCTCTGATAACTGATCAACAACCTTTACACTGAGTTTCTTCATGAATTTATAGCTCCAGTGGAGTAGAGAAGGTAGGTGAAAAACTAAATGCAGCATTGAAAACTCAGAAGAGGAAGAAGGCCAAAGCCCATCCTGTATAAATTTTGTGCATTAATCTCTGGTGTTCTTTGGATGAAGATGTTGGTTTCGTCCAAGCTTCCATTTACTCTGGCATGTCTCTGATGTACTTTGGCTGCAGCACTCTATAGTACTTATGGTGAATTAAACAAAAACGTAGAATCAAGATGCTAAGATCTGCCATACTGTGCAACAAATGCTGCTGATAGCATAGGACTGCTATAGGGAGGAAAACTTTACTTGGACACAAAGTGGATTGAAACAATAATGTGTACCATTTCCTTGCTCAGGAAGAAATATTCTGCTGATTTGAAACCCTGATTACATTGTTTTTTGCGCGCTGGACCTCCTGTGTGATCCTCAGGATTTTTGATCTGGTACTTTGCCTTTAGAACTCTGGAGTAAGGCTTAAAATCCTCAATACTGAACGTTGAAATCCTTGATCATTAGCTGGTATTTCCCCGCCGCTTCATAAATGTCTCAATCTGCAAAATATGGGTTTTAATGGCACCGGATAGGCTTCTTGCGGAGATTGAACTGTCCTTGGATAATATTTATTCCGCCGCTACCTTTCCGGGCATTTCCATTGTAGTACCAGCTTCCAAATTCAACTTTCTCTGCGCAACACGCCATTACAATAGTACACATGAACCATGGTGGTTTTCCGCCTCTTTGAAACCCTGCAAAATATGAAAACTATTAGGAAAACCATGCATGGGGTTGGATGGTGTGGATGACTGCGAGGATGACAATGGGACTGCGTACGAATGGCGAAAAATGCAGAGGAACGGTGGAGAAGTTCTCTGGTGGAAGTTTGGCGGAATGCAGAGAAATTTAACGTGAAAACCTTAATTTTGACCTTTTGAATGAATATATATGATGGGAGGGGCGAATGTACGGTGAGACACATGGAATGGTGACGTGGTGGGACCAGGCGATGGCAGAATAGTCAACAGTGGGGGAAAACAAATCTGGACCGTCAGATCTCAAAGGAGATCGACGGTTGAAAATGCAGCGCAGGGCGATGAATGGTGGACCAGGGGTACGATGACCATGGATTAAACCCTGTGCAACTTCGTGGAGCGACCACCGTCGGATGGGTAGCTCTGGATCAGATGGCGATTGTGCATATCACTCCGCATCCACGGACGAACTTTAACGCGTGATGGGAGGGTGGTTTTCCTGCCGTACCGATGCCACGTGTCGAATAATGTATGGAATCGCTCCGAAAATGAAAATACCGCCAGCCCTCGGAAGGTGGTGCGATGGATACCGCTAGTTTTCGAGCAGGCGTGTTGGCGTGGGGGCCATCGGGGCGGGCGTACTGTGGACCGTCGGATCATCGGGAAAACGAACGATGGATCTTCGATTGGGCGGTGAACAGGTTGAAAGATGGATGTTTCGGGGGCAACGATCGTCATCCATTTTGTTTAGATCAACGGCTGTAAACGCGCCCAGTGAACATATGAAATAAGTGCTCTCCTCCTTGGCGCCTGGTCATGGCGCTGGGTCATGTGGAGGGAAATGTACAGGGGGCTAGGCCGAAAGGGGCTAAGGCCCAATTACATAGAAAACATGGTTTTTTGGCCTCATTTCAAATGAAATTAAAAGCCAAAATGGGTAACGATAGAGAGATAAAGGGGCCTCTTGGCTAAACCAAGGGCGGATGTGTGGTTTAAAGGGGATTTTGGGAGGATTTAGGGGATTAGAGGGGAATTTGACAAGGGAAAGACAAGGGTCAAAATGGGGGGTTCTGCAGGGGTTCAAGGGAAAATGAAGGCCTTTTGAAGCACCATTTTTTCCAATCAGAGAGGCTATTTGACATAAGGACAATAGAGGGAAATAATCAATGGGCAGAGGGCATAAAAGAGGTTTCAAGGATTATGTGTTTGCAAGGGAAATGCATTCCTTGAAAGCTCAGAAAACAACTTAGCCCCCCGTTTTTCTTGTCAAAAAATTCATAGGGGGCTAGCAAGTTCAAACCCCTTGACTATTATGCCAGGGGGTGGTGTTTCCAATACATATATGCTAGGGGGCACTTTGGTACCCCTACATTCAATAGGACAAACAGGACAACTAATTTTTAACGTTGTTCCTTTGAGTGGTCAAACTTCCAGTATAGGGTCTATGTCAATGGTCAACTATGTGAATAGCAGTATGCCACTAGCGAATTCTATCACGTCCATATGGGTGAACCAACCCCAAAGTCAATTTGGGCAAGGGGGAAACTATTACACTAAGGGAAACCAATATTTTTCCCCACAGTACAACATACCCTATGGACAGCAACCATATACCCCTACACCCCCACTCACTAGAAACTTTTATCAACAAATTCCTACTTATGCCATTGGTAACACATTGATGGGCGGACCCTATAGTCTGAATGGACAGCCAACACTTTCTTTGCTATATCCGAGGGAAAACACGCAATTTTCATTCCTAGTAGCTCTAGATTTCCCCGACCTCTACAAATTGACCAATGATCCCATCAAACACAACCCACTCTGGCCTCCAATACTGCACAAGATTCCGTTTGACATCCCTAAATTCGAAGGAAAACAAGGGGAGGATCCGGCTACACACATCACCACCTTTCATCTATGGTATGTTTCTAACTCCATGGTGGATGATAGTATCTAACACATACTTTTCCCCCACACTCTCACAAGAAACGTTTCCAAATGGTACATTGAGTTACCACATGGGGCCGTCAAAAATTTTGGCGCCTTACCTATGGAATTTCTTAAGAAATTCCGATTACCTATTCGATACCAAACTAGAACGAAACTCTTAACCTTGCTACGCCAAGACACCGCTACCCACATCTCTGATCACATTCATGAATGGAGACGTAGGTGAAGGTTGGTCAAAGCGCTAATCCAAGATCATCTCTTATCAAACTATTTTTGCAAGTCACTCTTACCACCCCTTGATAAGGACATTTTCTTGTCTGGTACGGTCACAAAAGACCAATCCATCCGTCATGCACAGCATCTAGATCTCATATATTCACAATCTGGCACGCTGTATTACTTACTCCCCCATGCCCATGGCAACTCGAATCCTCATGCTACTCAATTACCCGAAGTGCACACCGACGGCCTCATTGGTGCAAGCTCCTACATAGCCATAAAATAGATTAGTGGGAAAACTTCCCAGCCATCTTCGGCTGCCACCGCCCCTCACTAATCGACTACTCTTCCCACCGATGAGTAAAACTCTACGAAGTCTACACAAAAACCTAGCAACAAGAACTAGAAGAATAAGAAAAATACCTCTCCTTCTGAAGAGAAGTCCAGTACTCAGAATAATCCCAATCATAAAAACGCTGCTAAAAATGAAAAAGGAAAGGAGAAACCAATGAGATTCCCTTCCATAATTTGTGTAGAGGACCACTTGACATACAAATTTCCTCGGCTGCAGGAATGCACAGATTTTATTACAAACAAGGACTCTCGAAGGACACCTATCGTCATTTAAAATCCCATCCCTAATCCGCAGCAACAACGGCAACACATGGATGCAAACCCGCCACAACCCCCCAAAAGGGGCAATGGTGTTACTCATCCTTCCGATGAAGGATCATCTGCCATTTATGGCATGGAGACGATTGAACTCCAAACCCAAGCTAAAATCTATGGAAATCCAGTCATTGCAGCTCAAGAACCTGGTTCAGGTTCAAATCCACCACCACCCAATGATTTTCATATCGAAAGGCCTCTTACTAACCCCGCGATTCGTCCCCCTAAAGGGACAAATCGCATGACTCATAACACCTCTGCACGTGCTTCCAAAAAATACAACATTGTAGAAGATTTGGCGCAAGCACCATCAGCCATGTCTACACTCGAAGTATTGCAAACTTGCCAAACGTAAAGGAAATCTTTGCTTTCGTCCATTGGTGGAATTGACCCCCAGGATTCTACGTTAGCCATCTTCGACATGGAAAAATCCAAACCTCATCGTTCACACCAATTTTCTTTCCAGGTTCAAGTTGTGTCGAAAGGGAGACCAATCCATCGCACTTTCATAGACGAAGGTGCTTCGACTTGCGTTATGTCAACTGCGTGTTGGCTCGCTTTGGGTTCTCCCACTTTGTCTCCGTTGTTGAATTCCCTTAAAGCTTTTTATGACCACACTTTCCTTCCAAAATGCTACCTTACTATCTTTCCCATTTCACTTAGTGGGAAAACAATAACGGTGGACATAGAAGTCGTAGATCATCATCTCAACTATAATCTGGTGTTGGGTCGCAGTTGGTATTATGCAATGACTGCCATTGTCTCTTCGGTTTTTGGACTCATCCTTTTTCCATTGAATGGGAAGACAGCTACAATGGATCAACTATCCTTTTTCACCCTTGATTATTCCATGTTACCTAGTAGCATTGTACCCCTATTAGGAGGCATTCTTGACTCGTACGTCAGTGTCGGTACCGGTCTTCTGAAGGCATATTCCCTGATGGGTCGTTTTCCTCTCCTGCCGCTTGAGGTTCCACACACAATTGCAATGATATCCACCATTCCGGACGGCTCTATCGATCCATGGATCCTACCGGCGCCTTCAGAAATTGATTCCTACAAAGATCGGATGTCGTTATCACTGGCTGAGTTGGCCTATCAAGCCATCAAATTAGCATCTAAACCCTCCACTGCTTTGGTTTCAACCAATGGTGCCACCCTCTCGCCGATCACAGTTCCTTCTAAGGATCTACTCGTTAAATTCCTTCCTACAGACAAAGATATTTGAGAGATCATGTCTCTAGAGGAACAACCTTGGGGAGAGCTTCATCATGGCGCTTCAATATTCGATTCGGACGCGACCAATATTCAAATCTCATCCTTTGACTCACCTAATATCGTTCCCTCTGCTTACACGACTGTTCAAACTATCGACACATAAGGGAACATGGGAAATCTTTCCAATACTATACTCATCGATATCTCGGTCAAAACAGGTATCGTGGAAAATATACAGTTTGGACCCGAATGAAATCCCGAGGAAATTTCACACTTCACATCCCTTTTTAAGGAGTTCCATGATGTTTTTGCTTGGTCTTACGAGAAAATTCCCGGCATAGATACTTCTATTGACAAGAAAGAGATCAAGAAATTACGAGCATTATTTTTATGGTATTTTTCTCGCTCTTTAAACTGAAAAACCTCGACTTCTCTTCTTCGGGCTCGTTAAACTTACATGAAAAAGAAACAAGCATTATTTTTATGGTATTTTTCTCGCTCGTCAAACTGAAAAACCTCAAGTTCTCTTCTTCGGGCTCGTTAAACTTACACAAATAAGCAACGAGCTTTCTTTTTAGGGACTTTTTCTAGCTCGTAAAACTGAAAAAAAAAACCCCGAGTTTCCTTCATCGGGCTCGTTAAACTACCATGACAAAGAAATATGAGCCATTATTTTCTATATTTTTCTAGCTCGTTAAAAAACTGAAAAAGTAACTGATTTTTTCTCTATTGGACTCGTTAAAATTTCATGGAGAACATCGAGTTTTTCTTCATCTGACACGTTAAAACTTCACGAAGAATATTGAGTTTACTCTGTCTTCTCATACTCATAACAAAATGAGGCAGATTTCCATTGAACACAAGTTTATCTCTTTATCCGGATTCAATGGAATAACTTACAGAAAATGAACTGTGTCGGGCTTACTATTCTCCCTTCGTCGCGCCTAGTTATCAAACATGATAAAGGGTACCCCCTGGAGTTGTCTTTTACGATGTTTTTCAGACTCTCTAAATATGAAAATATCACTGAATTTACCCATCTGGATTCGTTAAACTTAATCAGACGGGGAAAAAATTGGACAAAATGGATACTTATTATGTTATACTCTGAAGGTCAATTTGGCAACACAAAATCTTGAACATGGCACTTCCCAGAAAATTCACTCGCAATTAGCTAAACCCTACCATCTATGAGTTTAGCCTTCATATGTTAATGCCCCTACATTGGTGAATCCTGGCACTCTTTGGTTTTCATTAAGCCTAAGTTTCCTGGTACCCTCTTACTATTCCTTATATTTTTCAAGAGGATCCCGCTATCTACTGCTTCCTGTATCAGCCGAGACATAATATACCAGAAATAATTTGTCATCGTCAGTTATTCCCATTTTCTCTTGACTATATCCAAAACAAAATCATATTTTCTCGTTTCTTGTCGATTGATGTAGGATTCCTCAGTTCCTGACTTTTGACAGATATCTTCCTATCGAAATCAACATCTTATCTAGGAAGTTGATCCAGAAACACACCAATACCCGGGTGATTGCAGACCTTAGTTGCAGGTCACCTTGTGTTTGATTGGGGGTTCTCATTATTGGCTCCCAATAGAATGATTCTATGAGTGTTTGACATCAACTCCTTTTATTCACACTCGCTAGATTGTATTTTGCATCTTGGGGACCATCATCCTTATCGGTGGCCACCCTTGCATCTGTTAACAGTTTTCGTTATTGACTAGTAAGCAAACAATTTCTCGCATGTTCCACTACAACTCATTCATTCACATGTGCAGAAATATGTAGTTTAGTGAAGCGGTGACCAAGACCCTAGGTTGGGGCTTACATCATTTCAGTTGTGTTTCCTCTCCAAAGTTGCGATATTGTTTTCAGAGACATCTTATCACATTGATATTTTTCATAACACAAGCTTCCACATCGTGCTTATCGATGGACACAGTGGTCATATATCTTTCAGAGAAATCATTTTGATACGGCTACTCAGCATGGGAATGCCCGACTCAGGACAGATACTTATATTTCTGACATATGTCGTTATTTTAAGTTTTCCTCAGTCCTCCAACTCCTCTCGCTCTACTACATATATTGTAAAGTATTTCAGCCATCGTCTTCGCCTCTAACCTCACACTTTAGGGGGCATATTTTATAGGATAAATGACCTCCTCATCAGCTAAGAGGAGAAGGTAACATGGAAGGAAGAAAATGACCCAGATAAAGACCCATTTTTCCAAGGTAACGCACCCCCAGAAGCAGCTAGGCAGAATTATAACGCACTTTATCCATTAAAAGGAGTGTTAGTGCCTAGGGTAACGCTTTGTCCTGCCAAAGGTTCCGTGTTTGAATGTGAAAATGGAAATATCTCGTGGAAACTGACTATAATTTCCAAATTTTTCTCAAAATGAGTCAGTTCAAAAGAAGAAACTTATGGTGTAACCTTTTATTAGATATTTCCAAACACAATTGAACTCCTACAGAAGGAAAAAGTAAGGAAAATCTAGGAAACATCAAAATATTTCCTGATTCAAACTGGTTGAAAGGATTGGCAAGGTTCGTCCTCTCCATTTCCTATAAATTGGAGGTTTGGGCTCTTGGTCAAAGGTCGAAGGTTTGATCGTGTGTAGAGCAGAAATTCATTGTTGAGTGTGAGACTTAAATATTAGCAAGGTTCATTGAGGACTCTTAGCCCAAGCATCATCACACTCAGATATAGAGAAATAGAGAGACGAATTGGAAGACTGAGGAGGGCTTGGTACAACCAACAGTTGTAATCCTCCTTTTTATAAACTAATAGAACTATATCTGTTTTTTCCATTTGATGTTTTGAGTGTCACATTTTTTGTTCATTTTTCTATGAAGCATGATATAAATGGCTCATATTTTCATAGTTTAATGTCGATTATATAATTATTTAAATGCTAGAAAGTGATACCACTATAAAGATTACACGTGTGCTTTTTTTGGTTGCAGGATCTAGATTTTGAACCGGTGAGGAAGGACTCCTCCCACACTACTTAGAGCTCTCCATAGGACCTCTTGTCCTCAAGGAGGTAATCGTTCAATATCTCACTTTGTCAATTATATATTAGTATGAACATGTATGCAATGTCTTTGTAAATTTACAGCTAATCTGACAGTCTTCCTCGGGCACCGGAAAGCTGTGAGATGGATATTCATCAAATTCCACCCAATCATTTTACCCCTTAGCAGCCTGCCCCAGTCACCTTGTGTATGCCCCTATAAGTATGGCAACTATTGATACTGATGCAGCCGAAAGGCCGCAAATACCCACAATAAGCAAAAAATTTAATAAGTCTGTCATTCCCAAAATTAATACTCATTTAAAAGACTATATGTGTGCAAAATTATGATTTTACAGCCCACACAGAATAGACCAATCACGAAAAAAATATAACTTCGCACCTTTATAACTTACCTCCCCGCAGATTTCAAAACGTAACACTTTTTCAAGTTTGCAATTCTGCAATTTCACAATTCGCAGCAAACTGGATATCGCACGTCACAATTTTTTTGTGTTTAGCGATAACCTCATTAGTTATCTTATATGATATGTGATTGTGATGTATCGCATTGCAATCTTCTTATTTTCTCGCAACTTAACCCCTCTATCACATCGTAGACAGAATAACTTATCAGGCGAGGTCTTAAAATTAAATATTAAAATCTGCGATGTGCGAATTTGCGATTTCCTGCCCATCGTTGATTTACACCTAGATATAACGGTCTCTACTACTCCCTTACTCCTCCTCTTCGCATCACACTTCAAATAACTTATGGGGTAAAGCCTTATTGTGTAACTTTAAAATCTGTGATGCGCGATGGTCGATTGCACAAAACTTCAAATTTTGCATGGTTCAACGATTTCTCTCGAACATTTTACACATAAATGTCGTTGTGGCTTTACTATTCACACCGCCAGTCGAACTTCTTTGAATGAGTTGTGAGATAATTTGATTTTCAACTCAACAGTGAAATAAAGACGTTAATTAACACAAACAGGAGAATTAAACACACAAACACTTGAATTAATCAGAGATGCAAATACGCAGAGCCGAGCCCTTTGATGGCTGGATTTTACAATGACTTATCCTCCTGTCCACTCTTCTATCTCACTTCTCGCACACACTAGTACATTTGGCGGAAATTCCGACACTTGGTTCCGACACTTTTGACCAAATGTCGGAAATTTCCCCAAATTTTCTCAACTTGTTCAAATCCCGCCCGAAACCATCCCTATATCGATGTTTAGAGAAAAGTGTCGCAATACCGACACTTAGACCAAGTGTCGCAATTGCGACATTTGGAGGAAGACGTCGCAATTGCGACACTATTCCCCAAAGTGTTGCTATTACGACGGCTGCCTCCAAACGTCGCAATTGCGACACAATGTCTAAGTGTCGCAATTGCGACGTTTGGAGGCATCCGTCACAATAGCGACGCTTTGGCCACCGTCGGTATAACTACACTTATATGCAATAAATGCCACTTATATGTCTCTTTGTAAAATCCATGTCACTTACGGTTTATTTTTTATTTTCTTTTGCTTGAACTAAGTCTTATTTCCATGTGGATTGTGTAATTTCGCTTTTATTGCATATTATAGAATGTGTTTGTTTATAATATTATATGATACATGTGAGATAAAGGTTTATTATTTATCATATATAAATAAATTTTATCAATATTGTACATTTACACTTTTATGAGGTGATGTTATAAGTAAATTCATAAATATCTCTTTTAATCCTCATTTTACTCCATGAATATGTTTGGAAATGAAATTTCAATAGATTAATTTTCTCCTAACCTATGTATCATCAATATTGTACATTTACATTCTTATGAGGTGATGTTATAGGTAAATCCATGAATATCTCCTTTTAATCTTCATTTTACTCCATGAATATGTTTGGAAATGAAATTTCAATAGATTAATTTTCTTTCTATTATATGTTTTACGAAGATATGGTAAGGAATTCTCTCTTGTTCTTCTTAGAAATAATTATATATAATTTTTTATTTTTTTTCAAAATAGATTAAAAAAATTATATGAGAAAAATTATTAATTCATCAATATGTGTGTGTTGTGAGGAATAATTTCATAGTTCAACTTAATGGTTCATTATATAATCATGTGAGCATCACCAATGATATATCTTAAAAATAAACTGAAAATCCATGTGTACAAAATCGATGTATACTCTAGAGAGTGGTTCTCATATCACTATGTAAATTGTTGTATGCTACTTCAACAAAATTATAAGATAAACTGTAATACACATCATATATGCACCATAACAATTGCCATACAACTAATTTGTTTTAGGATACATGTGGAATTATAGGGGTAAATTCCATATGATGTGTATATCAATCTATTAGGTGTTGGTAAGTTGTGAGTATCTAAGAAATGATAAGGAATATCCATACATCATGATATTGTAATGTGATTATAAATTGTGTCTATAATTTCCATAAAATGTATAAATGATTTGTTTAAAAAAAATCAACACAATCAACCCTAAGCAATGCTCATGATGTGGAATGTCATTGGCGAAACCAAAATGATGGTCACATGTCCCATTTCTATGGTAATGGTGATCATATATATGTTGTAGTGACACTTGATGAGTAATTAAATAAATCTCAGAGTGTGACTCATTGTGCCATATTTTTTTAAAGCATGATTTGTTTTCCTATTTTTTACTAATTTGTTAACATATTTTATTCATTTGGAAAGCTAATTAATGATGCTTTAAGTAATTAGGACCTAATGAGAGATCATCTTCACATCTTCACTGAAATATATTTGGTAATTGTAGTCACTATATGAACCGCACATGCATGCTACTTAAGAAAAATTGAAATATAAACTATAATACACAACTTATATCTGCCATAACAATTGTCATACAACTTATTTACTTCTAGATACATCTGAAATACTTCAGGTAAATGCCATATTATGTGTATACCAATATAGTAGGTGTTGGTAAGTTATGAGGATCTAAGAAATGATAGGGTATCCACACATTAGTGCGCTGGTGAATGTTTTGCATAATTTTCTATCTGTTGTAATTTTGTTGCCTGGATTTGTTATAGATTTCAAATAATACAATTATCTACCAATTGTTCTTTATAAAGAAGAAGTACAATAAGTAGTCACCTATACTTCCCCGCTGTGGTCAATGTTGATGTATGGCCTTGGCCCATTGATCTTACAATTAACTCACTATTCATACTCAATTTTCTCCAGTTCAGCCAATAAAATAAGGAAAACAGAAAATGAAGTCTTGATTTTTCTTTCCAGTGCTCCTACATAATACAAATACTCTTAAAAACCAATTAATATATAAATTGTCATCATTCATGCTAAAATCAGTTTGAATTTTTTAATGAATCTGCTTACAATTAATAGATTACATTGCTCACAGAATAAGAGATAATTTAGAACTATGATTTCACAATAATAAATTACCCTAGCAGTTCAAACTTCAAACATACCTTATGAAATTAAAATATGGCAGGTTAATGAGCCAATCTAGTTTCCTCGGAGCCAATCTTGAGCTCAGCCTAAGTCTGAATGCCTTGAGAGTGCGAGTGTAAGGAACTAGACGCCTAAAGCTTTTATTTTGTGCTTGTGTAATTCATTGTTTGACCATCAAGCCAAGCCACCGGCTATATTAACACTACTTCATGTTGGGGCAGATTGGCATTCTAATTTTTTAGTGCTATAGCCGTACTTTTTCACTGCTTCACTAATCACAACCTTGGAAGTTTGTAGGGCAACGGGCTTTATTCTTTCTTTGGTGTTTTATGTAAAAGAAAGGATTTGTGAAATTTTTGTAATAGGAAGGGGAAAACTAAATTGATTCTAATTTTAAAATATCAATAATGATAAGTGGTAATTCCTTTATTAAATTTTTAATTTTGAGTGAGCCCAAAAAGTAACTTTCCTTACTTTTTGAGTACAACCTTGCAATTGCGAAGAGGAATAGTGTTGCAAAATTATTGGTAAGTGGAAATTAAAGGGCGTAAGAACGTTTTTGAAAAAATTTCAAACGTCAAAATTAAGTCTTCTATCCTTCCTAGCACGTCACGGAAAACGAGAATCCGCAAATTCTAGTCGTCAAATACGTGAAAAATGCCTTATGACGGGAAAAATGGAGGACTGGTCCTATGCTGCTACATGAGTTAGGGTTTCATGTGGCAGCAGGGAACCTTGTATAGTTTTTCAAGGATAGAAAAGGGGAATATTGCCAGTTAATCATCACATGAAACTTCAACACCATTTGAAAATTGTGTCCTAATTTGAAACAATAAGATTACCCAACTATTTCATTATTTAATTTAGATTGTGTAATACAAAAAAATATCCTAGATAACTTAAATAATGTAAGCACTTTTGCAAAAATTTAGTGGGGAGAACCTTTAATTACATTTATTTTGAAGATCAAATTGCATTTTAAGCCATTTTAATTAGTCTTTCATGGCTATTCTAGTAAAAATTTCAACCTCTCGTAGAAATTTGTTTGTCACTTGTATTAGAAATGCAAAAATCAAATGCGCGCTACATAAAAATGATTTTATTAAAAACTAAATTAATGTTTGATATCACGCACGCATTCACCCTCATCTCTTGCATAACAGCATTCGCCCTCAGCATTCGCCCTCAGCTCTTGCATAACAGCATTCGCCCTTAGCATTCGTCCTCATCTCTTGCAGAACAACACCATTCGCCCTTAGCATTCACCCTCGGCTCTTGCAAAATGGTAAGTTCTTACTGCAAGCCCTTCCTCCTATAGTAGGGTTGAATCTATTTGGGTTTTTTTGGTCAATTCCATTGGATTGTGTTAGGCTATAGGGTTCTCTCTAGATGTCTTCCAATGTTCTTTCGGATGAGTTTCAAAGAGGATGTGTAAGATGTGTTTGTGCTTGCACGAATTTGACTCCACCAGTTTCATGAAGTTTAAGCTATGGATTTTAGTTTGACAAACTCATCCATCTCAACACCCAGTAATGAATTTCCTTGGTCTGATCTATATTGAAGGTGGAGTGAAAAGTGGTAGAGAATAGGAGATCAAAAGTCATCAACTTTATCACAAGGGTAGTACTCCAGATCAAAAGTGATGAGCTTTAGTTCTCCAGATTTGGGGATTTTCTGATGACATACCAAAGGTCACATCCATACAACCATATCAAGGTCAATGTTGAGATCATTCTCATATAGATATAGGTCACTAATATATAGGGTTAATATCATCATCACTATCCCTGGAAACCGAATGGTTACAAAATCTGTGATTGTGGTTGGCTCATTTATAATTATTATCCATTTACAGTAGAGCACAGAAACACTAAATATGGCCCGAGCAGAGCCTTTACAACAAGCAATGGAATTGCAACTGCTTCATCAATAACCAATAGCTCCACTTGAGAAAAAATTTCATAATATTGGGGCTGAATATACTGCAGAGCAAAAAATTTTAGCTATCATTTGTGCTCCAATATATTAATATACTTTTTACATTGAACTGAAGAAAGGGAAACAAGCAAATGCTAGCCATCATACAATGCTTTGACATAAGATTTTTGAGTGACATACTTGAAAAAATAACTCATCCACTGATATTTATAATCATTTGAATTATTCAAGTTAAACACAATGTCAAGAATCAAGATTCAATACCCTCTATTATCTTCATCACCCAATACAAGATTTAATTTTTTCCCAAAGAAACGCTTATTAAATTGGCAGCCATTATTTCTCCCTACTTTAAAAACCCTACATTTAAATGAAAACCAGCATTGCATTTCAACTACAAAAATCTATTAGTGTTCAAGTGTACATGTGTGCATCACTTGTGTAGGGTATTCCTTTTCCACTTTCACATTATCCAAGAATGTGTGCATTATAGTTAATATTTTTTGTGATTTAAATTATCTTGAAAAAGGAAAGGTAAGTTATTTCCCATGGAAAAATAAGGTTTTCCGTTTTTACTACTGGAAATGGTATAACAAAGTTCTATTTCTACCCGAAACTCCTATGAAACAGGAACCAAATAAAGGCCATGTCCTCAATGGACATCATTTGGTTTTGAAAATGGCCATTGCACCGTGTTGTTTCTTATATTACATCACGATAGTTTCTTAGGTCATTTCTTGTTTCTTGAGATGAAAAACAACCAAAGAAATCATGAAGATCCTTTCAAGAAATAAATGACCATTTCTCAATCATATCTCAACTATTTTTTATTTTATTCAGTGGTTTCTTACTTTGAGAGAAATTTGACACTTTTATAAGGAATATAACATAAAAACACAAAATGGGAAGGAATTGATGAGGTATATGACCTTTAGTTGTTGTCAATTAAGAATTGATAATACACGATGCATGTTTTGTACTACAAACTAGATTCCTTCCTGGAGTTAGGACACCGAGTATTGAATCAAAGTTGTAGTTTCTAACTTCTTGTATTGGTTCATCAATCTTGAAATTCAGACATTGCATGTCTTCATTGCTTCATGTTTGAATAATTTTCATTATATCGTACAATAGGAAATTAGGAATTATGATTATTATTACTTTATGGATCTGTTAAGTTACTTTTAAGTTTGCATGCTTTAGTGTGAAATTATTCTTGTGTGCCCCTAGGCCCAGGTGAAGGAATGCCAAGGACTAAGAACCCTAGTTTTTAAATGGCATTGTTTCTTATACCCAAAAATCCCTCAACATCACTTCTTATTAGTTCTTAACAATAGTGTTGTAAACAATTTGAGAATTGATATAGAAAAATCTCGCACTTCTCAAGATAAATTCCTAAAGCTAAAGTGTGATACCATGTGTAATTCAATAGCCCCATTGTCACCTCACCAACCTCTTTTCACTTCAGGCTAGCTCTCCTCCAACTCAAGGGGGGTTCTCCCTAGTAGATGTTAGGGATCTAACGGCCCAACCAAACCAAGTCAAGAGCCCCCTAACTCTCTATTTTTACTACCATCAATCAAAATATTGAACAATAGGATCAAACATGCATCCTGAAGATAAAATTGCCAGGGTATTTTTGGGTAATTTCAAAGGGAAAGTCCCCAAACACATATAATCAAGGAATTATAACGTGATTTCAAACATTAAATATCAACAAAGTCGTTTAAAGGATATTGAAAGGAAAAAGGTGATGGAAGATAGAAAGTGCCTTACTTAAATGCTCTAAGGATTTTTCAATAGTTGCTCCAAAAGCTTCACTTCAAGGCCCTTCAATATCGTCTCCAACAATGCTATACCATCAGCTTCAACAATGTTTCTCCAAAAATGTCCTCAAGGTCTTCACAACAAGTTTACTAGAAGTTGCTCCAACAATATATTCAATAAGGTCTTCAACAAGGGTTACTTGCTCCTTTGTTTTAGCAATCCTTTAATAATGTTTTTATCCATAGATTAGCAATAATGCAAGGAATATCTTTAATAAATATGAGTTGAAGTCTGCTTCAAGAAGAACCAAACTCTATTTTCAACCAAGCCCAATGTCTTCTTCCAAATAAGGTCTTCTTCTTGTTGAAGGTAAGGCTACTAAAAAAAATAGATCTATCAAGAGGATCTCCAAACAGAGCACAAATCCAAACTCCTTGACGCAATATATGCAACAACTAGCCCAAAATCTATAACAATTTGAGGTTTGAGGTCTGCAAATAAAAGAGCTCAATAAGAGACCAAATTTCCTTCTCAAATACTTCTTCAAGACCAGCTTCCTGTTGTGACTGAGATCCGCTATTTTGCAAGAGATAACTTTTATAATTTTTCTGAACTACCCCAAAATTGAGCTCAGCCTAAGGTCTGCAATTTTGGTATGAAGTCTCAAGATCTGAAAAAACAAATGTATAGGTCTTCAAGATAAGAAGTTTGAAAATTTCGAGCTGATTTGAGTCTGCAATTATGAAAAATCCTGAAATCTGTACTAGATTCAAAGTATAACATACACTAGCAATTGTACCGGGAGGTGCAAGGGAACCACATAAAAGAAAGAGTTGCTTGGAGGAGGAGTAACCACATGAAAGGGTGAACATAGTTTCTATTAGATAAAGAGAACTCTATAGTACCATCTGTCCAAGATCATCTATGGTCCCTCAAAAGCACCTTTTCAAAATTTTGGGGTAAAAATTCTAACATGTGAACCATACATGCAATTATCCAAAATAAAAGCAATGTTTTAGGTCTTCATGAAACTGAGTATGGACATAAATATCTCATCAATCTAATTCTCATTTGTCATATTCAATATCAATGACTTGATTTCATGATGAATATAATTTCTGAACTTATTGCTAGTTTCAAAAACCAAGCATAATGAATGGTTTGATCTGCTACCCTTGTTTCTGATACATAAATAGCCAAAAGTCTTTTCCAAACAGGCTGCAACGTTTTCTTCTTATGTGTGATTTTATTTTAAAAAGGTTCTTTACAACAAAATCCTCATTAGTAATACACTGGCATTATTTCAAAACTGGTTATTTCTTGTCCAACCAAAGTTTACAAACCCTGCAAACAAGGACTGGACCATTATGTGATCTGCTAAAAAATATATTTAATGAAGTATACATGTAGGGGATTTTTCTCATCTGCATGAGCTAGATGATTAGGATTTCTCTAACCTACCCTTATGTTAAGGATCCCCTTTGACAACATAAAATCCCCTATTTTTTTAAGACTCTTGTCTCAAATACTAATTTGCATGCCAAAGAATACTCTCATAGTGTGTACAAATTTAGCTCTCAAGGAAAATGGAGTTGCCTATGAGCATAGATATAAAATGGGAAAATTTGTGCCAAATAACACAAGCAGGAAAGTCAGAGCCTTCACTGAAGCTTTTGGAGGCCCTTTATTTTACTATTATACAATTTCTCTAGCTCTTCACGGCCTCCAACCTCTTCCAGTTCCTGTGAAACTCAAAAATCACTAAACTATCAACACATATTCACCTAAGACCACGCATGAATAACTCTAAACACATTTGAAATACAAAGATACAAATGGTTATAAGGGAAGAAGCAAACTCACTTTTGGTCCAAGGAAAATACCATATGGTACACCATTAAACTTGTCTGCATGATGAAGCTGTAGTGGCATTTAAACAAATCTATATGAGATCCACTACTTACTGGAAATAAATCTATGTCTAACTCACAGATAAATGAAGCGATCTATAGAGCTATGATAAGGAAATTAGGAACAAACCTGATGTGCAGCTGCTACCTTAAGAAGATATGGAACATCAGAAATAGGCCCAATAGGAAAGCGACGATGAACAAGACCATCGTGGACAAACATATATGCCATCCCAAAAATGGTGATACCAAGCCCCTGAGGAATTTTTCAAAATGCACGGTAGGTTGATAATAGAGTAACTAACATACTGTTGTTGAAAATCACCTTGACATAGTTGTTAAATCAAACTTGGTTTAAATTTACTGTGATCACATCATTATTTAAAGAATACTATCAATTTAGTACTTCTGTGAATTTCAATGGTAGTACCAGTCAAAACAGAGGCCAATACTTACAGCACCAAAACAAAGGTCTGGCACAAAGCCTTTGTTAAAGAATCCATAAGTTAGTAATGCAATGGCCGGACCAGCGTTGATAATGGAAAACACGTCATTCAACTCAAAAGTTCCCTCCCTTGGCCTGTGATGAGACTGCCCAAAGAAAATGGATTGTCAGTTACAATCTAAAACTAACATCTCAACAGTCCTGTAATCAATGGAACAAAAGGGGATTGCATAGTGCAAAACATATCTGCTATATTACAGCTAGATTGTTTTTTTTTAAGTAATTCTTGGTCCACCTTTCTGTAAACTGTAGTTATACCTCATGCATATGCCACAACGAAGCATGCCAGAGAGCTCGGTGAGCCCAGCGAGCCCATTATTCCATTCCAACCTATAAAAGCACATTTTGAGTCATTATTTTCTGAATATTTAGTTCCAAATCTAATACCAACAGCTCAAGTAAATAAATTGCACATACCGTGGCTCCCACTGCTAATGAAAATGTGCCAAACATCTCTGTGCAGGGAATCTCTGCACCCTGCATACAAATTCCATCAGAGAACAAGCAAGGTAATATACCCATGTCATCTCATACATATGAGTATAAAGACAAGAGTGACAGAACTACTGTAATATTTATTTGCAATGATAATGGTTAGCACCATTAAGTACGAACTCAAAATTCATGTTGCAAAAAATTTATTAAATACAAGTATTTCTGTGACTGCCAAAGAGAGCATGACCTGAAGCTTAGCAAAGCACATGTTAGGTAAAAATCATGTAACTGAACAATGCATAATTATAGTTGTTATGATGAAATAGATCCAACATTTTTGTCTGGGCTAACTAAATTTAGTTATATTGCAACATTGAGTGAGAGATACCATATAAGTTCATCATAAAACTCATGGTAAACATTTGTAACAAGAATATATCTATACGATCAGTATGCCTAGTGGTTATCACACTGTTAAAAGGAGAATCAATCTGCTTACAAGGATAATCCAGTTTCTCATCAAAGATGCAATCTGGCCCTTTCCAATTGGAACCAAAGGATCAGGGACCTGTTTAGATATTTCCGGAAAATTTCCATAACTCATATCTACAGGGTTCACAATTTGTGAGGCAGACACACTCTTTAATAAGGTTTGCAGCGCGAAGTCGGCTCACAACTGGATAGATGCAGAGACTCTTTTAATAGAATAAGAGGACGATCTAACGAGTACCCCAAGTCTCTCAAACCCCCTAAGAAAAACCATAATAGACCATAAAAGAAAAACTGAAAGGAGCACAGCCATGGTGAGAACATGGGGCCAGTTAAGGAGACATAGACTTTGTTAGCTCAAACAATATATTTTAGAGAACATTATCTCCAGGAAAGAGAGGAGAAACCCATTCAAAAGTTGTTTGAATGGAATACATCAAAAGGCATGTTTCACCAGGAACAGCTAAAATAGTTACTTCAAAAATTAATGTTTTGATAGAACAATATTAAAAACTGGTTAATGATTCAATCCTCTGACATACCTTAGGATGGAAAGATCTGCAGGCACCACAACCAGGAGCGTATAAATCTAAAACAACAAGCTTGTCTCCAGCAATTAGAAGAGAATCAATCAATTCTTGGGCTGAATGAACTTCTACCATATTTGATGTCACTCCTTTTTCCCACCATCTTGATAGGCGGGGCATACATGACTGTTCTGCACAAACCTGGTAAGAAAATAAACCAACCAGAATCACTCTTAAAAATAGTGTTCTCATTGCTCAAGGTGTGCTTTCGTAGAAAGAATCTAAAGAGGCATGGAATAGGCAGTGTATATCTTTAGCCACCAAACTGTTTTTTCCAATAGTAAAGCTTCCTTAGGCCTTGCCATCATCTTACACAGAGGTGGTCTTGTGCTCCATAATGAGAGCCTATTAATGTGAGTTCTGTTGGAGTATATACACATTTCAATCTGTTTCTTTTCTAGTGTTTTGTTTCAATTTTTTTGTGATTTATACACTGCAGACTCAATAATACTAAAATTATGAAGCTGATTTGTTTCGATAATTAATATACCTTTTGAGATTTTAAAATTTCACTACAAATAACCCAGTTTAGTCTCATTTTCAACTCGTCTCTTGTTTGGGTGCCTTAATGTGCAATGACATGTTTCCAGGACTGAATTCAATGCAAGGCATATTTGAAACTCTAACTCTGTCTTCCGGTGTCTTATTAGAAATTATTTCAGTTTCATTTTGTGTTTTTAAGTTAGATATTGTTTTCAAGTTTTTACATTTATAATTTTATTGCAATGTGGCAGACTGATGAGAGAAGTGCAAGAACAACCGAGAGACGGGATGATCGCGGAAAGAGGCTGGCGGAAGAACATGTAAAGTGCCAGCATTGCTCTATCTTCAGGTATTTTAGTTATTTACATAATTGAAATAATATTAATTTTGTTCAAATATGCAGACACCTGGCCATGGTACGCCTGATGGTTCCCTCTATGAGGAAGAGCTTTCTTCATCCCTATCTCCATTTCTCTTGCTGCGAAAAAAGGCGTGAAAAGCAAGGTCGAAATTTGATACTTTGATAGACGCGCCTCAAACAACTGAAATAGAAGAGAGGATAAAACAACTTATGACCTAGCTAGAAACATATTAGGTAATAATAAAATATCAAAAGGATATTTTTTTTGTTTTGCATGAGATGAATTGTGATATTTTGATTTTTAATTTTTACATTGACTAAACTAACAAAAAGTTATTTTGTATGTAGTGTTATCTAACACTTACTGAACCCGGTGTTGGTGGTAGTGGGACATAAGGGCAAGAGATTGCCCAGCAACCCTAACTTACACTTTCTAATCCCTTAGGTGCCTACCAAGAAACACACCCTGCCCAAGCATACACCCAGCCAACCGCTGAACATGATGGTAGTGATGAGGCTGATATGGCCAAATTCATTATTGCGTTTCCTGGAGCTACACGTGTCAGCTCCATGAGGACCATTAATGGCATGTTGTTGGTGAACGATGAAGGTGTCCCTATAAAGCACGTACAACTCCCAGGTAAGTTTTAATATTTTAACTATTTCATATACTCTATCTAAAACATATTTTATCATGATTTTTATTTTTAAATTAATGATAATATCTTCTTTTTTTCTGTGTAGGAAACAATGAGTTCTACAGGTTTTTGGAGAGCCATGCGTTGGTAATTTTTGGCCCAACCATACGCACAAGGTGGAATTCCCAGAATTCCAACCTGAAAAAATAACTTCTAGATTATCTAGAAGCCCTTTTTGGGGTCGGCACATTTGACAGAACAACGGTGGCTCGGGTAGCTGGCAAATATTTGAAATATACCAGGGACACCTATAGGACGCAATTGCAATTTAACCCTAGATACGAGCATCCTCTCACAGTTCCAGAGAGTGAGTGGAGATCACTCATCCATGACGGAAAAGAGAAAAGGGCAAAGAAAGAAGGAAAAATGCCAACTGGACCCGCAAGGTAAATTACAACTTTAATTCAATAGCTTTAATTTTCTCTATGTCTAAAATAAAAGTGTTCTACGTCATATCTGAATTCAATATTTTTATGATAGGTTGCCTGACACCTCGAAGGCAACCAAAGCTCCCAAAGAACTTGTAGAAAAAGGATAAGAACCTTTTCCCAATGCAGAGTTACCAAAGACCAGACCAGTTCCCCCTCTTGAAGTATTGAATGAAGAGGAAAGCCCCTCATAGGGGTTCCAGGCATTAGAAAGAGGGGAAAAAGTATGATAAGCACTCGACGAAGGGAAAGAAGCATTACCTTGGTGACCAGCGTAAAACTGATTCCCTGCCCCCGCTGTAGTGAATACAGGGTTCCAACCTGTAAAAGTAGTCCAATTCTGACCTCCAGACCAAGGGTTGAAACTCTGAGTCTGAGAAGTAAACAGAAAGGACCCTAAAGAAGGATTCAAACTAGGGATATGCCCAGTTCTGAAGGGGAACCCTTGAAAAGAAGCTGATCCACTAGCCATGGAAGACATGGGTGTAGATCCAGCTGCAGCAGCGGAAAAGGAAAATGAAGGAATCCCACTAGTGGGAATTCCAAAAAAAAAGGGACCAGATTGAGAAGCATGTGCTTGGGTGAAACCAGAGCCAAACACAGCAGTACTAGAAGCAATCAAAGATATAGCAATAGTGCCTCCTCCTTCTACAGAAGCAGAAGTCTGAATGCCTGCAACACTCACAGCTGAAGCCGCGTTCCCAGTCGTGGCCATCGAAAGGTATGAATAATATGGAGGATCTTCTGGTCTTGCAGACTCAGGTCCGATGTACTGAACAACGAACGGATAATCAGGAGGAAGAGGAGATGGAAGTGACTCAGAGGGTTGAGGTACTTCCTCTACTTGTACTTCTTCTTCCTACGGAAATAAGACTCTCGAGGTGAGCAGAACGCTCCTCTCGAAACCAACACCGAAGCCAATTACAAAACCTTCAATCCCTTGTGGAGGATCTCTCTCCACTGCGTCAGACACCACAGGGTGATACTCACCTGCTAAATTACTCCTACGCCTTCTTGAATAAGGCTCTGGACTCTTGGGAGATAACCCCTGGATTCTCCTCGATCGACGAGGCACTTGATCAGCCACTTTAACGAATTTTAATTAGACTCAAAAAATATAAAGCTAGGCAAGCTAGGAGCAAAGAGCACTCACTACAAAAAATCCCCGAGATACAATCAAGCAAATAGCCTTCAGGTATTTCCGCTCTGGTTGATTAGGACCGGACACCAAAATACAAGAAAGCGAAAAACAGGACCTCCCGAAAGTAGTCTGGGATAATTACGGTCCAGGCCTACTATCGAAGGTAACAAAAACAGTTACACCGGCCTCCCAACAATAGCCTTTGCCGACACAAGTACCCAAGCTTCGCAAGGGCACCCCCCAAAAGTACTGCTAGAAGTGATACGACGTCTGCCTCAGGTACCACGGGTATTCCCCCCCGCAGTCACCTATGTGGAACCTAGGAATGGCAACTATGGGCACCAATCCGTGTCAGAAGCCGGGCGGAACGGTCTTGAGGTCAGATCCAGCAAATCAGAGAGGGGGTATCTCTCTTCTTGGCCTTCACTTCCCCTCGCGCTTGACTCTCTGGAGGAGAGCTTTCCCAGTCCACCTAACGGAGTTGGATTTCGCTCAATTAATAAACTTCTATGTTTTTGTTTGAGCGGCCTTGGAGAGTTAACTCTCCACTCACCTAATCCAAGGCCCTACAACCTAGCTAGTTGGTGTATGACACTTAATAAAAAACTTGCTAGTTGCTTTTAAATTATAGCGCTTATTTTAATCGGCTGTTATTTTAAGTCAAAGGGATACGGAAATGAAACTCATGGTGTTTTGTGACGCGGAAAAGAAATTAATGAAAACCAAACTACATGCAAATGCAGTAATTGCCTTTCGATGAAAATAAATTTCTACACGGGTTCTACGAGACTAAAAAAAAAAAAATATTTTTCTTTTCAGATAACAAGCTTCACACTCGCAAAAACTATGAAAAAGACTATAAATGCTTAAGTGCACCTAATGTAAATAACTAAGAGCATGCAAATTCTAAGATGCAAAATCTACTAAAGCAGAGAGAAATTTCCCAAAGATCCTTCAGTTTTATCTCTTTTTAATTGTCCACAAAACTAGTTCCCAAAAGTAGAAACTCTCAATATGAAGACATCAAAATATGCTTGAAAACAAGAGGAAGAAACCAATGACAATTCCTTTCCAAAATCAAGTCAAAAACCAAAGGCAAGAAATATCAACAAAGCTTCAAAAGATGTAACAAAACGAAAACAAAAACACAAAACAAAATCAAATGACAAAACAAATTTTTTTTTGAGCTTTTGAATTTTATAAAAAAGAAGAGCTCGAAGAGACTAAGAAAACTATCAAATCCCAAGCCAAACAACTCTGAATTTCAAGCAAAACTTCAAAAACGCTCCAAATCTTATAGGGATACTTAGTAGTAATATTTATATGAGAAAAAGAAGACAAGAAACTCAGTAACTCAGCCCAAAAGAATAGTACAACCTTGTTGCAAACAAAAACTTCAAAGAACCAAGAAAGACTCTTCAAAAAATTGCAACAAGACCTAGTCAACTGAACTCAAGAAAACCAACCAAAAAATGGGCAAAAAATCAAAGTGCAAAGCAAGACACAAGGCTAGGAAAGAGTATATGAGCAGAAGCTCTCTGTTCTGATTAAGAAGAACAGCCAAGAATCCCCAGAAAGAGATCTTGGTACTCGAACCAGAAATACAAGCACTAAAAAACAAGATTTGCCTAATAAGCCAGTCTTCAACCAAGAGAGAAAAATACCAATGACCACTTTCAACACAATCCAGAGGATATAAAGACACTGCAGGAACAGGTCTCCACAGGCAGACAAGACTAAAAAGTCAAGAAATCAAAAATTTCAAAATTTGCCCAGACATACGCTACTTGACAGTTTTGAAACAAGCGTGCATACGCGACTATGTCAAAGGAAACCCACGTATACGCGACTTCCTTTGAAGAAAACTGTGTGTATACGCATCTGTGTATAGACAAACTCGCGTATGAAAAGGTAAATAATGAAAAATAAAAAATATCAAGCCTGGATAAAGAACTAGGTCTTCATTCTGGCTGAGAAAAAGTTAACTGGACTGGTGATAATGATTCAAACTGTTGGAAACCTTTAAAACAGCTGAAACCACCCAATAGGGGAATCACAAAAATGCGATCCCCAGTGGAGTCGCCAGTTCTATTTCAGGAAAAAACACCCTAGAGGTTTGTTGGGTCAAAACCTCCACAGATCAGGGCATGTTATTCAAGAAGGACTCACACAACCACACTTGTATGCTAAAAACTAGATAACATCGATAGTAGAACTCACCCGTAATCCTACGTTTGATGTAGATACCGCAGGATCCAAACCCCCAGCAACCCTTCTTCCTCCTTAACCTGAAAACCAAGAAGAAATGTGCACGAAAATCTAGTTGTACAACATATAATTACCCTAAATGTCAGTGAAAACCATGTGAAACATCATGTAAACAATAATAAATGCTTAAATAATAATCTTTTCACATATACAAGTAGATGTTAACACGTTATTTCAGGAACAAGATGGTTCTTCTTCATTATGAACAGCATGTACAATAATAAAATGTGGAGAGATCACCTAAATCGTTCCACGATCTTCGAACAGACCGTCGTCCAGATCCGTCCCGCCCTTGCCTTGCTAAGATACTTTCAAGACTTGTGCACTCAAGATGGCATATAAACTGATGAACATCTCCAGGAAACGAGGGTTTCCTGTAAAAATCTGGGAAAGTGCAAGAGGCACGGGAATTCAGACTTGAATTGGGATTCCAACCGAGTATAATATCTATAAAATTTCTCTCTCCCTTAGGCCATACACATGAGGGGATTTTATACTCCCTCAAAGTAGTTTCAATCAGTTGGAAACAGTTGGCCATGTGCTGGGGTGGTTGAACTACTGGAGTAACCATCAACCCAGCCCGAAAATAGGGAATTTTTATATATATTTTTAATGATTTTAATGGCATACGCGGAAAAGTACATGTGGACTCGCGTATACACGCAGAAAAGTCTGGGCATAACCGCGTATGGGATTTTTAACACTGTTTTTTAATGAATTTTGTTCAAGTCTGTGGGAATGGGTGCCCAAGGCCATAGAGACAATCATGAATCACATGAGGGTGAAAAATGATGCTATAACAGCTAGGATTGAAAAAAAGGGCCATCACAAGCTAAGCCAGGGCGGCTACTTGAAATTAGCCGCAAGAATTGTAAGTAGCTAAACATCTTATAATTAATTGTATTGCCTTCCAAAGTTTTTGTAATCCTATCAAATATGATTAAAAATACACAATCATATGTAATGTATGGTGATGACTTCGGAACAGAAACTACAGAGGAAGATAAAAATATCGCTTTCCATTTCGGCTATCAAGCCGTAGTTGAACGTCACAGAAGCTTGGGGCAGGTCCCAAGATCCAGAATGCCTGATAAGGTAAAACATTAACCTTTCAATATGTTACCCGAATTGAGGTCGAGGGGTAATAAATTGATAATTACCCGAATTCCATAAATTGATAAATTATGAGGATTTTCTAGGAGATTTCCGCCGTTTTTCCTGGCTCCTCAAATATAGTAAATTATGGAAGGATTGAGCTTTCTGACTCCTTTGCAGGTTGGATATTCTCTCTTCGTTGTTCCACAAAAATCGGCATGGGTGGAGGCTCTTTTCAACAGACCAATTTTTTACACCTTGTTCCATTCATTTGGAGCACAAGAACAATGAAGTCAACATCTTTTGCGTGGATTGTAGTGCCAGCATTTGTCAACATTGTCTCTATTCCCATCGTTCACATCGCCTTCTACAGGTAATCTGCAAAACCTTCTAAAGGCCGGTCCTTAATTGGCATGAATTACTACATCAAATGAGCTTTATGATGTCCTAAAAGAGTTTTATGTTCCAGGTTCGAAGGTATGTCTACCATGATGTTATTCGGCTTCAGGACATGCAGAAGCTAATAGACTGTTCTCTGGTACAGGTAAGTTGTCATGCATATCGGTAATTTTAAAATGTAGGTTAAATGACTGTAATTAGGTGTTGATTATAATGTTAATGTTTTGTCTGCAGACCTACATCACCAACAGTGCTAGAGTGGTTTTATTAAACCAGAGGCCCCAATCTCGACTATCAAAGGGCCTGGGGAATTCTTGTGAGACTTGTGACAGGGTGTTGCAGGAACCCTACCGTTATTGCTCTATTCTATTCAAGCTAAGAAAACTATTCGAATCGATAGATAGAATGGAAGGCATGACTAGCTGACTCCATCTACTCAAGCCCAATTAGCAGCTCACTCAAGAAGCACATCATTAAGACCTTGTACTCCTGTTCTTGATCCTTACATGCCTTGTGTAAACAACATGTTTGTGGTTTGATATTTTATCTAGGATTCCCTTTTTTTCTTGTAAATATATTTCAAAACTCTATGTTTTCAAGCAGGTTTGTGTAATTGACCTTGGGTTTGGCGACTTACATAAATTCGGAAGATCCGTCTGCTTCAGGAAATGGTGCAAATGTAAGAAACAAGTGCCTTTAAAGCGAGCTGTTGATGAGGAAATGAAATGTTATCATATAAGTCTTTCACAATTTTCGTACTAGAGATCAAGAGAAATGTTGAGTTTTGTCATCCTTGCTCCTGATTGTGTGATAATTGTAGATCAGAAAGGGAGGTCCTAGACTACTGTGTTGTAAAATATATTTTCCCTTGTTTAGGTGTCTGGCTTGCTGGCATGTATCTGAGAATAATAAAAAGGGGTGTGATTTGTACCTAATTTGTTTATCCTTTGTTGTGCAGTATTTCTTTCTTGGGAATTGGTTGTCTGATCTTACCAGAGCTCGGTATGAGGTTAGAGAAAAGAAGCGCATAAAGAAGGTATATTCTCTTCAAGCAGAGTTTCTTGTTAACTGTTGTGACATTGCTATGTTTTGCCATGATTTAGTAATATTTTCTAATTTCTCGCTTTAAAATTCTGCTTAAATCAATATTTAGGACTCGTTTCAATTGGCTGAACCATCTTTTGTTGTTGCAAAAACCAAGGGGACTAAAGGCCATGGAAATTTTAGATAGTGATTTAGAGTGAATTGGCTGCTGATGCATTGCTTAATGATTCAGACGGGTTTGTTGTTTGGCATGAGTTGTTCAATGATTCAATCCCCTGACAATATTTTCCATAAATTGGATGCCTATGCCCTTAAATTGATCCCTCCGTAATTAAGATGGGTTGATTGTAAATTCTTGAGAAACAGCTCTTCTGCAATTCTACTCAGCAGGTAGTTCCATGAAAATATTCATAGTCACTTTTCTTTTTCCCTCCCCTATTGTCAGAGAAGGATGTCAATTCGGGGTTCCAAATACATGTATATATTTCAAGTTTTTCAATTAAATATATAGAAATGATGTGATAGCCAGGCAGGCTCTGACCTATCTGCCCTGGTTTTTAAAGGCAGGGCTGAAAAATCCAATGTTTCCCTTCAGGGAATTCGGAGCATCTTCTTGTATTTACTTATAGAATTGTAGAGTTTCTGAATAAAATTCATTGATATCTACACATTTTGGAGTGATTTTTTTGTTGGCCATATTGGTCTCATCTAATGGGAAGAAAAAATTCATAATGTTCTGTGTGACCCTATATGGTTGTATCCTAACCTGCTGTTGCACTCCATTGATTTGTGATATTTTTTTTCGTATGTCAAGTCTTTGTACTGATTCCAAATGACTAGACCTTACAAACTACAGGGCTAACATGGGATTAGGAATTTTGTTGGTTGATGCTTGCTTGATATTACTGAATAAGAATACCTGATTTAGCTTCTTGTCAATTCCTGGATTTTGACAAGCAGGGCATACACTTTTTTTTGGAATACTTGATGTTAATAGCAATGGATTTAATTATTTTTAGAGAAGATTCAAATCACTGGACCCATTTTATCAGAATACTCAAGGTTATTACATTGCAGTTTGTGCAAATGCTTAGCTGGTATTATCTTCTATATCGTGATAAAAATCCCTTTATGAAGGCAAAAGACAGATGCTTGGTGGCTCTTGAGAGAAGAAGGATCTCTACAATGCGGGTTGGGGGAGATCATGGTCTCTCATTAAGTTTTTCTATCATAAAAAGTTTATATATATAGATCGATAGATCTAGAGTAGCATACATATTTTTTAGGACCAGATTTGTTAAGCTCTGAGAGGTGTGATCCTCTGTTGTTTTTTTATCCCTCTTGGTGCGTAATAAGTCAGATAAACCTATCGGCCTCTCTTTGTACCTTTTGGGGCAACTTCTAGTTATTTTTATCACAGTAATTTCCTTCCACCATTATCAACAGTGTAAGGCAATAATTCCATGCAACAAATTCCATGCTAAGACATATTACAGTATTCCAATACTTTTTGTATTATGTATTCCAATACAGTATAGCCATCAATTTACGTGGCTCGAATTAGGTAAGAATGCATAAGACTTTAGTTACAGCATCCTCCTAGTAAAGTAGGACAGTCATATAAATTAAATGCAATCGTTCGTTTGCTTAGCAGGAATTGGGTAGGTCTCTATATAAATTAAATGCCATCGTTTATCTGCTTAACTAGAATTACCCTAAATGCCATCACCCATCTGGTTAACTAGAATTGGGTAAGTATCTATAACACTTCACTTAAACTGACGAAGATGACACAGGCTACAAAGAAGAGTATTTGTGTTAAAGCCTCTATGGTACTCTTCAGAGCAACAAGTGCTATAAGGTGTATTTTCACCTTCCCAAAACAACCGACAAATCCCTGGTAGAGTGATGCAGGGGCATTAGGCCCAAGACAATTTTTGCACATAAATAAACATAAGGGGGGTCTCATGTTTTGTTTCCCCTATGTAATTATTCATAATTGGGTTATTTTTCGTTAATTTTAGAGAAAATGTAACTGCCCGAATGATTAGTGGGCATAGGAAGTGATAGTCTGTTTCAGTCCATTAGAGGGTTAGGCTAAAATTAGGATTGAGGAATCTATTGAATGATTGTAGGAAACTGAATCGATTGATTCCCAATATGTATAAAAATAATCCTAACAGGCATAATAGGTAGACCTGCAAAGACTGTATAGACCTGCAAAGACTGTATAGACCTGCATAGGGTTAGAAGGCAAAGGAGGCAGAGTAGGGGTATAGAAGGGTCAAGTGATCGAAGATCTGGCCAGGAATTTGTAAGTAATTTCACTGTGTATAATGAAGAATTGTTTCAGCATTTTTGTTCATTTGTAGGATAAAATCTTGTGTGCATATGTCTTCAATACCCATGAATCTGATATGAGAAATATTCTGTAATTCATTAAGAGTCTGCCTGCATATTTATGTTTTAGAACTCTATGTTAAAGGAATGACAACAGATTGGATTTATGCGCCCACTGTGTGAAGAATGCGTTTATGTGTATTTGTGTTCTCCGAATGCATTCATGGTTCTCTGTATAAATTTGAGTTATTGACCCCTCTGTGGAGAACCTATTTTGTTCCTCGAACTTCGTTGAGTTAGACGTTCCCATAAACTTTGGTTGTAGAGGATGGTTATCGGTTCAGAATCCCGTTGTGGAAATTGTGACTGGTCGAGAGGAACTGCGACTGTGTCAAGCGACATCGGTCTTATGCAAATCCACCATGCAGAGCTCGTTGTAGATTGAATTGAATAACGTGTGGAAACTTCAGTTCGAAGGAAGCAGAACCTGGGACTCTTAAACCAATTGGAACCATGAAAGGAATGTAACAAGCGGTTGGAAGAACGGAACAAGGCAAAGGCTGACGGAGCCTTGAGCCAAGGGAAGCGTGGAACCTTGACTTTCAAGGAAAACCGGAGTTGGAATGAGTGGTATTCACGCGATTGAAAGAGTGGAAATTTGTTTTCAAAAAAATAATGCGATATTGCCCGTTGGTTGACACGTAAGCCAAGGGTGGTTTCACAAAACAACAAATTTCGTGTAGATTTTGAGCGTTAATTCTCGGCATCAAAAATAACGTGAAAGCTCATGAATATCGTCAGATCATCCCCACCGGAGCAATAGATCATCCACCGTTGGATGTGAATGCATGTTAGTTCCGGGCCAACCATGGTTGGATATGGGCGTCTGGTAGTTTAATAAAGTCTGAGTTATATATATATGGACGAATCTCCATATAAAATGACGGATTGTATATGTGTGGGGTATGACTCTAATATGTGTTGGTTAGTGTCACTCCAACTAAGGTTTTCCGGTTATATGAATTCCCATAACAAAAAGGGTCACTGTGGAGGCGCAATGCAATGTGTATAATGTGCGTTGAATTGCCACAAGGTTATATTGTAACATCTGAGTTGGAGAATGTTGGTATGAGATATGGTAAGCCATGGGAAATAGTCAGGATTTGGAGGTCAACTCAAATTATTATTGAGTGTTAATACAACGCAATGGGTTCTATAATATGACCTCATAACCATAGACCCAATTTAATACAAAACTTCCGCCTATAGAAGCTTATATGCATAAGGATTGTATGGGGGTGAAATTTGGGGATGCACTTTTAATATGCACAGAAGGGTTTCATAACCTTGAAGAAAAAGTGAGTTAGTTTCTGCACAGACCTATTTAAATAGCCTGTTCATAAAGTTATAACTTTGGGGGTTTTCCAGACTGTGGAATAGTTTGGGAAAAGAAATGTGAAGGCACTTTATACATAGCTATGAAATTTTGAGTTAAATGTGGACTGTGGGTTTTACCCCATCATAAAGATCTTGACTAGATACACTTCGAGCTCTTGACTAGATACACTTCCTCGTGTTCAATAGGAGGACCACACATTTATCTAGGGATTTAGTAAGATTACACATGGCAGTCAGTGAATTTTGATACACATTTGTAATATGCCACATGGCACCAAAATACATATAAGCCAGTGGCATTGTCTCGTAGAAGAAAAATGTATTTATCTTGGACGTCGTGTTATTGGAGTTCAAATTTGTTTATTCTGTAGTACAACAGCTTTACAGTTGTGACAGGAAATTGGAATGCCCACAATTCATAACAAATATTGGAGATTTATTGTCCTGTTTTAAAGTTTCATTTTTTTTTTTTAAATTGAACCCGTCGTCGGTATACCGATGCTTTGTAAGCGTTGCTCTTCCGACGCCTTATACGTGTCGGTATACCGATGCCTTATAAGCGTCGGTTTTCTAACGTTTTCAATCATTTCCATCTTCGTCGGTCTTGCGACGTCTGTCGATATTGTGACAGTTCTTCCTGGCGTCGGTATTGCAACGCTTTTGCAAAGCGTCGGTATTGCGATGCTTCTAGAAAGCGTCTGTCTTTTGACACTTTTGCAATGCGTCGGTCTTGTGACACTTTTGTAAGGCATCGTAATTGCGAAATTTTACAAACGTCAGAAGAGCGACGATATGAAAACATCAAAAGAGCGACGCTCAAAACGTCGGACCACATTTCATCGGAATTGCGACAGTTTACAAACGTCGGAAGAGCGATGCTTGTTTGGAAGCGACGGAAAAAGTGTCGGTATTGCGACACTTTGTCAAGGCATCGGAATTGTGACGTAATGGCTAACCACGTTTTGTCTGCCCTCGAACTGTCGCTCTTGCGACGACTATGTGTCGGAATAGCGACGAAGTGGCCGTCAGAAATTGGGCCAAATTTTCTAGTGACACTTCTATCACACTTTCACATTGTCCATCTACTCTATCACACTTCACTCTATTTACACTTATCTTCCTAACTGAATTGTTTACACTCGTATTTATTAGTTTCAAACAAACTCTATCCTATTCTCACAATCCTAATCTATTTGGCTAAATCTCCTCCCAGGGAGAACCAAATCTGCTACTTTTATTCTTATTTAATATAAGACATTAAAACAACTAACTTCTCACAATTAAAAATTAACATAATTTTAATAACCAAGTTCTCCACCTCTTGTTAGCCACAAAATTTGAACACGTAATCACATTGCAGGCTAATTTCTGGATGCTCCTGTATTAGACTTCTAGGGAAGAAAAGATTGATCCATCAATGTTTCGGGATCTGCATTAAACTTCTGTAACTCTGTTGATGTCATCCAACTGGCATATTTCACTAGTTGTCCTTTCCACTTGACTAGATACCAATAATAGGTTTGTAACCTGATCTTCTTTGTTTCTCTTTTCTCCATAATGGTTTCCACTTCTTTATTTGCTATCTTTGGCATTTGTTCCTTCCAATTCAAAGTTATATCCTCCTCTTCTGTAGATTATTCTTGTAGTTATTCCTTTGTACCTTCTTCTGGGTACAAATTTGCAACATTAAAGATGGGTGATATCCCAATTTCTTCTGGTAACTCAATCTCATATGCGTTTCAGGAAAAATTCCTCAAAATTCTACATGGCCCGATCTTTTTCATTTTCAGCTTGTTATAGGTCTTAATGGAAACCTTTCCTTCCTTAGATAAACCATGACTAAATAATCTACTTGAAACTCTCCTTCATTCCTCTTCATATCAGCTCTTTGTTTATACTTTTGGGTGTTTTTTTGTAAGATTTGCTTGACATATTCCTGCAACTTATGTATTTGTTTTGCAAATTCCTTAGCTTTTTATCTCCTTGTCTCTTATTTCCTCAAATATCTAAGTTCATACACACCTCTTGTATGCATTCCAAAAAAAATCTAGAATGGACTCATCCCAGTACTATGGTTAGGAGTATCATTATAGGAAAATTCAGCTTGAGCAAGTGCTAAATCCCATTTCTTTGTATTTTTCTAAACCAAACTCCTTAATGTGTTTCCCAAGCTCATATTCACCACTTCAGTTTTTCCATCCATCTGAGGATGATAGGCTAAAACCAAGTTTTACACTGGGCAATGGCTGATATAACCCAGTGTTTTGGCTTCTTCCTTTGGCATGTTGACAAGTCCTGCACTTCTCAACAAACTTTTTTATATCACTTTGAATTTTTGTCCAATAATAAAAATCACTTACTTGATCAATTTTTTATCCTATCCATAGTGTCCAGATAGTCCTCCAATATGTTTCTCCTTAATCAGATTTTCCCTCATGGAGCACTTAGGTATACACAATTTATTATTCTTGAACAACAATCCTCCTTGAATCAAGTAGTCCATCCACTGACTTCTATTATGAAGCACAATATTTTTAACAGCTGCATATATTTATTTGAAATCTATGTCTTCCACATACATACCAATCATGTCTTCAAATCCCCAAATGCCAATCTTCAATTCTTTCATAATCAAATTTACTCTACTCAAAGCATCAACAACTTTGTTTGACTTACCACTTTTGTGTTTGATTACAAAGGTAAAACTCTGCAAAAACTCCACCCACTTAGCATGCTTTTGGTTCAACTTCGGCAGATTATTTATGAACTGCAGTGCATGGTTATCTAAATATAACACAAATTCCTTGGGAAACAAATAATGCCTACATTTCTTTAAAGCCTGCACAATAGCATAGAAATCCTTATCATAGGATGAATACTTCCTATTGGCCTCATTTATATTTTCACTAAAATAATCTATCGGTCTCTGCTCTTGACTCAAGACAGCTCCAATTGCTATCCCACTAGCACCAATTTCAACTTGTAATATTCTATTAAAATTTGTCAAGGCCAAAATAGGTCTTTCAGTGATCTTATTTTTCAACAACTTGAAATTATGATTTGTTGCCTATGTCCACTTAAATGGTTGGTTTCTCTCCTTTATTGTTTCAATTATTGGTGCACAGATCTGACTAAAAAATCCTATAAACTTTATGTAAAAACTTGCAAGACCATGAAAACTCCTTACCTAAAATACACTTCTCGAAGTTGTCCAATCTAGTATTATCTGGATCTTTTATGGGTCCATATTCAAGCCTTCTTCTAAAACTATAAATCCCAAGTAAATGAGCTCCTTCTTCATGAAACTACACTTCTTAAACTTTTTAAGTAGTTTCTATTTTTTCAAAGTATTTAACACCAGCTTGACATGCTCCAAATGTTCCTCCTTACTCTGATTAAAAATCAGAATGTTATCAAGATAGACTATCACAAAAAAAAATTTCATACTCTTTCAATACCTCTTTCATTAGTCTCATAAATGTTCTTGGTGCATTAGTGAGCCCAAAAGGCATCACTAACTACTCATACAACCCACTGCTGGTCTTAAATGTAGTCTTTCATTCATCTCCTTCTCTAATCCTCATTTGATTGTTTCCACTCTTCAAATCTATTTTAGTAAAATACTTTGACCCACTTAAAAAATCCATCAAATCATCTATGTGTGGAAATGGAAATATATACCTGATAGTGATCTTGTTTATGGCTCTGGAATCAATACACATGTGCCACTCACCTCCTTTCATTGGACTAAGAACGGCTAGTACTGCACGTGGACTAAGGCTTTCTTTGATCGGTCCTTTATTTAACAACTCATGTACCTGTCTTCCAACTTCTTCATTCTCCCAAGGGGTCATTCTATATGCTGATTTGTTTGGTAAACTTGCAGTAAGTATTAAATCTATGTGATGACTATTACTTCTGACTGGTGGCAATTTACTTGGTAATTAATCAACAACTATATTAGCATAATCATCTTACATATTTTTAATTTCTTTAGGAATATTGTCTAAATTTGCAGAAGTCATAATTACCTTAGGTTTACCCACAATAGAAAAATGCATTTCTTTCTCCTTCAAGACTTCTTGCAACAATTTCTTTCCACTAATCAACATAAAATTATTTCTAGTTGTTCCTTTGTCTACTTCATCCTTCAAAGGTAACAATGTGTGTTTATTTCCATCCTTCTCTATCGTATAGGTATTCCTCTTGCCATTATGAATGGCTTTTCTGTCAAATTTCCAAGGCCTTCCTAGAAATACATGGGACACGTCCATTGGCATCACATCACACAATATAACATCGTTATATGTACCAATCTATATCTCTACTTTGCATTGTTCTGTCACCAAAATATGATGTCCCTTCTGTAGCCACAACACTCTATAGGGAGTAGGGTGTACCATCTTAGTCAACCCCAACTTCTCAACCATCTCTGTGGAAACAATATTATCAGTGCTTCCACTGTCAATCACAACTTTGTATCACTTATCTTTAGACTTTCATACAGTCCTGATTAAGCTCTTCCTTTGAGCTAGTTCATTTTCTTCTTTATTTTCTTTAAGCAATACTCTTTTGAGCAATAAAGACTATCATGCCTCAGGTGGTTGTTCTTTTTCTGTGACTTGAGGATTTTATTCCTTTTGCCTCAGCTACATTCACATTCTGTTGATTTTTTGGTTTGTTATGAGGACAATCCCATGATTTGTGTCCCCATTCTCCATATGTGTAACACTGAATTTCTATTCCTTGGCCTCTATCTCTAGGTGCAAATATTCCTCTACCAAAGTCTCATCTTTGCGGTGGTCTGCTACTCGAGCCTCCTGCTTCATTCTGAGAGTGCTGAAATCTTGGTTTGAAAGTTCCTCTGCCTCTTACTGGATTTTTACCTCTATTCTTATGTCTTTGTTTCCTCAAAATCTTCTCCTATGCCTTCAAAGCTACTTGATAGGCATCCTCAATTGTCTTTAGACTCAAAAAAATGATTTTATCCAGTATATCATACCTTAAACCATGGATGTATCTAGATTATTTCTCCATATCATATTTAGCATGTCCTTCTCTAATACTCAGCTTGTAAAACTCCTCTGTATACTTCTTGACAGTCATTCATTTCTGTCTCAAATTCTGCAATTGTTTGAAAAGGTTTAATTGATAATATTTTGGCATAAAAATTTTATTCAATTTACTTACCATTTTATCCCATTGCTTGATCTTAGGCTTTCCCTTTCTAATCCTAGATGTCTTCAGTTCATCCCACCAAATAGACGCATGGCCCTTCAACTTGGTAGTTGCAAACTTTACCTTCTTCTTATCTTTGATCTCTTCTAAGTCGAAATACTTATCCACTGAACTAATCCAATCTATCAGCTCATCCACATTAAGGCTCACCTCATATAAACGAATCTTCATTCTTGTTTTTCCACTAACCTTTGCTAATATCTTGAATACATTAGCTTCCTCACTTTCTTCTTCTTCTTCTTCTTCCCCAAAATATTCGTTTGTTGCGTTGGCATCTTCTTCTTCAGGTGCTCTTCTCTGAGCAATCTCCATTATCGCTATCCTTGTACAAAGGTGTCGAATCTCCTCAAGCAAAGTTGCATTTGTTGAAAGTCTTCCATGACCCCTGCCAGCTCCTCTCCTGGGTGGCATATTTGTTATAATCCTTGAGAACATAACTCAACATTTGGCTCGAATACCAAATGATGCATCTAAAAGGACGAAAATACCCACAATAAGGAGAAACTTTAATAAGTCTTTCAATCCAAAAATAAATACTTGTTTAAAAGAGTATATGCGCGCGGAATTATGCTTTTACGGCCTACACATAATGGACTAATCATGAATGGAATAGCACTTTTCACCTTTTTAAACTTACCTCCCCACAGATTTCAAAACTTAACACTTTTGCAAGTTTGAGATTCTGTGATTTCACAATTCGCAGCAAACTAGATATCGCAC
Source organism: Pinus albicaulis (assembly GCA_034641835.2). NCBI lineage: Eukaryota > Viridiplantae > Streptophyta > Pinopsida > Pinales > Pinaceae > Pinus > Pinus albicaulis. Next base: position 20,245,669 of record CM076573.1, read on the forward strand.
ATCGCAATATGGTTTGGGTTTAGCGATAATCGTATTACTTATCTTATACGATATGTGATTGTGACGTAACGCATCGCAATCTTATTATTTTACCACAACTTAACCCCTTTATCGCATCGCATACAGAATAAATTATTGGGCGAGGTCTTAAACTTAAATATTAAAATCAGTGATATGCAAATTTGTGATTTCTTGCCCATTGGTGATCTACACCCAAATCTAACAGTCTCTATAGCTCCCTTACTCCTACGCTTCGTATCGCACTTCAAATAAATTATGGGGTAAAGCCTTAACGTGTAACTTTAAAATATGTGATGCACGATGGTTGATTGCACGGAACTCCAAATTTTGCACGGTTCAACGATTTCTCTCAAACATTTAACACAGAAATGCTAATGTGGCTTTACTGTTTCCACCACCAGTCGACCTGCTTTGAATGAGCTGTGCGAAAAATTTATTTTCAACTCAACATCGAAATAAAGACGATACTTAACACATACAGGAGAATTAAACACACAAACACTTGAATTAATCAGAGACGAGAATACACAAATCTGAGCCCTTTGATGGATGGATTTTACAATGACTTCTCTTCCTGTCCACTCCTCTGTCTCACTTCTCGTACACTTCTATCACACTTTCACACTATTCATCTACTCTATCACACTTCAATCTATTTACGCTTATATTCCTAACTGAAGCGGTTACACTCATCTTTATTAGCTTCAAACAAACTCTATACTATCCTCACAATCCTAATCTATTTGGCTAAATATCCTTGCAGGGAGAACCAAATCTGCTACTTTTATTCCTATTTAATCTAAGACATTAAAACAACTAACTTCTCACAATTAAAACTTAACATAATTTTAATAACCAAGTTATCCACCTCTTGTTATCCACAACATGTGAACACGTACTCACATTGCTGGATAATTTCCCAATGCTCCTGCATCAGATACTTCAAATCACAGACACTATAAGGGGGGTCGCAGTCATAGACAACATGTTGTATGGGAAGAACACCAGGATCCCCAATCTAGTTTCGACATCCCCGAGGGGAACCCTAAAACACAAAATTCCCATTGTTATGTGATCTAAGGTGGGCTAACTTTTCACACACACCAGTGTTGCATTGCGCTTAACTTCATTATGAGTGGAGAGGTCCAAATAGTATGAGTGCAGTAGGATTTTCACTCATTGATGACACTAGTCTTAAGTTTTGCGATCTTGGTCAGTTTTCTCACTAAGCCTATCCCAAGATCCTAGCATGTAATAGTGTTTGTGTAAGCTCATAAAAGAGTTATTGATTGATTTTATTACCACTTAATTTTAGTGTACTTGAATTTAAGTCTCCGGAGGGGGATTGGACGTATGAAGTTTTATACGACTCTGACTCAAACCATGCATAAAATTCTTTTTAAATTCAATTTGATGATAGAGTGTTGGAGAGGTAAATCCCCTCTATGGACAGAGGCGATCCCTACTAGCCCAAATCAGGTCTAGCAACAACCGAGTCACGCTAAGACGCAAGTTCCTAATTGCAAAAGACCAAGATGCGACAAGGGGCCTACCTTAAGTCCTATGTTGCCATCATTTGTGGAGAAGATGGCGCTTCCATCCCCTACTTTGGCAGATCACAATTCTCTTGCTCAATGCGATCGAACACCTGCACGTACAAGAAGAAACAACAAACAAACAAGCGTAAAACCTAATACATGCAATTATGTATCAGTCAGAGAAGATACAACTCATAACATAAAACATGAACATCTGAGTGGAACCATAATTGAAGTCGCTTATTATTAATCAGAACAAAGAAAGATACAACCTGAGCTCTGACGCTGGATCTTCCTTCGGCGGGTCGACAGAGGATTACGTCTCGGTAAAGCTCGTCGGGACAAGGAAAATTCTCTCTCTCTTCGGCTATCTGACGATAATCTCCTTATAATTGATTCAGCTCTATTCAGGCTACTAAGGCTCAACCATTCAACCCCTTCATCAATGGAAGATGGATATATTTATAGAGGAGAGGAGGAGGTTGGGATCCCTACAATAGTGGAAGGGAGGCCTTATCCCTTGGGAGGTTCCCCATAAGGTGGAAACAAAAGGCCAAAGGAGGAAGGCCGTGGTTATTCAGTCGAAACCACTCCTCATGACTCATCCACGAAGTTGTTGTAATCGAAACTTCGCCTCTTTTTTTTTTTAACTTTCCATAAGCAGATTGGCACGGGTGCTTAACTGGGACAGAGTGCCAATTGGCGTGGTCTCAGCGTTATTTTTCCTCATTGGCACGAGGACATAACGAGATACCAGCGCCAAAGAAAAAATAGGTGTTTTTAGGGATCTACTCAGGAAATGATCAACAAAGGGAATGTTCTCCTCATGGAAAGGGATGTAATGATGGTATTTGCAAGGCATGACACTACTTATTGGTCATAGAAACAACCCTCCAATGGGCGAGATGGAGATTGCAGGGACAGTGACAAATTACTGTGTAACAGATTCCCCCTAAAGCATGAGGCCCGAGAGAGAGAGAGGGGTGAAATGATTTACGAGAACGTGTCCAACTGAAAAAACTGTCGTCGAAAAACCTGCATAGACAAGTACAACTGATATCTCAAATACATGATACGTATGTGGTATGGGCGCAGCCATCCGTAACAGAGTAAACAATAATCAAGATCCAAGGCATGGATGCAACCATCCAGTAAGGATCGATAAATAGGCTTAGGTATGGTCAAATCCATCCAATCAATGAGTAATGTGACTAATCAGAATAATCCACAAAATCGCAGCCTGGATCCCAACAGAAAAAATATAGGGTCTTGCGCTCCATCTCGACCCGAACAAAGTACAAGTTCAGGCATGTGAATAAGTGAGTTGAAGTCGAACATGCAAGAACATTGTCTGACACAAACTCAATGATGAAAGCTGTTAACGTACGCGAGAGGAACCACCACAGCTGACAATGGCCCCCAAGGTAATATAGGTACAATCCACGCATGTGAATCATGGAGCTGGCGGCCGAACACTACAATCATTCGATCGAAGGTCAATGATGAAAACCTTGCGTCGAATGTGAAGAACCTACCATTGAGGCATGCAAAATTCAAGGTACCGTAAGGGAGTCTCTGCATCACTCGGATAATGAGCCGAAGTCAATGAAGTGACTCGTATCGAAGGTGGCCATTAGTGTTCCCCACATCATCGACGGAGACAAAGGAAATAATGTTTTTGAATCGTTAGGGGATGAGAATCGAGGGAAGGATGAACTTGGCAGAGGTCAACTTCTCTTGAACATATCAGTGGCACGACAGTGGATTTGGCAGTATTTGACATCAAAATATCAGAGGTCATGATGACGAGGCAAAGAGCAGATGAGAGGTCAAAAGGATTACCCAAACCCACGGAGGCAAACAGAGAGTGAGATGAGATGTCCCCAACCCGACACGAATGCAAACAAGTGCCATGTTCAAGAGCGACATGTTACCGACACGACAATGATACTGGTTCCGTTTTTCCCCACCATTTCTGGCGATTACCTCTTTATTTTTACACAAGCTTGAAGAGGATACCATATGCTTGTCATATAAGTTCGTCCTTCGGATGAATTCATCCTAGTACATTTAATGAGCCCTAGGAAGGAGAAACTCAAATATCATCATTACGACTGAATCCGATGTCATCAGGGTTTAACAAGTCTGAAAAAGGAAGAACTCGGCGTATTTTCATGTTTAGAAAGTTTGAAAAGATAGTGGAAAAGTAAACTCCAATAGTCCCTTTTCGTAGATATTTCCTCAGATCCGAAAAGGTAGAAATGCTAATGTGGCTTTACTGTTTCCACCACCAGTCAACCTGCTTTGAATGAGCTGTGCGAAAAATTTATTTTCAACTCAACATCGAAATAAAGACGATACTTAACACAGACAGGAGAATTAAACACACAAACACTTGAATTAATCAGAGACGAGAATACACAAATCTGAGCCCTTTGATGGATGGATTTTACAATGACTTCTCTTCCTGTCCACTCCTCTGTCTCACTTCTCGTACACTTCTATCACACTTTCACACTATTCATCTACTCTATCACACTTCAATCTATTTACGCTTATATTCCTAACTGAAGCGGTTACACTCATCTTTATTAGCTTCAAACAAACTCTATACTATCCTCACAATCCTAATCTATTTGGCTAAATATCCTTGCAGGGAGAACCAAATCTGCTACTTTTATTCCTATTTAATCTAAGACATTAAAACAACTAACTTCTCACAATTAAAACTTAACATAGTTTTAATAACCAAGTTATCCACCTCTTGTTATCCACAACATGTGAACACGTACTCACATTGCTGGATAATTTCCCAATGCTCCTGCATCAGATACTTCAAATCACAGACACTATAAGGGGGGTCGCATTCATAGACAACATGTTGTATGGGAAGAACACCAGGATCCCCAATCTAGTTTCGACATCCCCGAGGGGAACCCTAAAACACAAAATTCCCATTGTTATGTGATCTAAGGTGGGATAACTTTTCACACACACCAGTGTTGTATTGCGCTTAAATTCATTATGAGTGGAGAGGTCCAAATAGTATGAGTGCAGTAGGATTTTCACTCATTGATGACACTAGTCTTAAGTTTTGCGATCTTGGTCATTTTTCTCACTAAGCCTATCCCAAGATCCTAGCATGTAATAATGTTTGTGTAAGCTCATAAAAGAGTTATTGATTGATTTTATTACCACTTAATTTTAGTGTACTTGAATTTAAGTCTCCGGAGGGGGATTGGACGTATGAAGTTTTATACGACTCTGACTCAAACCATGCATAAAATTCTTTTTAAATTCAGTTTGATGATAGAGTGTTGGAGAGGTAAATCCCCTCTATGGACAGAGGCGATCCCTACTAGCCCAAATCAGGTCTAGCAACAACCGAGTCACGCTAAGATGCAAGTTCCTAATTGCAAAAGACCAAGATGTGACAAGGGGCCTACCTTAAGTCCTATGTTGCCATCATTTGTGGAGAAGATGGCGCTTCCATCCCCTACTTTGGCAGATCACAATTCTCTTGCTCAATGTGATCGAACACCTGCACGTACAAGAAGAAACAACAAACAAACAAGCGTAAAACCTAATACATGCAATTATGTATCAGTCAGAGAAGATACAACTCATAACATAAAACATGAACATCTGAGTGGAACCATAATTGAAGTCGTTTATTATTAATCAGAACAAAGAAAGATACAACTTGAGCTCTGACGCTGGATCTTCCTTCGACGGGTCGACAGAGGAGTACGTCTCGGTAAAGCTTGTCGGGAATGGGACAAGTCTCTCTCTCTTCGGCTGTCTGACGATAATCTCCTTACTATGAATTCAACTCTATTCAGGCTCCTAAGACTACTAAGGCTCAACCATTCAGCCCCTTCATCAATGTAAGATGGCTATATTTATAGAGGAGAGGAGGAGGTTGGGATCCCTACAATAGTGGAAGGGAGGCCTTATCCCTTGGGAGGTTCCCCATAAGGTGGAAACAAAAGGCCAAAGGAGGAAGGCCGTGGTTATTCAGTCGAAACCACTCCTCATGACTCATCCACGAAGTTGTTGTAATCGAAACTTCGCCTCTTTTTTTTTTAAACTTTCCATAAGCAGATTGGCACGGATGCTTAACTGGGACAGAGTGCCAACTGGCGTGGTCTCAGCGTTATTTTTCCTCATTGGCACGAGGACATAACGAGATACCAGCGCCAAGGAAAAAATAGGTGTTTTTAGGTATCTACTCAGGAAATGATCAACAAAGGGAATGTTCTCCTCATGGAAAGGGATGTAATGATGGTATTTGCAAGGCATGACACTACTTATTGGTCATAGAAAAAACCCTCCAATGGGCGAGATGGGGATTGCAGGGACAGTGACAAATTACTGTGTAACAGATTCCCCCTAAAGCATGAGGCCCGAGAGAGAGAGAGGGGTGAAATGATTTACGAGAACGTGTCCAACTGAAAAAACTGTCGTCGAAAAACCTGCATAGACAAGTACAACTGATATCTCAAATACATGATATGTATGTGGTATGGGCGCAGCCATCCGTAACAGAGTAAACAATAATCAAGATCCAAGGCATGGATGCAACCATCCAGTAAGGATCGATAAATAGGCTTAGGTATGGTCAAATCCATCCAATCAATGAGTCATGTGACTAATCAGAATAATCCACAAAATCGCAGCCTGGATCCCAACAGAAAAAATATAGGGTCTTGCGCTCCATCTCGACCCGAACAAAGTACAAGTTCAGGCATGTGAATAAGTGAGTTGAAGTCGAACATGCAAGAACATCGTCTGATTACCAGCCAATGATGAAAGCTATTAACAGACGCGAGAGGAACCACCAATAATGACAATGGCCCTCAAGGTAATATAGGTACAATCCACGGCATGTGAATCAGTGAGCTGGCGTCGAACACCCGCGGAATCATTCGATCGAAGGTCAATGATGAAAACCTTGCGTCGAATGTGAAGAACCTACCATTGAGGCATGCAGGCTCCAAGGTACCAGAAGGGAGTCTCTAGATCAGCTTCCTGGATAATGAGCTGAAGTGAACAGGAAGTGACCTTGATCGAAGGTGGGCCATTGTGTTCCCCACATCATCGACGTGAGACAGAGGAAAATAATGTTTTTGAATCAGGACCAGATGAGAATCAGAGGAAGGTTGAAACTTGCAGAGGTCAACTTCTCTTGAACATATCAGTGGCACGACAGTGGATTTGGCAGTATTTGACATCAAAATATCAGAGGTCATGATGACGAGGCAAAGAGCAGATGAGAGGTCAAAAGGATTACCCAAAAAACTCACTGAGTAAACAAAGAGTTGGATGAGATGTCCCTAACCCGACACGAATGCAAACAAGTGCCATGTTCAAGAGCGACATACTGTCGACACGACAATGATGTTGGTTCCATTTTTTCCCCACCATTTCGGTGAGTACCTCTTTATTTTTACACAAGCTTGAAGAGGATACCATATGCTTGTCATATAAATCCATCCTTCGGACGAATCTATCCTAGTACATTTAACGAGCCCTAGGAAGGAGAAACTCAAATATCATCATTACGACTGAATCCGATGTCATCAGGGTTTAACAAGTCTGAAAAAGGAAGAACTCGGCATATTTTCATGTTTAGAAAGTTTGAAAAGACAGTGGAAAAGTAAACTCCAATAGTCCCTTTTCGTAGATAGTTCCTCAGATCCGAAAAGGTAGAAAACTATAAACTCCAATAGTCCCTTTTCGTAGATAGTTCCTCAGATCCGAAAAGGTAGAAAACTATGTCTGATAAAACCTCCTAGTCGCGATAGGCTAGGGTATTCCTTTTTCGTAAATAATCTATCCCAACCTAAAAAAGGGGTAAACGTATACTGGGTAGATGTCGTTTCACAGCCACTTTAACGAGATCAAAACGACAAGCGACTCGGAAATATTTTCATATTTAGATAGTCAGAAAAGAGCTAAAAGATGACTCCTCCTGAAGGAACGAGTGGTATTAAGGGTAGAAACTGGTTCCGATAATGGTGGAACTACTCTGAACAAATAAAGGTTAAGAGGCTGGCTAACAAGACCACTCATCGCAGCGGTTCCTCAGGAATAGGTAAAACAACCAAGTGAAGGCATATGATCGGCCAAGCAGATAGTGACGATGGAGTGAGAAAACCAAGGCTCATCTGGAAAAAATAGGCTGATAAAATGGCAATCACAAGAGATAAAGTGGGAATGGTTTCATTTTTACGCAAGCTTGAAATTAGAAAACTCTGCTTGAAGTTGGTTTCATTTTTACACAAGCTTGAAACAAAGATAAACTATGCTTGAAATCGGTTTCATTTTTACACAAGCTTGAAACGGACACAAACTATGCTTGAAAAAGTAAGCATGCCCCCAGCATGGTGACTCAATTTGAGGTACATGCCCCCAGCATGGTGACTCAATTTGAGGTACATGCCCCCCAAGCTTCAATCCATATGAAAGGCAGATGGAGTGAAGGTTCAAGTCACGAGATCAAGAGAAAGACTCGACTGCAACTTTACGAGATCTTATCAAAGACTCGAATTGAATAGGAAAGTGTTTCATTGTTTTAACGAGGTTGACACATTAAAATAACTATCCTCATAAGAGCTTGTTTCATTTTTTAAGGAGCTTGACACAAGAAAATGAACTCTGCTCCAGGGACCTTGTTTCATTTTTTAAGGAGCTTGACACAAGAAAACGAACTATGCTCCGACCGACCTCATCATAATGAACAATAAGTCATTGCTTCCAAGAGTTCCACTCCCAATGGAAGGAAAACATCTCGGAAATTAGGACCCAATGCCCCCAGCACCTGATGCACAACGGCACAATCACTGAACACGGGCATGGGACATGTAGCCACATAGTTGACTTATGGTGGGTAAAATACAATGGGGGGATAAAAACCAGGAAGGGATGATGGCAGGCTAGCTGCCACATCAGGACCAAAGAACGAAAGCTGATCAATGGTCACGATTCGTCCTTCATGTGGAAAATAGACCACACGAAAAAGGGAGGAGACAAGCACTCCCGTGGCATAGGTGTAATTGCGCCCCAAGAGAAGATTGAAATCCAAGGGGCCTGGAACAACCATCACGTCCATATGGATGTTTTTACCTCCCAACGTGACAGGTAACCTTGGAAGGATCCGTAACGGTTGACTAGTTCTTCTATTAAATGCCAACAGATTATGCGTAACAGGCACAAGCAGTGGCGAACCAAAATCTTGCTAAGTATTTGAGGATAAAATACTAACAGACGCACCTTCATCTATAATGGTGTTGGGTACAACCAAACCAAAGGCCTGTACCATTATCTCAAAAGGCACATAAGACGGAAGGCAGTATCCTGCAAATCGACTCCAATCAAAGGAAGCGACCAAACTACTCAGAGGGGCTACCATAGAACCAAGATGGTCTTCCCCTAGTGTTACGATAGAATAAGGAGCATCCTCCATGACCTCCATCTCGAAGGTAGGAGGAGTATCCTTCGGGAGCTCCATTATGGGAGGCGGAGGAGCAGCTTCTTGAGGTGTAGGGACAGGAGAATCTTTCTCCAAGTCTGAGGAATCTGAAGAAACAAGAAGAACATGAGGGGTGTGGGATCCACTCTCAACGGAAAATACCTAGTGCACCATAGACGGGGCTAGCTCAACCGATCCCACAACCAATGTTTGGTCGGTAATGGATTCATGAATATGAATTTCCGGGGAGCGGGATTGACCAAGGATGACTCTTGACCAATCGTAGGATCAACTGGTGGAGGACTCAAAGAAAGACGTTTATAACCAACTAGGAGGCATGGTGTGGAAACAGCTGAGTTGTCCAAAACTCGCTTGTCTTTATCCATATGTGGACAAAGGTGAATGGCATGGTGCCATTCACACAACTTACAGGGATTGGTAATCTTACCCTGATTTTTAGGAGCTTTACTAGCACTAGCTGAAGACGTGCCCCCAACCTGACTCTCGGAAGCCAAAGGCAACGGCGGACAACCGTTGGACCATGCTTCGAGCACCTTGGGAATGCCAAGGCAGTCTCGAAGAAGATGGTCTCCTGTGCACAACATGCAAGGGAACTTAACTTTCCGTGGAGGGTTGGGAGGTTTATCAAGAGGAGATGTTTCGAAAGCAGTAGCCGCAAAGCTAGCCTCTCTTTTATCTGACTTCTTCTTCTTTGTCTTCTTCTTCTTCGTCTTAGCCGCCTGGTTACTTGAATCCAGACTTTCACCAGATGAAGTAGAAGAGGAGGACGCAGAAACAGGCAAAGAAGGGGAGAGGTCCACCTTGGAATCAACATGATGTTGTTCAGGCAGAGGAGATGTTTGAACAGTAGCAGGGACATTCGGGACCACAGAGGTTGAAAACAACCAAACAGGCAACCCAATAGTTAACCCAGGAAGGGAAAATGTTGCCATATAAGGAGCGCCAACATTTCCAAAAGGAGGAAAAGGACCAGGATTCCCTTCGAAGGGGATTCCTTGGTTGGTGAACTCCAGAAAAGTTACCATCAGAAACGATCTTCAGAAAAACACCTTAAGGAAACTAACTTTAACCAGGAATATTTCATGGGTAGTTAATTTTTTTTTTTTAATTGAAACAAAACTCTACCGTTTCATATTTTAAGAGTCAAGAAACAGGCAAAAGGTGACTCTATCACTTTCAGTTTGGAAACAAGCATGAAAGGACAAGCGCTTGACGATCTTTTCAAATTTAGGGAGTTATTAAAGATCAAACTACCTTCTCTGGTAATCTAGGCAAAGGGTGTACCAGATATCCATGAATTGCAATATACACCTTGGTTTCAAAATGAAAAAGAAATCAACCAAGGACTTGACGTACGTGCAGGAAATCTCCCAGAATGTTGTGTCTGGTGTATCACGGGTATAAGGCGACAGACTCGGCTTCCTATGGATAAAGGATAGCAACCTAGTGGGGTCTCCCTTTATATACGCGACGGTACGGGGAGCACAAGTCCGTACTAGTGCTGTCTAAAGCCAAGAGGCGAACGACAACTACTAGGTTTAACGACGCCGGAACACGTCACTAGCCTAGACCTCTAAATATTCCGTTAATGTTCCAATGCTGCCTTAGGTTAATTGAATAAATTTTATTGTTGATCTTCAATTATGTCTCGGTTTCAAGGCCCTACCGCCTATCATATGACAATCTCCTATATGCAGCTAAATGAGAAAAGAAATCTTTTCAATTCGATGAATGCTATCTAGTTAAGGAAAGAACTTCAAACAATGATGCAACAAACAGCAATACTGAAAACGAAATTTTTCCAAACTAGATGGATTTCACTATTCAAAAGTAATTTCAAACATCCAATGATGCGAATTATGCAACGTAATCTATGCAAAATCCTCTTTTTTTGAAAACTATGCAATTGTAATCTATGCACAATTTCCTTTTTATTTTGAAATTATAAGAATGCGCTCAATGCATTTTTTAGATGAAATGAGAATCTACTTAATGCATGCATTTAATGAAAGAGAATGCACTCAAAGCGATTTTTAGCTTTCAATCATTAAACAATGTGATCTAAGTTCAATGATAAATTTCAAAAAACACTTTTCAATACAATGTGATCTAATGCATTTTAACGAAAAGCAAAATTTGAGATGAAAACTAAATGAACACAAATATTCTTAATGAAGCATGAAGGCAAAAGGGATGCAAACAAACACTAAGAATGAAATCATTGTTTCAAAACACTTTGTAACGAAATTCCTCAAAAGGTGACAAGACATATAAGGTCAAACACAAAGAGGACTTCCAAAGCATGAGATCAAAACAAGGAATTCATTCCCTTTTTACATCAAGCAATCATGGAAAGAAGACATTTCAGCTGAGAAATGAGAAATGTAATCTATGCTCATACAGAGAAAAGACCGGAAGGGAAAGACACACTGGTGAAGGATTTAGGGAAAAAATCTCAATTTTCACACACCCTAAAATTGGCACGATTTTGTAGGTGAAAATAGCGCCAACTGGTGCAACTTTCTCACTGACAACTAGCGCCAATGGCCAATTGGTGTGGGTTGCTTACTGAAAAAAAGCGCCAACGCCTGAAAATGAAAACACAAATAATTTCTCCCAACCAATACCAGACTCACCACTTCAAGAAAAATCTAAAACAAACCCAGAAGCAAAGTACTGACCAAAAGAAACTTCCGAACAAGGGAAAACCCTAGCACCTACAGGAGATGGCGCGACTGTCTGGCTGTAATCCACGCCAGACAGGGGATGGCGCGAGTGATGAACTGGCAACATGCACCAATGGGCACGACTGTCAGGGTGGAAACTGCGCCAATCAAGCCAACCATGAAAAGATGAAAATTTCGGAAAAGCAGAGGTCAGATCTGATCCTCTGGGGCTGAACAAAGGTTTTACACTAGAAAAAAGCGAACCAAAAGAGCTAATCAAGCAGACAAGACCAAAATAAACCGAAAAGATAAGAAAAACTCCAATCAATGTATCCCCAGTGGAGTCGCCAGTTTGTTAGAGAGGTAAATCCCTTCTGCAGACAGAGGCGATCCCTACTAGCCCAGATCAGGTCTAGCAACAACCGAGTCATGCTAAGACGCAAGTTTCTAATTGTTAAAGACCAAGATGCGACAAGAGGCCTACCTTAAGTCCTACACTGTCGTCATTTGTGGAGAAGATGGCACTTCCATCCCCTGCTTTGGAAGATCACAATTCTCTCACTCAATGTGATCGAACACCTGCACGTACAAGAAGAAACAACAAACAAACAAGCGTAAAACCTAATACATGCAATTATGTATCAGTCAGAGAAGATACAACTCATAACATAAAACATGAACATCTGAATGGAACCATAATCGAAGTCGCTTATTATTAATCAGAACAAAGAAAGATACAACCTGAGCTCTGACACTGGATCTTCCTTCGGCGGGTCAACAGAGGAGTACGTCTCGGTAAAGCTCGTCGGGACAAGGACAAGTCTCTCTCTCTTCGGCTGGCTGACGATAATCTCCTTACAATTGATTCAGTTCTATTCAGGCTACTAAGGCTCAACCATTCAGCCCCTTCATCAATGGAAGATGGCTATATTTATAGAGGAGAGGAGGAGGTTGGGATCCCTACAATAGTGGAAGGGAGGCCTTATCCCTTGGGAGGTTCCCCATAAGGTGGAAACAAGAGGCAAAAGGAGGAAGGCCATGGTTATTCAGTCGAAACCACCCCTCATGACTCATCCACGAAGTTGTTGTAATTGAAACTTCGCCTCTTTTTTTAAAAAACTTTCCATAAGCAGATTGGCACAGGTGCTTAACTGGGACAGAGCGCCAACTGGCGCGGTCTCAGTGTTATTTTTCCTCATTGGCACGAGGACATAACGGGATACCAGCGCCAAGGAAAAAACAGGTGTTTTTAGGCGTCTGCTCAGGAAATGATCAACAAAGGGAATGTTATCCTCATGGCAAGGGATGCAATGATGGTATTTTCAAGGCATGACACTACTTATTGGTCACAGAAATGACCCTCCAATGGGCGAGATGGGGATTGCAGGGACAGTGAAAAATTACTGTGTAACACAGATTTATTTATGTAAGGAGAAATTTTTCATACATCCATGCAGGACAAAACATCCAACAATGTAGTCTAGCCTATGAAAGACACAGATACCAATGCTCACTAACAGTTAATTAACCCAAAAATTTACAGAATGAAATCAACTATATCAGAAAAAACTAAAAAAAAATTATCTTTTCAAACACGAAAAAATAATATGCTAGCAACCAACCAAGCACAGAGATCCAGTTTATAGAAACCAAACAGACAGCCAGCAACTCAACGGCCAGGGAAATCATAGCAAGCGTGAAATAACAAATTTTAGGCTGAGTAATGCTACCTAGCAAAGGGTACAGTGCGTTAATTGCAGGACTAGCACACTATTCTCAAGCAGTAGTTGCATTGTAACGCTCTGGAACACACACAAGGGGTGCATTAGTGAGGATAGAATGTAAATAATGGTCATGTAAGGTCTGTTCTGAACAATGTGAGCTAATGAAATGGTCACATAGCACATCAAGTGGTCATAAAGGGATGTGAGAAGAACGGGAAGTGATAGAGGGAAAGAACCAAGGGTTTAGAAATAAACAACTAGGAACTAAGGATATGTCCCCAGTGAAGTAGCCAATTATGATTAGGAGTAAAATGCACAGGTGGTAGCTGGAGTAAGATCCCTCTCGCGCCTTCCCGAGACCCAAGGAAGACAGTCAAATTAGCTGCAACATTCACAAATATAATAAATGCATATTCATACAAATGCTTGATTGAAAAAGCGAAGTAGAGAGGGATTACCTCGATGTATAAGGCAGATTTTTTGGAGAGTTCAATGCAGTGTGGCAGAAGTCCTCCCCACCAGCTCCAAGACTGAATCCTACAAAAAAACAACGAACTAGCGTAATATTCACATTATTATCACAAAAACCAAGCAAACAAGTATATAATTAAACAGTAAATCATGTAAATCTAAGCCACCTATAATTTGTATCTTTAAAAACTAAATAAATAGATGAAATAACAAGACACCAAGTGGACAAAATAGAGGCGTTTCAATTATTCAAAGAATAAATATTACAACCATCAGTTTGGTCAAGCTTCCCTCAGTCCCCTGAATCCAATCTTTCTCTCCTCAATATCCAAGTGTGACAATTCTTGGGAAAATAGTTCTCAATGAACCAAGTCAATCATGAAACCTCCCTCTAACAACAAAAGTTTTATCCTCACACAATTGACCTTTTGACCATTGACAATGAGCCCTAGCCTCCAATTTATAGGAGTTTTGGAGGATCAATCTTGCCATTCTTCTTCATTAGTTCAATTAGGGAAAAATCCATGATGTTTCCATGCTTTTCTATATTTTTCCCTCTTTGTATGTTTAGTTAGGCTTAGAAATGTCCAATCTGAGGTCGCCATCGCAGGTTTCCCACTTTTTGGACTGACTTCTTGAGAAAAATCCAGAAATGTTAGTTAGTTACTCTGGAATTTGTCAATTTTTCTTCATGAAACATGGGTAATGTTTCCCTTTAGGCAAGACATTGTGTTAACCTAGGCCCTAACTGCTAGGTCCCAAAATTACTAGTGTAGTCCCTTATTGTTGTTAGTGTATCCCCTTATTGTTATTGTTGTACCCATGTAGTCCCCATATTGTTATTATTCTACCCCATAAAAACCCACTATCGTTATTGTTGTACCCTTACATTATTATTTTTAGGTAGGCTAGGATTATATTGTGGCCCCATAAACTCCTATATATAGAAAGGAGGTTTTGTCATTTGAATCATCCAAGAATTGTTCATTTATGTAATGTATAGGAGGTTTCCCCCTTGAATTGGTTGATTTATAAGGCGTCGATCTCTCTTTTCTTCTATTTTTTGAGTTGGTTTCATAACATTTGGTATCAGAGCTTTGGATTCTAGGGTTTTGCTGCTTCAAACAGGTCAATGTGGCATTTTCACTATAACATTTTTTCTACGTGGGTTCATAAGCTAAAAAAAAAACCCATTTTAGAATAAATCCTGATGAATGTAGTGTAAAAATTTCAGATCTTGTTATGCAACATTTTCGGATATATGATCTGTGGAAGTTAGGGTTTTTAAAGGATCCTAAATTTCATCTCAAAGAGGTTACCTTGGGAAAATTGTCATAACTCTCTCCCTCTGAGCATCGAATTGGAATTCTATAAAAAGTGGCTGAAATTACATATACTGTAGTTTACTGTGTATTAATTTTAGAGTTTAAAGAGGAAAAATTGACATGTGGCACGACGTAAAAGTTTGTTATACTAAACTATTCCATAATTAGGTCATTGCGGGAGATTAGGCATAACTTTGCCTTGAAGAATCCAAATCAGGTTAGACCTGTGGCATTGGAAATAAGATTCAAAGGGTTACTAAAGGATCAAAGATAAAATTTCAGGGATCCAAAATTCTAGAGATACATTAGATTCAATATCAAGCTCCTCAAAAGCAAGAAAAATGTGTGTATTTTTTTTTTCAAATTGCATAAGTCTTGTTTGAAAATCAGTTTGAAGTGATTCTAAGGGCATATTGAAGCATAGATATTAGTATTAGGTTCTAAAATGGCCCCTAAAAATATTTCAACACCCATTAAGCCCTCAAAAGGCTATACGATGACTCATGAAGAGGAAGAAGTGCAACATGATATATCAATATTACAAGACTAAGTGCACCAAATTTCACTCTTGCAAAGAGAAACAAAAAATGAAATGGAAGTTTTGAAGAAAGGCATGGAAGCTAATATTGATGGTTTGAAGAAAGGCGTGGAAGCTAATATGGATGGTTTGAAGAAAGGCGTGGAAGCTAATATGGATGGTTTGAAGAATGGCATGGAAGCTAATATGGATGGTTTGAAGAATGGCATGGAAGCTAAGATGGACGGCATGGAAGTTAATATGGATGACATAGATGAAAAAATGAAAGACAACATGGAAGACATGAAGAATGATCTAAAATTAGACATGGAAGGTTTGAAGGAAGGTTTGACAAAGTTGATACAAGAAATAATTCCTAATCGTGAAAAGGTAGTACAGGAAACTCATGATGAGAAAAAATAAATGTTAATTGTGATTTCATAAACTCTAATGTTGGATTGAAGACCCGCCATATTCCAACGATCGATATGAGTAAGCTTGATGGCAAGGATCCCGTAACATGGATACTACAATTGGAGCAATATTTTTATCTCCATAATGTGCAAAACACACAAAATATACGCATTGAAACTTTACATTTATAACAAAATACATTTGTATGGTATCGATGGCTTTTCTCTCATAAAAATAATGTCACTTGGTCAATTTTTATGGAGGAAATGATATCACACTATGAGGATACAAAAACAAACACCTTCTTTAGCCAATTGATAAATCTCAAACAAAAATGTTCAATGGTGGAGCACATTGAGGACTTCCAAAAATTGAATATAAGGGTAACTCATATTCCAGAGGAACACAGGATTGATGTCTTCATAGGGACTTTAAAGGATAACATGCAACATGAGGTTCTCCTTTCGGAACCTGATTCAGTGGAGAAGGTATTCACGTTGGAAAGAAATATTTTAACTAAATTTATTGCAACAAGGAATCCTACCACTCACATCTATAAAGATGGAAGTGTTGCTACTCCTAGACTTCCACAACCTACAAGGTTGACACCACAACAATTATAATAAAAAAGAGAAAAATGTCTTTGCTACAGTTGTGATATAAAATACACTAAAGGTCATAACTGTGCTGAGAAGAAATTATTTTACATAGATTGTGAAGAGGAGGAAGAAAATGAACAAGAAAATTTAAAAGAAGAGGATATACACCTGGAACCAACCCTAGAGAAAGAAAAAATGAGTTCTAACCATATCCTGTAATGCATTGGCAGGAATTATCACTCCTCAAACTCTCAATATAGAAGGCCATATCAAGAAGAAAAATGTAATAGTGTTGATTGATTCAGGTAGTACCCATAATTTTATTCTTTGTAAGGTAGCCAAGGAATTGAATTGCTTCCTATACCCAGCACCAGAGTGTCAAGTAATGGTTGAAAATGGAGGAACTATATATTGCTCTGAAAAATTTTATAATATTAAGATAACCATGGGAAAATATGTATTGAATAGTCCTGTTGTAGCATAATTTTACGCAGCTAAAAGTCAAGAAAGGTCCTGAGAAATTCAAGTTTGTTGAGGAACAGTTGTTAGAATGTCAGGAAGACCTGCAATATGCTCAAAAGGATAACCACAAGCGCAACGAGGATTCATCATCAGATGTGCACTGGAACCAAATTCAGGGAAGTAGCAAGAGCATTGGAAGTGCAAACTAAGCCATAGGAGTAGCAAAGAAGAAAAGTGCGTAGCAATGGTCAAGTCGGGCTTATTTGCAAGCTCAGCAGAGACTAGTGCTACATAATATCATTTAATGATAATATGTCTTGAAGTTAAAAATAAACAAGATTATCATTCTTCCAATTTCAAGTACAGCAAAGGCTCATATTCATTGCGCCCGGATCCAACGACAACCCGGTAACACAAATTGCACGAGTTTTATACCAAGGAGTGCCCCCGCAAATAGTCTCGTTAAATCCGCTCACCTGCAAATCCACGGTTGACATTAACTGCGGGAACACTCTCTTCAAATTCCAAAAAACCACTTAAGTGCCCCCTCAAGTGGTTTCAATTCTCAATAAAGGAAATTACGTGGTGATAGCTGGAGCCCACACCCTTTCCTTTCAAGTCAGAGAAAGCAGAGAAATGGTGTATTTTCCCTAAAATAACTTAAGGGTTTTGGAGGAGGCGCAAAGGGGAAAATAGACGGTCATGATTAAAGCATAGAGTTTAAGCAGAGAGATGGACGACAGAGATCATAGCACAGGAACGCAAGTCATATGGACAGACAAGATTAGATCGCGAGATCTAAGTTAGAGATAAGCGGTCAAGAATGGATATCGCAAATAAAGATGCATGAGAGTTAATGGATCGGAGATTGTGGAGAAGAGCCACGTGTCAGCCATATGTTCCATCGCATATCACACTTCGCAAAAATTATTGTTTACCCTCCGCCTCTCACACATAAATCTTGTGATTTTTTATATGCGGGCGGTCCCACTTCTATCATGTCACGTCACCTTCTCCGCCCCCGCACTTTGCACTATGAAAAATATAACATTTAACCCCTGCTACTCCCAACTAAACCTTGTGACATTCAATTGGTGGGCGGCCCCACCTCTCTTTTCCACGTCACCTCCCTCTCCCCTCACTTCAAAAGTTTAAGATCTTACCTTCCATTTCTCATAAAAATATTTCGATTTGCAAGTCCACCTTTGCTTGCCATGTCACCTTCCGCCCGTCGCACTTCGCACATCGCACAGTTTAACACTTACCTCCTGTCTTTCATAATAGAATCCCCAATTTTCAATTTTCAGGTGGATGAGATGTGGTTTCGAAGGTAAACTCCAAAGGTTTTCAAATCCGAAAGTAAGGCATTTCTTGTGTTAAATCGCATCGGAGGAGGAAAGGAGGATTATAACGTCAAACCGGTGAAACGTCGAAATGCGATAGAAAGCAGATGCGATGCATTCTCCAAGGGTGAGTAGAATATATTTCAAGTCCAATTCTTGCGATGGTTTAGAGAAGAAATTTTGAATGTCAGCAGAAAAATTCGAGTATGTGATCCAACGCAGGGCAAAGGAGAAGAAAAGGCATAACGCAGCAGGCACGAGCAGAAGAGGTAGAGTTGGGTAGCAGGTGACATGATGATAGCATTCGAAATGAAAAATCCTGGGAAGATTCTAGTGGAGATGTGTTTACGCAAACTCTTGTTACATCACAGAATAAATGTATAGAGACACATCAGCAACAAATCAAATCCAGCAAATAGATTGATACTTCTAATTCTATTTTTCTTTCTTGATTAAAGATTGACATTGTAATGAAGTCTTTAATTGCAATGCAATAGGTAGTTTACAGAGTTTTAGGAAATTTGAGTAGTTACAAGAAGTTCCAACAGTTACAAATTGATTTTGATGTATTTAAGCAAGAGAAAAAGAAATAAATTGGGGGGGGCTGAGTTCTAAACCTCTTGGGGATTACATTTTGTACTTATTTTTCTGATGGGTAAATGAAATAAGAAGTAATTTTCCTGCAACAATTGATGGTGATTCGTGTTTCTTGTGACATTTTGTGTCCCTTATTCTTTGAATAAAGTGAAGTAATGTAGCAGTCGGTCTCTTAATTACATTTGCAAGTAAAATTTAGATAACCTTAATTTGCGCTCCTTCACTCCATCTCTTCTCCCTTCACAAATTCTCTCTGAAACTTAAAAGTATTATATTTTGTGTTTACAGCATATTATTTTGAGTTTCCCCCATCTTCACAAACTCCTGATGAAAATTTAAAGTAATAGATTCTGTGTTTACAGCATATTATTTTGATTTTCCTCTCTCTGCATGAATTTCCTCTGAAACTTAAAGTGGTAGATTCTATGTTTTCAACATATTATTTTGAGTTTCCCCTGCAGTTCTTCTTTTCATGTAGATATCAGCAATGAATGGCATTATGAAACCTTTTATTATTCCAGATCATTAAGGATTTTAGAAAACTAGTCTCTAGAGGGATAGAACAAAGACCTCATGATAAAATAATTTATGTGACACACTTTTAAAATGTCTTAAGCACTGATTCCTTTCACAACCAAGGGATTGTCTCTTAAGATACAACATTTTTTGGCACCATTGTCGGGGACAAAGGCATGAAGTTATATTTCCCTGGGTATTTAAATCTATTTCTTGATGGTGAACAAGATTTAGATACAGATTTGGTTGTGTATTATTCACCTTGAGACTCCACTGATGAAGTTTTCATTAGATGAGGAATTCTGCGGGCAAGGAAATGAGAAAGCACCGTGGAAAATACAAGTATAAGTTTTTAAATATTTTAAAGGAATTTTTATTTTTCATTATTAGTTTGATGGTCTATTTTCCCTTACATATCAAGGATATTGTTTCTTGATTTATATCCTCATAATATTATAAGGCCCTAAATGTAAATTATTTATTGGAGAAAGAAGATTTTTCCTCTGATTTTATTATTGATCTTGATGCAACTTTATATGAAAGGAGAGATGAATGTTGCATTACAATTCCTGAAGATTTTTGTCAAGAGTTTTCATTACACGAAGAACATCAGCATTATGAGGGAGAAACCTTAGATTTCTCTCTTCGGCCTGAATGGTTATCAGTAGAAAACAACAATCAATATTATCACATACAACCTCAAATTCAGGAGTCAAGCAGTGAAGGAAATTGTCATGTTCAAAGAAGTCTACATCAGCAAGATGTTCAAGAAAAAGAAGCAGCATAAAATTGGTCTTATCAGTTCTATGATCCAATAGCGGATTATATGAATACTTTTTTTTTTTAGAAACAAGCATTTATACAAAGGCTGACTTCGCCTAATTAATTTCAGGAATAAATTCATACGTAGGAGTTGTGCATAAATAATCTCAGAAGTCGAGCATTTTCAGTTGTATTATTTCTATTTCGGTATTTCCAGCTTAAGAATAAAGGAAGAAGTCCAAAGTGTAGCATGTTTCGGGAGGATTTCATACTGGATCAACTCACATTTGGGATTGAATCCATGCCCAATAACGATTACTGTTCTACAAGTGTTATTTGAATCCATGCCTAATAAAGGCTACTGATCTACAAGTTATCTTTGACACCATGCCCAATAAAGGCTACTGATCTACCAGTTCTCAACACTTTTCTACCAAAAGTGATGTCCCTAATTGGAGCTAGATGTTCTAGCATAATTTGACTCAGCTAAAAATCAAGAAAGGTCCTGAGCAATTCAAGGTTGTTGAGGAACAGTTGTTAGAATGTCAAGAAGACCTGCAATATGCTCAAAAGGATAGCCACAATCGCAACAAGGATTCATCATCACATGTGCACTGGAACCAAAGTCAGGGAAGCAGCAGCAGCATTGGAAGCGAAATCTAGGCTAGAGGAGCAGCAAAGAAGAAAAGCGCGCAGCAAGGGTCAAGTCGGGCTTATTCGCAAGCTCAAGAGAGACTAGCGCTAAAGAATACCATTTATTGCTAAGATGTCTTGAATTTAAAATTAAACAAGATTATCATTCTTCCAAGTTCGAGTACAACAAAGGCTCATATTCATTGCACCCAAATCCAATGGCAACCCGTGAACACAAATTGCACGAGATTTATACCAAGGAGTGCCCCCGCAAGTCGTTAAATCCGCTCACCTGCAAATCAACGGTTGACATTAACTACGAGAACACTTGTCAAATTCCAAAAAAATGCTTTAAGTGCCCCCACAAGTGGTTTCAGGTCTCAATAAATGACATTACGCGGTGATAGTTGGAGCCCACTCCCTTTACTTTCAAGTCAGAGAAAGGAGAGAAATGGCTTATTTTCCCTAAAATAACTTAAGGGCTTTGGAGGAGGCACAAAGGGAAAAATAGATGGTCAGGATCAAAGCGCAGAATTGAAGCGGAGAGATGGATGGTGAAGATCATAGCTCAGGAACACAAGTTAGATGGACGTACAAGATTAGATCAAGAGATCTAAGTTAGAGATAAGCGGTCAAGAATGGATATCGCAAATCAAGATGCATGAGAGTTAATGGATCAAGATTTCGGAGAAGAGTCATGTGTCGGCCATACGTTCCATTGCATATCGCACTTCGCAAACCTTACCGTTTACCCTCCATCGCTTACACATAAATCTTGTGATTTGTGATATGCGAGAAGTCCCACTTCCGCCATGCCACGTCACCTTCCCCACACCCACACTTCGCACTTCACAAAATATAACATTTAACCCCCACTGCTCCCAGCTAAAACTTGCGACATGCGATCTGCAGGCGGCCCCACCTCTCTTTTCCATGTCACCTCCATCTCCCCACACTTCACACTTAAAAATTTTTAGATATTACCTTCCATTTTTCATAACAAATCTGCCGATTTGTGATTTGCGATTGGCAGGCCCACCTCTGCTTGCCATGTCACCTTCTGCCCATCGCACTTCGCACATCATACAGTTTAACACATACCTCCCGTATTTCATAATAAAATCCCCAATTTTCAATTTGTGGGTGGATGCGATGTGGTTTCGAAGGTAAACTCCAAAGGTTTTCAAATCTAGAGGTAAGGAATTTCTTGTGTTAAATCGCATCGAAGGAGGAAAGGAGGATTATAACGTGAAACCGGTGAAACGTTGAAATTCGATAGAAAGTGGACGCGATGCATTATCCAAGGGTGAGTAGAATATATTTCAATTCCAAGTCTTGATGCGGTTTAGGGAAGAAATACTGAACGCGGGCAGAAAAACTCAAGCATGTGATCTAACACAGGGAAAAGGAGAAGAAAAGGCATAACGCAGCAGGCACGAGCAGAAGAGGGGTAGAAAGTGACATGATGATAGCATTTGAAATGAAAAAGCATGGGCAGAGTCTAGTGGAGATGAATTTACGCAAACTATTGGGACATCACAACCAAAATGGATAGAGACAGATCAGCAAAAAATCAGATCCAGCAAATAAATTGATACTTCTAATTCTATTTTTCTTTCTTGATTAAATATCGACATTATAATGAAGTCTTTAATTGTGATGTAATAGGTAGTTTACATATTTTTAGGAAGTTTGAGTAGTTACAAGAAGTTCCAACAGTTACAAACTATTTTTGATGTATTTAAGCAAGAGAGAAAGAAAGAAATGTGGGGGGGGGGGGGCGGCTGAGTTCTAGACCTCTTGGGGATTACATTTTGTACTTATTTTTCTGATGGGTAAATAAAAGAATCAGTAAGTTTCCTGCAACTGTTGATGGTGATTCAAGTTTCTTGTTCCATTTTGTGTCCCTTCTTCTTTGAAAGAAGTGAAGTAATGTAGCAGTCGGTCTCTTAATTACATCTGTGAGTAAGAGTTAAATAACCTTAATTTGAGCTCCTTCACTCCGTCTCTTCTCCCTTCAAAGATTCTCTCTGAAACTTAAAATTAATATATATATATATTTTATAGCATATTATTTTGAGTTTCCCCTCTCTTTAGAAACTCCTGATGAAACTTTAAATTAATAGATTCTGTGTTTTCAACATATTATTTCGTGTTTCCTCTCTCTCCATGAATTTCCTTTGAAACTTAAAAGTGGTAGATTATGTGTTCTCAGCATATTACTTTGATTTTCCCCTGCAGTTCTTCTTTTCTTTCAGATATCAGAAGTGAATGGCATTATGAAGTATTTTATTATTCCAGATCATTAAGAGTTTTAGAAAACTAGTCTCCAGAGGGATAGAACAAATACCTCATGATAAAATCATTTCTGTGACACACTTTTAAAATGTCTTAAGCACGGATTCATTCAAAACCGAGGGATTTTCTCTTAAGATACAACAAGTCCAATGCTTTCCATTCAAATGGGAGGTGTTGATATTGTACTAGGAGTACAATGGTAAAAATATTTGGGGGCGATAGCTTTTAATTTTCAAGAACTTTTCTTGAAAAAAAAAAATTAGAAGGAAATGAAGTTGAATTACGGGGTATCGCAGGGAAGACGGGAAAGATAATAAGCTCTAATGTCATGACAAAGCTTTTGAATAAAGAAAAATGAGGCGCAATTACACAATTATGCTCACTATAAGTTCCAAATTCAAAATCATCTATTTCTCTAGATATCCAAAAAGTCTTGGACAAACATTCCAAGGTGGTTGGAACTCCCAAAGGACTCCCACCTATTCGTGATCATGATCATGCTATTCATTTGATTCTAGGAAGTGTTCCTCCAAACATCAGGCCTTACAGATATCCTTATGTCCAAAAGAGCGAAATTGAACGTATGATTGCAAAAATGTTAGACACTGGCATAATTCAACCTAGTCAAAGTTCTTTCTCTACTCCAGTAGTATTGGTGCACAAGAATGATGGATCATGGCGCATGTGTTCAGATTATAGGGAGCTCAATAAGCTCACTATTAAAGATAAATTTCCCATTCCTGTGATTGATGAATTATTGGATGAATTACATGGAGAAATTTATTTTTCCAAGTTGGATCTTTGTTCAAGATATCATCAAATTAGAATGAAGACTGAAGATATTCTGAAAACAGCATTTCAAACTCATGAGGGTCATTATGAATTTTTTTTCATTCATTTTTGCCTTACCAATGCACCTTCTACATTTCAAGGGTTGATGAATTCCATTTTTAAACCCTTCCTTAGAAAATTTGTGTCATTATTTTTTTATGATATACTAATCTACAGTAGGTCGTGGAAGGATTATGTTCAACATGTTGATAAGGTGCTCAAACTATTGGAGGAGAAACAATTACATGCAAAAACCTCCAAATGTTTCTTTGGAGTACAAGAGGTGGAATATCTGGGTAATATTATATCTCACGAGGGTGTTAAGGTAGACCCTAAAAAAATTAAAGCCAATCAAGAATGGAAAGTCCCCACAACCATAAATTATTTGTGAGGATTTCTTGGGTTAATAGGGTATTATCGCGAGTTTGTTAATAATTATGGAGAATAACAGCAGCTCTAACAAAATTATTGAAGAAAATTTTCTTGGACTCCTGAGGCAACTAAGGCCTTTGAACATCTTAAAGAGGAAATGTGCCTAGCATCTGTCTTAGCTACACCATACTTCACAAAAACCTTTATTGTGGAATGTGATGCCTCAAGAAATGGAATTGGTGTTGTTTTAATGCAATAATGAAGACCCATTGCTTTTGAAAGTCGTCTAATCAAAGGAAAGTATTTACAGAACGTTATTTATGAGAAGGAAATGTTGGAAATACTACATGCATTAAATAAATGGTGACCTTACCTAATGGGAAGACACTTCAAGGTAAAAACTCATCATTATAGTCTTAAATACTTTTTGGAAAAAATAATTTCTTCAAAATAGAAGCAAAAAAGGGTCACAAAGATGTTGGGTTATGACTTTGAAATCATACAAAAAATGGAAGCTAAATGTTGTTTCAGATGCACTCTCAAGAAAGGATGAGGAGGTGGAAGCATTGCTTTGTGCCATTTCTATTATCCAACTAGATTGGATAAGTGAGGCAAGGGAGGAATTGAAGGATGAAAAAGAAGCGTGGACACTCATTCAAAAGTTGCAGCAATATCCCAGTACATCTGATACATTTAGTTGGAAAAATTATTAATTATGGTACAAATATCGCTTATATCTTTGTAAGAATTCCAAACTAAAACAAAATATTCTTTTTTAATTGTATGCCTCTCTCGTAGGAGGACACTCAGGATTTTTAAAAAATTACCAGAGGGTGAAGAAAAAAAAAATTTGGGATGGCCTTAAATCTGATATTCAAAAGTTTGTGGCAGATTTTTTGGTTTTCCAACAAAATAAAGTTGAGACAATTAAGGCCTCAAGTCTGCTAAAACCTTTACCCATTCAAATTCAATGTTGGTAGGAGGTTTCAATGGATTTTATCACAGGTTTACCTAAGTCTGAAGGAAAGAGTGTCATCATGTTGGTAGTTGATAGAATTACCAAGTATGCACATTTTTGTGCATTATCTCATCCATTTAAAGCAATTATAGTTTCTATTTCATTTATGCAAACAAATCAAAAGCTACAAGGAAACCCAAAGATTATTGTAAGTGACAGAGATCCCATTTTCACTGGAAATTTTTGGACGGAATTATTTTCTTGTTTGGGTGCTAAACTAGCCCATAGCTTGTCTTATCATCCTCAATCGTATGGGAAAACTAAGATAGTGAACAAATATTTTGAAGGATATCTTCATTGTTTTGTATCTGATAAACAAACACAATGGGTCAAGTGGTTACCTCTAGCCGAATGGTGGTATAACACTTCCTTCCACATTTCAGCAAAAATGACCCCATTTATGGCACTTTATGGATATCATCCACCATCCATCACATCGTCTTTAAGAGAAAATTCTAAGGTTTAAGAAGTGGAAGATCACATCGAGCATCAACAACAAGTTCTCCAACTCTTAAAGGATAATCTAAATTTGGGACAAAATCGAATGAAACAACAGGCAGATCAACATCGCAGCAAGAGAAGTTTTGATGTAGGAGACTAGGTATTTTTACGGTTACAACCATACAAACAAATGGCCCTCAGGCAAGCTAAGAAGGATAATAAATTATCACCAAATTATTATGTTCCTTACAAGGTGTTGCAAAATATTGGTACTGTGGCACACAAATTGGAGCTTCCTCCTTCTTCTCGAGTGCACACAGTTTTCCATGTTTCATGCTTAAAGAAGGTTATAGGTGAGAAACTTCCAGTTCAAACAATATTTCCAGAACTTGATGAGGAAGGAAAAATTATATTGGAACCTGAAGCAATCACGGAAACAAGAACTCAAAAGCTACGACATCGATCAATTTATGAGTATCTCATCAAGTGGAAGAACTTACCCACTGAAGATTCCACATGGGAGGATGAGAATTTTATACAAAAGCATCTAGATCTACTAAAGCGTTGAGAAACACACATTTTTGAAGGAGATGGGCATGTTAGGTCCCTATATTACTAGTGTATTTCCTTATTTTTGTTAGTGTAGCCCCCTTATTGTTATTTTTGTACCCTTGTAGTCCCCATATTGTTATTATTGTGCCCCATAAAAATCCACTATTGTTATTTTTGTGCCCTTACATTATTATTGTTAGGTAGGCTAGGATTATATTCTGACCCCATGGATTCCTATATATAGAAATGAGGTTTTTTTTCATTTGAATCATCCAATAATTGTTCATTTATGTAATTTAAAGGAGGTTTCCCCCTTAAATTGGTTGATTTTTAAGCCGTTGATCTCTCTTTTCTTTGATTTTTGGAGCTAGTTTCATAACACTAACGCTCCCTATAAGAGGCATGGAAGCGTTATAACTCAGGCTAGTAGTATCTGGGGTGAATTACCTTGGAAAAATAGGTCTTTTTCTAGGTCAATTTTTTCCTTCCATGTGTCCTTCTCCTTTGAGCTGATGAGGAGGTAATTTGTAATGTAACAGAAAAATTTTAGGGAAGACTTCCTGTCACCGGATAATTAACCATGTCGACAAACCAAGGAGTGAATGTTGATAAAGCGAACAAATATTCATCTGGAAAATCATCTGGAATTGGTACTAAAGCTCTATTTTGGGAAATTTTCATTCAGGATAAGAATTTTGCATCCAAATTGTCTCGTCCAAGCCTGTCAATCACAATGATGTTAAATTCTTGTAACAAGAGTAACCATCTCATAATCCTTCCGTTAGTAATAGGCTTATTCATAATAAATCTAATGGCAGAATGATCAGTATGGAGGTCTCAAGACTGGTAATATAATGTATAAAATTGCTAATGGCATGAACGACTGCTAATAATTCCTTTTCAGTGATTGTATAATTTAACCTGGTAGGAGAGATATTCTTTCTAACAAAGTAAATAGCGTAAGGAAAGTGATCCTCCCTTTGACCCAACATTGCTCCAAGTGCATCAGTGAAAATGTGAAAAGGGAGAGACAAATTAGGCCCTCTCAATACCGGAGCAGTAGTCAGTTTATCCTTCAGTTCCTGAAAAGCATTATAACAGTTATTATCCCATACAAAATCATCATCTTTAGTAAGAAATTTAAACATAGGTGCTACAATTTTTGTAAAATTTTCGATAAATCTCCTGTCGTACCCTATGTTAGCACAGTTCTCTACTATGTCATAAGTTCCTTTTTTATTAATTTGTAGCTTTTAGAATAGAACATAAGCCTCAAATCCCATTAAAAATATATTTTTTCTATCCTTCGAAAAACTCATGTTTCACTTCTTAAAGTCCGACCTTTATACCGTTTTGGTGTTTTATTCTTGAAAAACCCAAGTTTAAAAAACTTCAAAGTCTGACCTTTTTTCCTTTGGTTTTAAATATTCCGAAAAAACGATAAACAAAGGAAAAATCCCCTCCAACGGCCATATCATATATAATAGCGCAATCGCATTACATTACTGCAATAGAAACCTCTGCTCTCGAATGCGATATTATTATATAATATTTAGTAGGACCTGCAATTCTGCCACGTCACCTATCACATATCGCATAATCGCAGTTCTACTCACCTTACCACATTCACTTGCTCGCTCCCAATTTGCGATTGCGATAATGTATTCACTTGTTCTGCCCCATTAACCTTTCTGCTTACCACTTATCGCTATCATAATCTTAAAATTACTTTAATACTTCTATTTCCCGATCTGAACCCCGATGTGATATATTAGTAGGACCTGCCTTACTGCCACGTCATATCGCAATCGCAGATCGCAGATTATTTTTTACCATGTATTGTTTCCTGCTCTGATACCTGATTTCAATATCCTCTTTCAATTGTGATTTAGATTGTGATTCCCCGATTGTGATTGTGATACCCATTGTGATACCCGATACGATAGCAGTCTTTGATTGTGATATTGTGATTGCGATATATCGCATCGCAAATTCCACCCCCAATAATGCATTCACTCCGCTCCACTAGTTTGTGATTGCGATTGCGATATATTAAAAAGTGGTTTTCTCCCGCTGGCCCCACGTCAACGTGTCAGTCTATTATCACTTTGCACCCCCCCCTCCCCCCCTTCAATACCGCAAACCATCTCAAACCCCCTCCGAAATCCGTCAAAAACCACCCTCCTTTCCCACCATTTTTTCCATATCTTCACTTCATTCCCCTACTACCACGCCTCCTGCTTATTGTTCTATTCATGCACACTCCCCTCCATTTTCATCTCGACGTGTAGCCAAAAAATAATTATTCCATTCAATGGCTATCTGGTGTAACCGTTCAAGCTTATAACAGACCCGCGCCCACCACCATCATCATCGGTATCATAAAATCATGGGGAAGGTTGGAGGTTCCAGATCTTCCATATATCAGCTGTTGGGTATGGAGCCTGATTATCTTCTTTACTTTGTATCACAACATTGGACCCCTGTACCTTAAAAGGGGTGGCAACGCCGCCCGAAATTTAATCGCTGCCGTGGGGGGTCAATTGTTGGAGGTTGTTTTTAATAAAAATAAATGGTTATTTAAGAACCAGAAACGTGAAGAAAAAAATCAATAGAAAAAGGAGCAGCATGTCAGCACACTCAGCAGTTCAACTCAGATCTCTTCTCTTCTTTCTTCTACACCTGTTATTTCAGTTGGATTTCGATGGGATGAGGTTTTAATGCATAATGAAACATATGTAATGTTAGGAGTAATGTTTCCTTCTTTTTAGAAGAGGTGGAGCTAGTGCCTCTCTTCCTATATATATCATTTGTATATACCATTTCAGGTAGGGATGTTATTCTACCTGAAGACTGAAAATAATAGAAAATTCATTTTTGCTTCATGTTGGAGGATTTTTTGATTCAAGGAACATCTAATGTGTGGTGTGTATATTTTCTCTGTTAATTTATTCCGAAATATAAATTGCAGCAACTAGTGAAGTGTGAGTGAGAAGTTGTTGAAGGATTTTACAGTAAATTATCTACTTTTAGTTTTCTGCAAGTTATATGTTTGTAATAGAACATGTCAATGAAGGTTTCGTAAAGTATTTGTGGAATACTTTATACATGCAATCTATTTTCTAGTGTTGTTTGTTTAACATGAACAGAGTTTGTGTTGAAGGCCATAATCAAAGTTGTGTGATCGATTTAGGATATGAATATTCGCTGAAAAAGGTACCATCTATTCATATTTCTTCCATTTGTGTACTCTGCTCCCTATACTACCTTCGACCCACACAATTTATACTTTCCACAGTTTCCCAAATGCACGAATGTCTTAAAGAAGATAAAATCATTTCAAAATCCTTGATAAAACCATCCCACCACTCAAACAACCCCTTTAAAATTTAAAATGAACTATGATGTGTAAGGCTTACTCCTTAAGCAGTCAAGGAGTGACTTCTTACGCTAACATCCTACATGTCCCAAGAAACTTCTTACCTCTTTCTGCAACGTGGGAATTGGAATATGTGATATTACCTCAATTTTTGCAGGGCCAACTTTTATCCCTTCAAATTATACGTGATGTCACAAAATGATTCCCCTAGTTTGCATCATTTTACATTTAAGACTACTAAGGGCCAAGTGAGCTTCTTGACAACAAATCAATACTTTTTCCAATTTTTCCAAGGCTTAATGAAAATCGTCCCCATATACCTTGAAGTCGTCTATGTATAATTCTACACAGTCATGTATCATATCAGAAAATATATGCAAAACATCTCGCTAAAAAGTAGCTGGAGCATTACATAATCCAAAGAGAAGCACTCGGTAGGCATAGTTCCCCAATGGGAAAGTACAGGTAGTATTTTCTTGTTATTTTTGGGCTATTTGAATCTCGTTGTAACCGTTATATCCATATAGGAAAGAGAAATATTTTTTCCCTGACAGTGTATCAATTACCTAATCAATAAATGGTAAGGGAAAATAGTCTCGTAGGGTAGCCTTATTCAAATCTCTGTAATCCATGCAGATTTTCCATTTCCTATTTTTCTGTGGGACTACCACCAAGGGTGATACCCATTTACTGTCAGAAATAGCATAGATGAAATTTTCACTTTATAGTTTCTACAATTCATATTTAACAATCTCTTTTAGAGTTGGGTTCATATGCCTTTGTGGTTGCCTAACAGGTATAGCTTCTTCATTTGTGTAAATATTATGTATGCAAGTGTCCGGATGAATACCTTTCATGTCTAAGTAATCTCAAGCGAATGCTTTGGACTTCTTATGAACCATGCTCAATACATGTTGTTTATGTTCTGTACTTAATTTTGTACCAATGTACAACGTCCTTCCGGCACCAATTTTAATGGTTTTGGAACTTATTTAATTACTTCCTTCTAAACTTTCCATACTGAATGTTGCAAACATAGCAGCGTGACAGGGATCCTGAAATTCATTTTTGAAAACATGTCGATAGCCATTAAAAGAAACATGATAATTAATGAAAATAATATCAGACAAAAATGTTAGAAGTTTTTTGGATAAATTATAATGAAGTCAATTGGGTATTCCCGGGAAGCTTTTTTACCACTATGTATTCTAGGATCCTATTTGGTTTGAAAATGGACTTGTACGAACTCTAGGACTATAGGTGTAGGCACGACTCATTGTCACTATAATGATGTTATGGTATCGACGAGTTCATTGGAAATGCGAGAGGGTGTTATGAATATAATTCATAACAAATAAAACGAATATAAATAATGTAAACAATAAATAATTAAACATTTATTATGTTAAATAGTTGTTAAGTTAAGTGAAAGGGCATGTCTGAAATACATGCCAACATTTATCATCACTTGTACATTTTATATATAATAAATTATTATTAAAAAATATCTCTTGTATATTTTTACATTTTAAGTCAACAAGCCTACGAGTTTGTTACTTCGGTGGTATCGAATTGTATTTCTTGATGGATTGGCCCCATTTTTTGGATGGAGAGGAATGCGAAATGAACGAAAAAAAATGGAAATGCTCGAATAGGACTTGAGGTAATGGGGGCATCGACGGAAAATATGGCGTACGAGGTTACAATTTATTCCTCTCAACTATTAGGTTTAGAGACAATTATCGGTCGGGGTTATGCAGGTTTGGAACATGCACAAAATGGAAGCATTGGAATAGGTCCAGACATAAGCAAGGGTCATGAATTTGGGACCTCTTTCGTACAAGGTTCTCGTTTGCATGGATACAAGCCCAAATTTTCCCATGTAGGTTTGGAATCTAGTTTTGAAAGTCCTTCCTTTTTCGATCTGGGTTTAGGACCTCATTTTGAACATAATCATAGTAAAGAAATTGATCACTCAAATTTATATGTGGGATATTTGCTTTCTATCATGGAATAGGAACAATTGATTAATCTATTCACTCCTTTTGTACGCAGATGACCTTATATTGATTGCTAATTCGGCTCTTGGTTTGCAAGAGCATTTACATTCCCTTGAGCATTTTTGTAAAAGGGTTGGGATGCGAGTCAATATTAGCAAAACGAAAGTAGTGGTTTTCTCTAACAAAAGAAAGCATAACCAACATAAGTTCTATTTTGGAGGCAGCATTTTGGAAGAAGTTGCGGATTACAAATACCTCGGAATTGACTTCAACAGAAATTTAAGTTGGGATGGTTGTAGAAAGAAAAGAACTTTAGGGGGTTGGAAAGCATTTTATGCTCTTCAAAACAGGTGTAGAGAGGCAGAGCTGTGGGACTGGAAAACCAACCTAACTCTTTTTGGGCTTCTAGTGATTCCGGTGATTCTTTACGGTTGTGAACTATGGGCCAGCAGCACAACCAAGATGCAGTGGAAACAAATTGAGAAAATTCAGAAACGTTTGATTACAAACAAATTCAAAATTAAAAGTGCGGTTCCTTATGCTATCTTGTTAAGTGAAACAGGGGCTGCTCCTATTGAAGCAATTGCTATGGTGCGAGTCATAAGGTATCTGAAAAAAATTGAGCAAATGGAAGAGGATAGATGGCCTAAGGTTGTGTTTAGTGACAGATTGTGTAAAAGACAGAAGACTTGGATGCGGCAAAATAACAAATGGTTTAGTAAATGGGGTATTTGCTTGACCATGTGTCCTACAAACAGTAAAGAGATAAAAACTTTTGTTATGGATAAATTCCATAAACATACTTGGAAGAAAGAGCTAGAGAGAAAGAAGAAGTACTACATAGAAGAGTTTAACCCCACACATAACCATCAACAAAAGGCATACATAGGGGCTGATATTTCTTGGAGATCTAAAATTATTATTGCTCAATTAAGGACTAACTCTCATCAACTCCGTTGTGAAACAGGGCGCTGGAAAAGGCCAAAAGAAATGTGGGAAGAAAGAGTATGTATTTTTTGCTCCTCCGGAAAAGTGGAAACAGAAAAACATTTCATTCTAGAATGTGAGGCCTTCACGGACACCAGAGAAAACTATGCAGGTATTCTGGCAGCTAATTCTTGGGATAATCTATTCAGCGAAGAGTTTGTCGATAAGCTGGGAGTGCTCATTGTAAAACTTCACAGGAAAAGGGCCGAATACAAGAGTCGGATAGAGAAGCAATCTGTCCCATAGGCTATTTTTAGCCTCGTGGACATTAAAAATTCTTTCTTTCTTTCTTTCTTTCTTTCTTTCGGGGGACAATGTCAAAAGTTCAAGCGAAGGTTATGGTTATATAAAATTTTATAATATCAATTGCGCTGCCCATGTTATTGCCCATATGAATGGCTACAGGTTGGAAGATAAGACTTTAGCTGTAAGGACGGAAATATGGCCTCGTGGCTCTCTGATGGGACATATAGCAGATATTTACACTTTTGATAAACAACAACCAGCATGATTATCTGTCCATTCTAGTGGTTATGCACAGATATCATGGAATCCTTCAACTAGGCATGTATCTTTAACTCCTTATAATCCTTATTCTAATAACAATAGTTCTGGCATGCCATACTGTAGTGTTAATCCCTTGCAAGGAGGTACTTTCAATAGTCTTCCAGCTACTTCATATCGTACATATGATCTATATGAGATATCCAATGATAACCAAACACGAAAATTTGTTACAGAGCAAGTTGTTGAGATAACCCATGATAATGAGAGAGAAGATGAATATGAAGTATCGGCAACCCTCCGTCGTAACCAAAGCGTCCCCTCCTGCTCACTACCAACCAGTTCTAAAAGACCATCTATATGTCATCCCATACACAGTATCTGAGCGTTGTTACAAATATCTGTCAACTTTCCGCTGACTAACCGCGTCCACAACACATTTCCACGTCGGCAGCCTCTCCACAATTGCTGCATAGACCCGCCTGCATTCAAAACCACCGATCATGACAACCCCTGCTACCACTTCTATGTCGACGTCTCACCTCTCGTCGCAACAGCATTACTTCATCGTGCGCAATTTTCCATGATGATTTTCAAGTGCAGGAGGACGCAGGTCGACTGGGAGTTTTTTGTGCTACTGCGGGTGATCGTGGTGCTGTGGGTCTGTGACTCGGCACTGTTGCAGGTCTGTGACTCGGCACTGCTGTGGGTGACTAGTGTTGTTGTGGGTCAACATAAAAATAACGTCGGGGTCAACATATCGGTGTATCAAACGGCGGACAATGTCACGAACAGACGAATTTTTTATTTATACGGTGGTCGACGGATTCAATTTAATTATAATCATAATTAAAAAGTTATAATATATATAATTATAATAACAATAATAATTCAAAATAATAATATTATTATAAAAATAAAAATAAACTAAAATAACAAATTCCCAAATCATATTACCGGAAAATTATACAAGCTAAAGATACATGTGACGTCGAGTTATATGCTGAAATGACCTGAAAAACTGGAAGGACAGTGTCAGCAATAAATATTTGAGGACAAAGCTTTTCAAAGAAGAAAGCAATGTTATGAATATAATTCATAACAAATAAAATGAATATTAATAATGTAAATAATAAATAATCAAATATTGATTATGCTAAATAGTCGTTAAGTTAAGTGAAAGGGCATGTTCAAAATACATGCCAAGTCATGAAAGGCCACCTACCTAGTTATATAAGCAAGGCCTCATTGTAACATTTATCATCACTTATACATTTTATATATAATAAATTATTAGTACAAAATACCTCTTGTGTATTTTTACATTTAAGTCAACAACCTTACAGTTTTGTTGCTTCAGAGGAGGGGTGAAGTAATTCTTTTCGATTGTTATTTTTACCAGTTAGATCACTTATATTTAGAACACAAAATGAAAAATAAGAATAAATACTTTTATTAATTTCTTCTTTGCAATAAATCAATTACATTATATGTAGGGCTCCAACTTTAGATGAAGACACTGATATTCAATCTCCCAAGCTCTAACTTGTATTTTCCAGGACAACCAAGGCTCCAACCTTATCAATTCTGAGGCACCAATCTTAAGGGCTCCAACCCTATTTCTGGTTCAGGCTCTAATCTAGTTTCTTGAGGACTCTGATCCTCTAGAGCTCCAACCCTATTCTCCAAGGCACCAACCGTATATTTTTGAGGCTCCAACCTCTTGGGCTCCAACCCTTTACTTTGTCAAAATATATTTAGTTATACTTCACGGCTCCCAATGTCTTCTTCAACGAGCCCTATCAATCTTCAGTTATCCCCTCACTTAGTCTTCACGACACGTCATCAATGATAACCTTGATATTTTTACATGAAGGTTTCTCCAATGTCCTTCATGATACCCAATCAAAATCTCCAAGGTCACCACATGATAGCTCTAACGCATCATGTTCTCCACTAATGTCTCCAAGGCAGCTTCTTCCTCCAAATATCTTGAGGTATCCTTCAAGGTGTCTTCAATAGCTTCAAGATATTATTCAATAGTCAAGTT
The DNA here is from genome assembly GCA_034641835.2 of Pinus albicaulis. Lineage (NCBI taxonomy): Eukaryota > Viridiplantae > Streptophyta > Pinopsida > Pinales > Pinaceae > Pinus > Pinus albicaulis. The sequence goes on from CM076573.1 coordinate 20,281,184, forward strand.
TCTTCAACAACTATTCAAACTATGCTTCAAGAAGGTCTTCAATAAGCTACCCCAATAACTTTCCAAGTTTCTACAAAAGGTCTTCAAAATTCTCTTCAAACAAGTCTTCGACACTTCAAGAGTTATTCAATATTGGTTCAAAAAGAGTGCTTCAACAAGGTTCTTCAAAATCTAACACTCTTTGGTCTCCAGTAGTGTTTTTCAAGATTGCACAAACACTTCAGCAAACACAATCTTGTACATTGTCACCCTTAGGTAATTCTAACTTGATGGAAGGCAATTCTTATGCTTCAGATTCCCAATATGCTCGTTTTCAATATCTTCTTCACTTGTACACACTTCCAAGTTCATTGTTCAATACTTCAGAATGCTCCAAGGTTGTCCTTCATCCATAATTGATTTACTCCCTTTGCAAGGGTAAATACTGCTTCAAGATGTTTACACAATGCTGCTTTAAGGCTTCTTCAAGAAAACTTATTCAATATATTTTCTCACCAAAATCCAAGGGATCTTCAATTGTGCTTTGAGATGACTCAATGAAGCCTCCAATCAATATTTCAAAGGTATATACAAAATGTTTATAATGTCTTCAATAAGGACTTCATAAGGCTTTTTCTTAGATAAGTCTTCTTCAATGTTTCTTCATACTTTCACCCAAACAATCCTGCAACACAGTTTTGAGCTCCTTACAAGGATCACTGCCTACCAGCCTTAATGCAACATCAGGTCTGAGCCTTAGATGAACAATAGTCTAAGCTCCAAAATTCTAGTTGCCTGAGCCTCTGTAATTGGTTTGTGGTAAGGTCCAACTTATGGGAAGGTCTGAAAACTGAGTTTTGTTTGTGTTGTGAAACCAGCTCCAAAAATAGAATAAAATAGATATCAACGCCTTAGAAATAAGCCACTTCGAGTGGACAACCTCCAATACATTACATGAATGAAAAATTCTTGGATGATCCAAATGAAAAAAACCTCCTTTCTATATATAGGAGTCCATGGGGCCACAATGTAATCCTAGTGGGGCCACAATGTAATCCTAGCCGACCTAACAATAATATTGTAAGGGCACAATAATAACAATATGGGGGTTGCAGGGGTACAACAATAACAATAAGGGGGGCTACACTAACACAATACGGGACTACACTATTAATATAGAGACTTAACATGCCCCTCTCCTTCAAACAAGTGTTGTCTTCAAAGCTTAATTATTTCTTGATGCTTCTGTATAAAATTCTCATCCTCCCATGTGGAATATTCTACAAGAAAGTTCTTCCACTTGCTGAGATACTCTAAAATTGATCGTACTTGTCAAGTTCTTGTTTTTGTGACTGCTTCAGAGCTTCTTTCAATGTGATGTTGATCTTCCTGTTGTTCCATTAGATTCTGCACCAAAGTTAGGTTATCCTTTGAGAGTTGGAGAACTTGTTGTTGATGCTCGATGCGATCTTCCACTAATTTATCATCCATATTAGCTATTATTTGATCCTTCAAACCATCCAACTTAGCCTCCATTTCTTCTTTCAAACCATCTATATCATCTTCGGTTTCTCTTTGTAAGATCGAAATTTGTTGCACTTGGTACTGTAATTTTGATATCTCATACTGCAATTCTTCCTCTTCATGCGTCATAGTATAGATTTTTGAGGGCTTAAGGGGTATGGAATTATTTTTTGGAGGCATTATATAACCCAATACTGATAAAAATTCTAAAATATGCCCTTGGAATCACTTCAAACTACTTTTTCAAACAAACGTTATGCAATTTTAAAAACCAAATACAGACTTTTTTCTTGCTTTTGCGGAGCTCGATATTGAAACAGAATTATCTATATTATTTCAGATCTTCAATATCTGAAATTTAGCACTGAGGTAGCCCTCTGAATTCTCTTTCCAATGCCACAGGTCTGACTTGATTTTGATTCTTGAAGACAAATTTATGTCCAATATCCCACAATGACCTAATTATGGACTGGTTCAATAGAGCGAACTTGTACGACTTGCCCCGTGTCACTGTTTGCTCCTTTGGCTCTAAAATTTATAGACATGAAACTAAATTCCGTGTACGTCCATTCAATTTTTACAGAATTCCAATCCGATGCTCAGAGAGAAAGTTATGAATATTTTCCCACGATCACCTCTTTGAGATGAAATTCAGGAGCCTGAAAAATACCTAACTTCCACAGATCATATCTCAGAAAATATTGTGAACCAAGCTCTGAAATTTTGTGACCATGTTCCTCAAGATTTTGGCTTCGAACTCTAAAAATTTCAAATTCTGAACCTTCCCAGAAAAAAATTTATAGCGAAAATTCCACGATGACCTATTTGGAGCAGCGAAACCCTAGAATCCAAAGCTCTGATACCAAATGTTGTGAAATCAGCTCCAAAAATAGAAGAAAAGACATATAAATGCCTTAGAAATAAGCCACTTTGAGGGGGCAACCTCCAATACATTACATGAATGAACAATTCTTGGATGATCCAAATGACAAAAACCCCCTTTCTATATATAGGAGTCCATGGGGCCACAATGTAATCATAGCCGACCTAACAAAAATAATGTAAGGGCACAATAATAACAATATGGGGCTTACAGGGGTACAACAATAACAATAAGGGGGGCTACACTAACATAATACAGGACTACACTATTAATATAGGGACTTAACAGTTTGCCACAGAGTGCTCCCATAGCAATGTTATCCATAGATCCAAGTCACAGCAATCACCTTGCCCAAACAAAAATATAATTATCTTGAATGAGAAAAAACAACCCAAATATATTATTCTTGACTTCCTTGTTGTTATGTCCTCTTATGTGGCTTCTCTCTGAAATATTCATCAAAAATCATGGTCAAAATGAGGAGTTAGAACTCCTATTTATACAAGTTTTGACCTCAAATGAATAAACATGTTTATTGGAAGAGGAGGGCCGACATGAGTAAGCTAGCACAGGTCGGCTCAAGGACAGATTTGTTTTCTTAACTTTAAAAATCCATATATCCCAAACTACTTGGAGTTTCGATCCAAGAAATAGCTCATTGGAAAGGAAAAATTATTCTCTAAAATATGGAATAGGTATCAAATTGAGAGGTTGCCTCTAAGATAGTAAAAAAACATTTTTTAATGTGGCTGGTCATTAATTAGTGCAGAATTTGAGGTAGGGTAGATAGGCTTCTCTTGTTAGGCTTCTTCATTGTTTAAAACCTTCATCATAGGATTGTTTTGGCTAGTTTTAAATTTCTTTTATGTTGTACATAGGATAATATGTACTTTGAAAATTAAAAAATAAAAATAAAATAAAATAATATATATATATATGCACAAAATGAAATTTTGAAAAAAAGCGACACTAAACGGTATTTGAAGTTAATTTGTCAGATAGCGGGACGACCTTTGGCGCATTAGTTTAAAGGATGAGCAATTAATTTCTTAGATCCCACCATTTGAAAAGTATTCCCGCGATGGAGTGTGAGCAGAGTCACAAAGCAGTCGCAGGTTAACCGGCGGGGTGCCTCCGCTGGAATCTTTGACCCACGCTAGTTGACTGGAATGTGTGGCTCAGATCATTTGCGGGGGCACTGCTCTGTGATCAAGCACGTACCGTGGATTTCCCCCGCAGTTACGACAGACTAACCCATGATGACAATAAGTGAGCTAGGTCACCTTCCACATCTTCCCCAATTGTATGTCAATCACTTCATCATTTAATTCGTTTTTGTATGATTTTCTCCCACCCATTCATTTTCTTTCACGATAAAAGGGTTTTTTTTCCTCATTTGTGTCCATGTTTGCCTCCCGAGCTACTAAAGTCCTCCAATTCTCGTACTAGTGTCCAAATCAGCGGCCACTTGGACACAACCAGGTAACCCGTGTAATTATTCTCATAAAATTGTTCAAAATGTTGAATAAATTTGTCATTGTCGAGTCTTCCACTCATATCCCACTAATGGACAAAGAAACAGATATTGTGGATATTTTCAGCACAGTAGAACACCCTCTCTTTTATCACCATGTGTTCTAAACCAAGCAAGGTCCCCAATTTACTCTACTTTGATTAAGGCTGGAGTCTTGTCAGTGTTTGTTCCATAGACCTACTTATTTCCATAGTTTATCCATTAGTTGGTTTCCTCCATGTACTCTCAAAAATGCTTCGTCATGAACCAATTGGCGGAAAATTTCTTCCAAGTGTCAGCTCAGTTGATAAGGCAATTATTTGTTTACCCTCTACAAATTCATATGTAAATTTCACTGATGAATCCCTTTCTTCATATTTTCAAGAATTGTCAGGGCATGAATTTACCCAAATTGTATTTTATCTCCTGCCTGAAAATGAAAAATTCTCCTTGGAGTCAAATAGTTTTCCTTTGAGTACCTTTGTTGAATATATACAACCAATTCTTCAAATTTTGGCCAAAATCCTAGGGAGAGAAGATGCCATGGTGGTAGATAAGTCAATTATAGGAATGTTGGAATTGATGATGAAGCCTCGAGTAATTTTGGATATTCTGACTTATCTGGAGAATGTTGTCAATAATCAATTTACGATTTTTTCAATCATTAGCAGTTTGAGGTTTCCTTCTTTGGCCACATATTTATTTTTTACATTAATGTGGATAGCTTTACTCAGCTAGGGTTGAATATTGTTGTTGTAAATAAGAACAAGCAATCAGTGGTATTTTGGACAGACTTGGTGAGAAATGAGGTGGGAAATGAAGTATTGTTTGAATTTACCTCCTCTTTCCGTCATGTTGTATATTCAATTTTAAATGGAGTGTCTACGCAAAAATTATTGCATGAAGCTCTCAGTCATTTTTGAAGTTACGTAAAGATGTGAGATGTGGATATTAGTTTTCTCATGAAGAACATATTGAAATTAGATTATTTGGAGTTGATATAGATCCTTTTATATTGCATGTATATGTTCTCATGTAATTGTTTTCCGCGGAGTTCATCAGGCAAGGTCGTAATGTTGACCAGGTCCATTTTGTACCAGTGAAGAAGGGTCATATGTTTAAAATACCTAGGACAGTAGGGCCATTCCTTGTAAACACCAGACAGGCCCTAGAATCTTCTCACAAAATTTTGACTGACATCTTTTTGTCATTGGAGAAGAAATGGGCTTATGACCCATACCAAGTGATTTCAAACCGCACAATGGAGAATGGCTATTTTGCATTTATTCATGAATCAAGGCCATAGATGGAGAAGCTGGAAAATGAAAGACAGACTTATGTGTCTGAGCAGATGGAGGTTTTAACTCCTCACCCTACTGAAAAGGGAATTAAACTATTGGTGTCTCATTTACATCTGTGAGATAGAGTAAATTTCCTTAATATTGCACTCCTTTATTCTGAAGTCATTTCTTGCAACCATTTTCTTCTAAAACCAGAGATAATATTTTATGTTATTTACAACATATTGTTAATGGTTTTTCACTATCATTTCATCTTCTCTTGTTCATGCACATTTATCATTTAAAGGCACTTTGAAGAGTTGTGTTATCAGTAAATATTAAAGAGTTTAATATAGAATTTTGGGGTTACCATATGAAGGGACAATAAATAATTTTAATTATAAGTGACAGTGAATGTCTTGGGCACTGATCTCCTAACAGCCAGAGATTGTCTTCCAAGGAACAACATTTTTTGGCGTCGTTACCAGGGAACAAAGACACAAAGTTATTTTTCCCTGGGTTCTGTTTTAGAAATCATTTCTTTGATTGGTGAAAAAAGAAATTGATTTGGTTGTGTTTTTCATCAACGTATCCCAGGCTTCCAAAAGACCACACACAAGGTCAAATACCTCGTAGCAAAAGTTTAAAATATTATCTGACTCAGAAAAACTAGTATCAAGAAGGGTTTGGAAAGCCAAATCCCTAATTTCTCTCAGTCCTACCCTTTTTTCTCCATGAAGCAGTTCAAATATAAAATCTCCAGTTTTCCACTCATAAGAAGTAGTCAGAAACCTTCATATCTTGGAAGAGGGACTTATGTCCTCTCATTCAATTTTCCTAAACCCACTTTGGAAGAAAAATATTTTGAGTCAGTTCCTTTTACATTCCTAGATTTTCAAGAAGTCTCAGAACTTCATTTTGGAACTACACAATATTTTGTCTCTGCAATAAGTCAGTTTGTCCCTATATCAGTATTACCTCCTCCACCATTTTTTTTTTAAGCAATATTTAATAAAAACCCCAATATAGTTATTCTTGCTTTTCTTCTAAATAGATAGGCTCCATTAAATTTGGCTCGGTTGATGAATGAAATGCCACAAGATTACCTTAAGTTGTTGCCTCGTTTCACAAGGGAAGATGATATCTGAACAGAGAAACATATTGCTTCTTTTTGTGCCTTTGCAAAAAAATTGAATGTTGAGTATATTGATGTTGTTTTAAGGTTATTTGTGCAATCTTTATATGGAGAGGCTAGAAAGTGGTTCAAGAAACTTCAGACCAATTCAATTAATAATTGGGAAGAAATGGAGAATATTTTCACTCAGATATGGGGTGAAAAGAAAGATCATGGATATTTCCTAACTGAATTCAATGTTATTAAAAGAAAACAAGATGAAAAAGTCACTAATTTTATTAAAATGTTTAATAAATTGTATAATAGCCTTCCAATAGAAATAAAACCCCCACCAGCTGGAACAAAGGTTGTTTTTGATGGAGCATTTGAATCATACTTTGGTTTCACTCTGAGGGAGAGGAGGTTTCCCACTTTGGATCAAATTCAGACAGATACCTTGGAGATTGAGGCAAATTTGACTGCAGCAGGAACATATAAAGGAAAAGTAACAAACACAAGAGATGGGGAAAGGAAAGGAAGAAGAGTCACATGACCAAATATTGGAAGATATGACTAAGGTCATAAAAATTTGTCAAATAAATTACTAGAATTGGAATATAAAAACCCTCTGAGACAAGGTAAGCAAGCCCAAAATCGAAATTTCAATCCACAATTTAGAAAATAGCCCTTGCAGATCCTGTAAAGGGAAAAGAAATATCAAGATGCAATGCAACCTCTTTTGTATATAGAAGATGGAAATGAAGAGGCAGAAGCAGAAAGTGCAAAGGATTAAGACATCCAAATATCAGCACTATATGCAGGTGAAGTAGAATATGATGATAATGAGAAATTCAATGTTAAAGCAAAGGAATCCTTGATTGAAAAAGAAATTGAACGATATTGTAAACAATTTACTGACCATATGCTGGCTGAATTACACAAACAATATGATCTGAGATCAAGAAAGAGATATAGATCATTGAATAATTATGAGGTGTCAATAGATCGAGCACCTCAACAAATGGCGACTCCAGAACAACCAACAAAACATATGACAAAGGGAAGCATCAAGTTGATTCAGTAACAAAAACTACTTTTCAGCAAGGGGAGAGTTCACAAAGGAAATCAAAAGGTGAGAATTTAAACAAAATTTTTGTTTCATCTGAAAAAATTTCACATTTGAATAAGAACAACGAAGATCATGAGAATTTATAAAACCAAGTAATCCTTTTAATTTGAAAAAAGAATTGGATAAGATAAAGATACCAATTCCCCTTACAAAGTTGGTCAAGACTCCAATGTATAAGAAGCAGCTTTCAAATTTTATTAATCTTTCTCAAGGTGACAATGTGGCAGACACTATGAATTGGCAAGAATATAGACCAATAGTGATGTTTGGTCCTCACGTGGAAGAGATGGATTCATCTACTCCTCCTTTTTACATTTATTTATTGGTGCATTCTTTCATGTTACACAATTGTATGTTGGATTCAGAAGCTTCACATAAATTGATTCCATTATTTGTAATGAAGTGGTTGAATTTACAAATCACCAAAACTTATAAGGATATTTATTCATTTGATTCCAAAAAGGTTAAGTGTGTGGGGTTGATTAAATATATGGTTGCGTCATTGGCTCGAATTCTGTAATGAATAAAATAATGTAAATAGTGATTAATTAGTTAATTAGTAATTAGGTTGAAAGGCCATGTCTGATAAGACATGCCCTTTCGTGAAGAGGCACCTGTGTAGGTATATAAGAAGCACTCATTTGTAACATTCAATCATCTATCTCATTCTCATTCATCATACTTTCTAATATAATATTTGTATCATCAATGGATATTATGATATTTCAAGTCTTCAGGAATATTTAACTTGAGAAGGAACTTTGTTCGCTTCATTTGGTATTAAAGTAGTTCGATCTTCTGGCCGCTCATCGCTGCACAGAGCTACGCTCCTCGGTCTAGGCCTTTGGCCATCAAAAATTTGTCAACATTGTTGTCGTCGAAGAATTTCGCTACCAATCTTGGAGTTTCTCCATTTTCACCTGTAGGCCTTTGGCCAGAATTAAAAGTTTGAAGAAATTTCACCTGTAGGCCTTTGGCCAAAATTAAAATTTTGAAGAAAAGAAAAAAGAGAATTTTTTGAAAAAAAAGAAGCAAAAGCTATATATATATATATATATATATATATATATATATATATATATATGTTAAAAAAAAAAAAAAGATATATATAAAGAAGTACATATACGTACATACCAAGACAATTTAAAAATAAAAAGGAAAAAGAAAGAAGGAAGAGTAGATAAAGTTATTTTGATTATTCTTTAAGTGGAAGCTCATGGTTTTAGAAGCCCATGGTAATTTTCCATGGTATTTGAAAGGTAAAATAAGAACAAAAGGAATAAAAAATCTCTGTGTGAATGGTAAGTTTAATTTAACGCGGAGAACATTAACCAAATCAAATACACATAAGTGGACATATATTTTATAGGTGAATATATGTGAATAGCCATGTTTCACTAGGGTTGTAACCTTTCAACAACAAAAAAGAGTAAAAAAATATCAATTGTTAAAATATATATATATATATATATATATATATATATATATTATGAAAGTCAAACATCATCTTAGTAATTATAGAAGATTTCATAAAATGAAATCAAGGAAGTAATTTTCAAAAAAAATGGAAGGAAAAATATTATTAAGGATTTCTTAAAATATTAATAAATCATTATATTTTAAAGATTCTATTTAAAAAGGGAATATATACATATATGAAAAGAATTTGAGCCTCTTTTAAAAGAGAATATTAGTGAAGGATTCATTACCAAAGATTGAAGGAATAATAGTAAAGGATATTGGAAACATTAATTAAGCTTGAGGGTTTATTAAAGGGAAATAATAATATTTTATTATAAATATTAAGAAGGGTCACCCTTAAAAACCCCGAAGTTATCTGACAAAATGGAATCCAAAACAGAACTAAAAGAGGGAAGATTTCCTAAAAATTATTGTATGTGTGTCGATGTGCTAATTGAAATCAAAGGGTCACTTGCGGGACAAGAGTTTCTCATATCTATCGATTTTACTCGAAAGAATAATTATGTTAGTACCGAATGTGCTAACCAATTATTGATCCCTGAATCAAATATAACTTAAGCAAATTCATTTAATGCAAATGACAAACAATATAACATAGAGAATTTACACCTAAGTATTGGGGAGTATTCCTTTGTCTCGCAATCCGTTAAAACTTTATTTTCCAATAATAGTAATATAGTTTTAGGTTCGCTCTTGATGGAATCACTAGGGTCATTCATCTTTAATACGAAAAAGAAGTTTTTGACATTCTCTCACAAAAAGAAGAAAATAATGTTGTAGGATGTTAACTTGAAGAATTTAGTGACACCTGAATACATACAAGAAGTTTCAAAGGTAATTTCTCAAGAAGGTAAAAAGGTGATACAAAATATGCAGAAGGAAATTGATAAAATCACCACTAACAAGAATGAAGAAGTTTCTCGCCTCAAGGACCACAATGACAAGTTACTAACGCAAATTAAGAAGTTGAAGAAATACAAGAATTCATTAGAAAACAAAGTGCAACAACTTGTCGAAAAGGAATCATCTAAACTTTTAAATGTAGAAGTTCAAGTTGAAGAAAAAACGAACATTGATCAAGTAAATGTCACAACTCAAGAAGCGGACAAGCAAGTTACAAAAGATACAAACTTAGATATTGCAGTTAAAATGAGGAGCATTCTAATTGAAGGTTATGTAACCTACTCAATAACATCCTCGCCAAAAGAAAATCAAAGTCAAACCAAAAAAGTTCCCTATCGACATCCAAATCACGGGAGTAGACAACTCAACTGAGCTATGTATTAAGAACAGAAACAAGCTGATATTCTGAAGAATACTAACGAGCCATCACAAGTTTCCAGTTGTCATAAGATTCCACAGAATATTGATTTAGGATAGTCCAATCCATTCTCTGTGCGACAGTTTTTTTTGTCACTTGGAGGATCATATCAACTAGTATCGACAAGGATGACTGCTTCAAGAAGAGAAGATGTTCATAGCAAGAAAATAAATCAAGGCCTTTCATCGACAAGCTTTGAGGACAAAGCTTTTTGAGGGGAAGGCAATGTAATGAATAAAATAATGTAAATAGTGATTAATTAATTAATTATTAATTAGGTTGAAAGGCCATGTCTGATAAGACATGGTCTTTCGTGAAGAGGCACCTGCGTAGGTATATAAGCAGGACTCATTTGTAACATTCAATCATCTATCTCATTCTCATTCATCATATTTTCTAATATAATATTTTTATCCTCAATGGATATTATGATATTTCAAGCCTTCTGGAATATTTAACTTGAGAAGGAACTTTGTTCGCTTCAAATTCCAGCCAGGGGCCTTGTGATGGATTTGGTGGTGGAAGATATCCCAGCTCGTTTTTGCATGCTTCTTTCCAGATCTTGGGGGGCTAAGTTGGGATGTGTTTTGAGATTGGATTTCATTTATGCCATAATACCAATTTTTGGGGGAGAAGAGAGAAGATTATATAGAGAAACGAGGTTTGTAAAAATTGTTATTGGAGTATGCCAGTTATTCTCCTATGTGAAACCAAGAAAAGGATGTTTTTTCTTGTTTCATGCTGCAAGAAGTTTCAAAAATCATTGAAGGTACTCAAGTTCAACTCCCTTCAGCAATTGAGAATAAAGAGCTGACAGAAAATGGAGTCTGGAAACTGTATTTTTATGGTGCTTTTTCGAAAGATGGTACCGAAGCAGGTATTCTTTTAATGACTCCAAAAGGTCATTTAATTCCTTCTTCATATAAATTATAATTTGATTCTTCAAACAATATCTCAAAATATGAAGCTCTGATTCTTGGGTTGCAAATTGTCAAACAATTAGGAGTACAAATTATATTTGTTTTTGGTGATTTTGAATTTGTGGTCAAACAGATTAAAAATCATTGTCAGGAAAAACATCCAAGATTAAGAACTTACAAGAATGTAGTGTGGGATTTAGTGGAGAATTTATTTTTTTATTTTAATATAAAATTTGTGCCTAGGGAAGGGAACAGGCTTTCAAATTCTCTAGTAGTTGTAGTCAGCACTTTTAAACCCCATCTAAATCCAAAGTTGAGATATGATGTAGAAATCAGACACGGACCTTCAATTCCTAATAATGTGAAGCATTGGCAGGTTCTTGAAGATGAAGAACAGATTAAGGAGTTTTTGGAGATGATAGGAGAATTTTCTAATTTATAAACTGACCAAGATGAAGATATTGGAAAGCAGCAATAGGGAGCATCTTCTTTTAAAGATTCAATTGGTAATCAAAATATTTTACAACTCAAGGATAACATAGTACCAAAAGGATTGGTACCTCTGAAAAAATTATTTAATGATGATTATGTTGCTAAGAATCCAAAGAAAGTAGATCTTGAAGAGGATTTAGAAGATTGCAATTTGGGTACAGATCAACAGCTCAAGATGGTGAGAATATTTAAACGTGTTCCTGAAAATTTTAAGCAAAGATATATAAGTTTGTTTAAGAATTTTGTTGATGTTTTTGCATGGTCATATGAAGACTTGAAGACATATGACACTAATATCATCCAACACAAAATCCTTTTAATCCAGGAGTCAAAGCTTTTAAACAAAATCTAAGGCAGATCAATCGCTTGTTGTTGCCTTCAATTGGGAAAGAATTCAAGAAATTATTACAGGTTAAAATCATTGTTCCTTTAAGGCATATAGATTGGGTGGCAAATCTTGTACCAGTAAGGAAAAAGAATGATGAAATAAGGTTATGTGTGGATTTCAAGAATTTGAACAAGACATCTTTGAAGGATAATTATCCTTTACCCAAGATTGACCACATTTTACAAAAAATAACACGTTCATATAGATTGTCCATGATTGATGGCTTCTTTGGCTACAATCGGATTGCGGGAGAGGAGGATCATAAGAAAAAAGCATTTAAAACTCCTTGAGGGACGTTCATGTATGCCAAAATTCCTTTCAGATTGATGAATATTGGCACCACATTCCAGAGAGCTATGGATATATAATTTGTAGGAGAAAGAGATAAGTTTGTGGTGATTTATTTAGATGATATAATTGTCTTTTCTAAATCAGATGAAGAACATTTGGAACATCTACAGTAGACCTTTGAGAAGTGTAGGAGGTATGGTTTATCTTTAAACCCAAATAAATCTCATTTTACTTTGAAATAGGAAGACTACGGAGAAAAAGTTGAAGGAAGTCAGAGAAGCATTGTTAAGATTTAATGTGTTGTTTGATAAAAGAACTAGAGTTGGTTTGCCATCCTGTTATGGATGATGAAAACCCTGTTTTCAGAAAGACACTCATAGTCTAGGATCACGGATTTCAGAATGGTGCATGTCAAGCTTGCTAATTGTCTCAACACGAATGTAGACTTGTGGAGAAAATGAAAATAATGGATGACCCGCAAGCAAATGATGCAGACGCAGGAACTTCTTCCATTCCAGGATCTCAGGCCGTTGCCACCTCACGATCAAATGATAATTCAAATTTACTTTACTTTGTTTCATTTCAGATGTTTTAATTTTCTACTTTTATTGTAATGATCGAAGAAAACAGTTTGGGAAGTTGACAGTTCCATAACTGTCCATTTTGTAATAATGTATTTCAGACTCTTTCAAGGAAGAAATGTGGTTCCGGACCTTGGGCCTCAAAAGTTTTGACGATTTTGTACTTTGTCTTTATGAAATTAATAAAGCTTTCCAGAGAATTTTCCAGCAATTGATGAATGTGTTTTCCTCTTGTTCCATCTTATGTTTGTTTCTTTTGTTGTAGTACAATAATGAAGTTGTTGGTGTCTAATTTACGTTTGTGAGTTAGAGTAAATTTCCTTAATAATGCGCTCCTTTATTATGAAGTTGTTTCTTGCAACCATTTTCTTCTAAAACCAGAGATAATAGTTTATGTGATTTACAACATATTGTTAATGGTTTTTCACTATCATTTAATATTCTACTGTTCATGCACATTTATCTTTAAAGGCATTTTTAAGAGTAGTGTTATCAGTAAAGTTTAAAGGGTTTAACATATAATTATGGGGCTACCATATGAAGGGACAATAAACAATTTTAATTATAAGTGACAGTGAATGTCTTGGGCATTGATCTCCTAACGGCCAGAGATTGTCTCCCAAGGAACAACAAGGATCATGGTAGCACATCAACAACGAGTGTATTACATAGTGGCCCGGTGATATGGTATAGGCAGTATAATTAGGAAGGACCCTTTCAATCATCAATCGTGTCATCACTTAGTCTTTCAAACTTCATCGAGCACCATCATTAAGTGTGGTCATATAAGAGTATAACATCATCACAAGTATGCCTTCATTAAGTATAGTTCTTCGCATCATGGTCTTGTACTTAGGGACTAGATCACCAATCAGAGACTTACATCATCATCTAGAACTAAGCATCTCAAGAATATTGATGTCTCAATCAATGCCATATTGACATCAATGACAACCTTGATTAACATAGTCATGGCATTGATGTTTGCTCCTAAGTCTACTAGAGTATTTGGTAGAGGAGTTCCATTGATTTCTATTGTAACCACAGGGTTTCCTGGATCATTGTATTTGTTGGGAAGCCAGATATTATCTCTGTCTTTTGGCTTATTATTTTAACATTATGATTTTTACTTTTCTTTCTTCCTGACTTTTTAACGCAAAGATATTTAATGATCTTGGTTTAGATAGGAATTTCCTTAATAGCTTGAAGAAAAGGTATCTTTATGCAAACATTCCTCAATTCAGTTTCGAAGTCATATTCCATGGGAGTTTCGGTTTTCTTTATAAGTAATTTTTCCAGATAAGGAGGCTCCCTTGGTTCTTCTAGTTCACTGTTTTTTTTTTTTTTTTGTGAGTTTTATCCTTAAGTTCCACTTGAGGATCCTCCTCTTGAATAATCACATCTGATTTTTCTCTATTAATTGTTTTTCCTTACCTTAGTTTAATTTCATTGACAGGGAAGGAAGTAATAACATATGTAGGGAAAGGATGTAATTCCATGCTTTGTACCATCTGTGGAGGTCTATTATTTTGGTTAGCAATGGGTTGCGCATGCGGCTGAGTGGGGCGAGGTGGATTAAATGATTGTTGCACCTACTATGAGGGAGGATTAGAGCTTGAAGGTATAGGTAGGGGTAAGGGTCATTGTAATGGAGGTGGAAATGCTAATGAGAGTCACTGATAATAGGTTGAGCTATATCCTTGCTGAAATCGAGGCATATTGGATGTATAAGGCATGCTAGGTGGATAGTGATACTAGGAGAAAGGTTGGTTTTGAGGTTGAAATACATTCCCATAAATATTTCCTCTCCATCCCTGGTTCTAAGGTGAATTTTTAGGTGGTTGTGTAGCCCAAGGAGGGTAAGATGGTAGAGAGTTCCATGATTGATTTTGGACAAATCCTCGTAAATTATGATCTTGATACACATTTTGATTTGGCCCTTTCCATAATGGCTTCTTATTTTCTTGCTCAAAGCCAATAGTTTCAGCCCCTCCTTTGTAAATGGCTTGTAATGCGAGAAGGGATGGGCATTGATCAGTGGTATGTTCTTGTGTAGAAATCCCGCACACCTAAACCACATTAATGGGACATTCCCTTTCAACATTTTTGAGCCTGCATTTAGGACAGAAAATATCCAAGGCAACTTTTTCCTCTTCTTTTTTCCTTTTAATTTTTGGAGTATCTAGTTGTTCGCTAATGGTATTTAAGATGTTTGTCTTAAAACTTTCCAGAATGTTTCCCAATTCGACCCTAGTGACAGCATTTGGTATAGATTTCGAATTTTCAGGCACATAATCCCTTGAGTTGTACCGGAGTCTTTTGTCAACCTTAACTTGACTTCTAGAATGGTTTTGGCATAGTTAACCGATTTCAGCAAAGGATTTTTTATAAATATCGCCGCAGCTTAGGAGATTAAGTGTTTCAATGCACTCTTCCCTTAATCCCTTCAAAAAGATAGTCCTAAAGGTTCTTTCATCTAGGTTACCTATTTGTGACATATGGTAGTTGTAAAGGAACCTTTCTAGGTATTCCTCCAAACTTTCATCCTCCATCTGTTGCATCCTAAAGATAGCATTAACATCTCTACTTTAACAGTAGTCTTGATATTTCTTAAGGAAGATAGATTTCATATCATCCCGAGAGTAGATAGTGTGCTCTCCTAGGCTCATGAGCCATCTCAGGGTTTAGCCTTTCAAGGTGGCAGGGAATAGTTTAAGCTTTCATCATAATAATTATAACTTTTGCATAAAATATAAAATTCAAATAAAAACGTGTATAGGTCTTCAGAGGACATACCAAGAAAAAGTGGAAGAGATGCCAACGGTATGTTTTTCATAGTGACATTTCCGGTAATATCTAGAATGGGAAATCCAGAAGTTGTTTCTGCATCATCTTCATTTTCCTCAGGGCCTCCTCTTGGTCCATCCCTCCAATCATTGTTTCCTCCAAGTAGAGTAAGTAGTATTTCATCTTCTCCATGGACCGCATCATTTTTTGTGTTTTCCTCTCCTCCTCTGTTAGCTATATTTACTACAATTTCAGGAGTAGGCTTTGTTATAGTGGTTTGACTGGAAGAAGATTCAGCTGGGTTGATCTTAATGTCACCAAGCCCCAAGTCCCTACGAGGTCCTCCTATTGTCAATTCCACTTGTGGAACTAGCCCCACCTCTTTACCCACAGTGGTTCCCAAGACAATTTGTACTTGTTGTGGTACAATTTGTGGTTGTTCAACGCCATTTTGATGTGGAATTTATTTTTTTGATGCCACCTTGCTACGAGTGCTTCCTCCCTCTTCTTTGGTACCTGTGTAACGATTAGATGAATTAGTTGGGGGTGTTTTTGTGGGACCAAATGTCTCAAAAAATGATTTTTTACTTGAAATAAATCTACCTTTACTATCTCTAAGTCTACCTTTACTTTTGTGCATAAGAAAAGAAATTTCTACAAAGATTCACCAAAGACAACCAAACTTTGGAGCAACCCCACTATGGTGGGTACGTGGCTCTTCACTCGCGTCTTACCGTACACTCCCCGCCCTCTAACTCTCCTGCAAAATCCTTGACACTCATAAACTTTAAAGAAATTGTTACTTGGACCGTTTGCAACTCCATGGCAATAGCACCAAAAATGTTAGGAGTTTTATTTGTTGGTTAATTCCCCTAAATTAAATAATTGATCAAGCTATGTAATCTATGAGTTACACTGCGTTATGATTCAAATCCAAAAATTAAGTACAGAATGTTCAATCTCTTCTTTTCATAAGCGCGACAAACTTAAGTCAAGAAGCCTATTAAATCAAATCTCTATTCTATTTAAAACATTAATGATTGATTTTAACCATGACCTATCTAATTCAATAACACACTCATAAATGATACAGACATTCAAACTGATTTAAAATCCTTGTGCAAACTACTTAAAAGTTACAGCATAGCCAATACAGATCACTATTATGAAAGATATAAATCACTGCATGAATATTCTAAGCCCCTGTGCATACGAGATAAGTCACTATACACAATATCAATCACTACTTCACATTACCAACCATTATGAAAACATTGCTAACTATTGTTCATATCCTATTACTATTTGAGAAATACTTATCACGTCCTAGTCAACACAAATTATCATTCAAAGAGTTTCAACAGATTTCTTCGATCCAAATAAGACTATACTGTTCAAACGTTTTATCCTAAAAATAATGATAATATCACTCCAAGCAATAAGATTTATTACTCTAATAATGTTACTCTTAATCTAAAAAATAGAAACCTCAAATCAAACAAGATTAAGTACTATTTAGAATGATATCAAGCTTGTGCTAATCTCAATCCAATGTACATAATTCCCACAATGCATAAAACAATCCAACAAGAATTCAAACTAATCTCTTTATCTTTCCTAGCATTCAACTCTGCAAGAAAACTCAAAAGAAACTAAGTGAAAAAACTCTAAATCGATATCGACACACTCATATCCAAAAGATTCTAAAAATCAAAGGTTGTTCCAGCTTTGAAACCGTTCCAATCAAACTCAGAAAATCATTCTTATGAAAGAGAATTAACCTACAGTTTTCGATCCAAGCTTACTATAATTGTACTGAATCTCGGAACTAAGCTATTGTTTCAATCAGCAACCAATACCTTGTCACATTCCTTCTGGCACTTTCATATCAAACATGATGCTACAGAATTCTGTATCAAATAAAAAATGTACATGGTGCAAAATTAATTAACTGATTCCAACTCAAGCTTATGACACAACACTTTCAAATATTCTTAACCATAAGAATGCATTGAAGAAATCATTCACGCAACAAAAACATTAATCAACACAGTCCTTTCTTATTTTCAAAGATTTAAAACAAGATATTTGTTCAAATCCAAGAAGAACAGAATAAAACATTAAGTACATTATAGAAAATGGTAACGCTAAGATCTAACTAGTGAATATTTTCAAAACAAGATCCACACTCCTAAATCTTAATCAAACACACTTTCTATAACCTATATCAATTACAGAACTTGTTTCCAGGTGGTGGTGGGCACTTGCCACTTCCCAGAGCAAGTCTAAGTTAATTCAAAGCTTTAAAAAGCAAAAACCATAATACTTACAGAAATTTAAATGTTGAATCAGAATTATGTATTGAGGCTCAACAAAATATAAGTTCAGTTAACAAGTACATCATGATTTCCAATGTCTCTGGTGTATAAAGCCTTTCGCAACAAGATTACTTAACAATATTTCCAACTAGCTTACATACAAAGAGCATCCGGCTTTTATAAAGTCCAGGGGATGAAAACTAAGCATAACTAATTAACTTGAAAAATTAAATATATGACATCAAGGTTAAAATTAAGATGTACGAAATCTTCTTGAATAATCTTCAAATGGATCTAGGTTGAGCTCGTCTGGATCATGGTGTGATTGAAGAAACCAACTCCTTTTTTAGTATGAGGAGATTAGTTCTAGAACACTGAGGATTTGATTGAATACCTGCTGCCAAACAAGGTACAAAATCGAGAATCAAAAATGACTACAGAATAGCAATTCCACGAAATCCAAATAAGGTACAAAATCGAGATACAAAATTGAGTACAAATTAGAAAATCCACGAAAGGTTTCCTGATGCGTTGTCCATCTGTGTTGGGACCCCTGCTACATGTCCATATGCCTTCAAAGTCTACGAATCAATACAAATACTAATCAAAAATAATCCAATGGCTATAAGTTAATATCTACTTAAACTAATCAAAAGTACATGAAAACAGCACTAAGTAAACAACCTACCTCTATTTACAAAATAACATGGTTTGGTAGTGATAGCATGGTACAAAAGTGATTCAGGTGGCTCCAGAGACACACACAGGACAAACAGGGCTTATGAAATCTCAAAAATCAAAGTGTTCAGATTGCCCTCGAACCAAGTTCAAGTTGAAGAGTTCGTCGCCCCGATTGCAACCGTGTCAATCTGAACTCGTATAAGAAAGTTAGAGCAGTTTGAAGTTATTGCAAGGCAAGGGAAGTGGGGCCCACAGCATGCCACATGGCGTTTTAGTAATCACATTGGAACCACATGGAAAGCCCCTCAGATGTTGACACATGGCGCTCCACCATTGGCCCATTGTCCCTGCAGAAAAGACAACAAAATGATATTTAATTTCCCACATAAAAACAAACAAACAAAAATCATTAAAAAATAACTATCTATTAAATATAGTTATTAAACAATCAAAATCAATTTAAATATAGTAAATTTGTAATATTCCAAAATTTGCAAGCAGCAAATTGGAATATTAATTTTTGCAGATTTCATAGAGGAGGAGAATAAATGGGTAGGGAGACCCATTCCAAATAAAAAACCTTAATAAAATCCCTCATACTAATAAGAGGGACCACCCTTGGAACTGGTTTACACACCCCCATGTGTGAACAAGATTAATTGCAAAGGGTTTAGGTCAAGATTAACCAATTTTGACTGCGCAATAGAAGAAGGAGAAGCTTGCTTAGGCAGCGCAGTTCACATGGGAGAGAGATCACTTGGTGGAGAAAACCCTAAGTTGTGGGGTCCATGGTAAGGAGGCTTTCACTTGTATAAGAGAAGGGTATGGCAGCCATTTTTGCTCATGTTTTTTTTATTATAGATTTTGTTGTCTTGAGAGACAAGAGAGCATACTCTTGCTGTTCAGCAGAGTTGCTGGAAGAATTCTTGTTTAGGATTCCTTCCCCTTCTTGAGATGCCTCTTGAAGGTTGTTCTTCATTCTCCACACTCCATGGCTCAAGGCCAAAGCTTCCATCTTCAGTGACAGCATTATTCTTGTTCAAGGGTATTGTTGCATTGTAGAGAGTTGCAGTGGAGGGCATCTACACCACTTCCGGAGCTGATTTTCAGAGGAAAGGAGTCCCTCTCCCTTTGAGGATTTAGTGAGGAATATTTCGGAGCATCATTGCATATTTGGAATCAAGGCCATCTCACTCTCTTGCCCCTACAGCGCAGTTCACCCAGTGACTACGTTATTTTCTAGAGAGCATTTGTAGTGGGGCTCTTGCAGATTGTTGGAGGGAGAGATCTTTGATGAAGGGATCAGCTTTTCATTCAAAAGATCCATTGGAGGAGGGATGTTCAGCTTGGGCATCACCTACAGCCATCTCCATCCAGTTCTATTTCTGAGTTGCTGCAGCTACCCAGCTACTCTTGCATTTTGCAAATTTTGGGTTCTATGATCAATCCTTCCAGGATTGATAGGAGGTAGCCTTTGGGAGTTGATGTCTTCACTCCTAATGTTATTTTGTACCATATCATTGTATATTTATGCATTTGGCATTTGTAGCATGCAGTTTCTCTTTAAAACTGCGCTGTCATAGCTAGGGTTTATATATGCAGCAGAGTTTATTTCATGATTTATGTACTCTTCTCTTGAGGCTTGGCATTGTACATCTTGAGTATCATTTCCCTCAAGATTTTGTATATATATGTTGATGCTACTATTATAATGAGATAGCTATGGATTCCTCTCACATTTTATGAGTATGTGTCACTGTTATTTGTCAATTGGTGTATTTGCTTATTGTTGTAGCTCTATCTTGAGGCATCCTCAATAGAGTAGCTTTTCCTAATAGGAAATCTCACATAGCTATAGACGACAGAGTCTGTGAAGGGCCAGGTAGCCTCTAGATCTCACCCTCTCTTTAGAGGTGATATATCTGGAAAATGCCCCCACAGTCTATCTCTGGAATAGACTTGTGATATTTCTGAAAAATGAATATTACAGTGGTATCATAGCACATTTCTTGGCTCAACCTGTGGCCTTCAAGCCCGAGAAAAACGAAGAAGATGATGATGCAGAAGATGAGCTTGATCTCATCTATTTTCATAACAAAGAAGAACCTCCTGGAGGTGGAGACGCAAAAGGGAGAAGAGGAAGGTCCATGCACTTCCTATTCTCAGGGAAAAAGCAAGCATGAGAGATGCTTGGATCATCTGGTTCTAAATCAATACATGGATGAGTATAAATCCTATTCTACAGCATTCAGGGGAGCTACAGCGTTCCCACAATTTATTCAGCAGAAGGAGGAAAGAAGGTCCTATGGGAGAAGAGGAATCAGAGGCAATAGGTTCCTATTGTCTACATTTGATGGGGGCACTTCAGCTAGAGCTTGGGTGGAAAATCTAGAAGCCTTTTTCTTGCTACATCCAGTGGCAGAGGAAAAAGCAGTGGAGATTGCAGCGCTGCGCATGGAGGATGAAGCCTCTGTTTGGTGGTCCAAACCCTTGGCTCATTCAAGGGTAAGCTCTTTTGAAAACTTTGCTCAAAAGTTGATTCAAACCTTTGATGGAGAGAGGACAAAGGAAGAGCAGCCTTTTTTAGCTATGGAGGGGGCAGCTATGGCATTAGAGGAGGGAACTGTTGCAACCACACAAGAAAACCCCAGGATCCATCAAGGTATGAGTGAAGTTCCACTTTTCATTTCAGCAAACAACTTAAATAATTGTGGAAGTTCATCTTTAAAGGTACCAGGATCTACATCTTTTGCTATTCTAGAGCACCATGATTGCACTGCGCTGTGCAAAGGGTTTAAGGAAGAGATAAACCCTCATCCTCAGGCACTTTTGATGAGTCTCATTCAACCCTTGAGGTTGGGATGTGGACCATTGGAGGATGAAATAAACCATGGCACCTTCATGATAAATCAAGGAACAAACCTTGAACTGGAGGATGAAACAGTTGCTACACTATTGGAGGAATTAACTGCGCTGTTAGACATGGGTGGAGAGGAGATATTACCTCCATCACAATTGGGTCCTCATGGATTCAACATAGCCATGGGTGAGAGATCTTTTCTAAGAGGTCTCCAAGGAGCCGCATTTCAACCTTCCGTGAAATGCAAAGGGGAAGATATGGCTTGGGAGAATGGTAGCCCTCATGGGAGGAGTACCAAAGGAGGAAAAAGGAGAAGACATCCACAAGGAGATGAGTGGGTGTGGATGAGAAGCAAGGGGCTGATTTGCCACTTGAAAATATACGATACCGGGCAGCAAGATGCTTGGCTGCGCTGGCTCCTCTTGAAAGAGTTTGGCCATCACTTGGGGTACTCTTTTTCCAGGAGGATGGGAGTAGAGGAGAGGTGGCAGGATGTTTGCATCATTGGGAAACAGAGAGTAGGGATACATGGAGCTAATATGGAATATATATCAGTCATGATACCTTCATCGCATGAGTTACATGATGTGAGCATGAGAAGGCAGCAAGCACTTGGGTTGCTTGAGCTATCTTGGAGAGAGCACCAGCAGATTTTCTCTCATATGATTTATGGTGTTGCAAGAGTGGAGGAGGGCACTCTCATAGTGCAAAGGGATTACTCTTTAACTTAGACTGATCAGGAGGCATTTCCATCTTGGGAAGGGCTTCACATTTGCATCAACATCACCAGAGATGTTCTTGACAAGGAGCATGTCAAGAAACAGATATTGGCATGGGCAAGAGCCTTTCTGCATAAGCTCACAGCGCTAACACTTGGGAGGAGGATCATATACATAAATCCATCTATCATATTACTTCCAGCATATGGTAAGAGTCTTGTGTTTACATTTGTTGATCTACATGCTCTTATCATTATGTTGCAGTGCATGGCTCCTCGAAAGGGCAGATTTTTCATGTTGTTCCATAAGAAAAGTTGGGCCAAACCATATGATGGAGACAGCCATCTTTCACATGGCCTTGGGCAAATGTTTTTCCATTATACACATGATCAGCGAATTCATATGATTAGCATTGTACTTCAAAACATTTTGCCTTGTACATTTCTTAAGCAGCAGTTTGCAAAACTGCGTTATGCACTCTTGGGAGATTGTTGGTACTTTCCAGCACCATATGAAACCATCAATACTTCCTCTAATTTGATGAGGAGCATGTTTCCATTCGCTGATTTTGTCCATGTTATTATTGGGAGCATGATTGGTGAAATGACACATGAGTTGAATGTGTCTTTGAGGGGAGGAGATTCCCATAGCTTTTGCATTGCATGTTCTAGTGGGAACATGTGGAGAGACATGGCCACCACAACCACTTATTTGCGTTCTTTGGAGGTGGGCCATGAGCTTGATGATGATATCCATCCATTGTATATATGTGGGCATGTATCTGATTTTGTATTGCTCATTCACTCATCTATTTACTATTCAGTAGTAGAGGTGATATTTTCTATACAATGCTTGCTATGTTATTTTCTGCAGCTGCAGTGGATGAGATTGCGTTGTAGCCCTATGAGACATTGTTTGTACCTTGTTGCACATGGTATAACCTATAGCAAACATGTCATTGGGGTATTCTATGATGGCCATGTCCTACTCATCATGGGTGAATTGTATTGGGCCAACCAGATTATCATTGATGGAGGAGAGATCTTGGAGGATTGCTCTTCATTTTGCCAATTGAGGGCAATAATTTTGCAGCCCATGATCAGCACACACTCTACACTTGTCACAAGTGGAGAGGAGGACAGCATGAGGCAAGTTATAAGGCTTGCCATATTCAGATTTGCAGCCCACCTTCATTTTCGGAGCTCAAGGTGGAGGGAGATTTCTGTGAGTTGCCACATTGGGAGGAAACTTATGTTGTATGGATGATTGCTTGGAGATGGGAGATTCATATGGGGATGATGAGTCCCATTATACATCAGATCTCATGCCTCAAGGAGGCCCTTAGACAGCCCATTCTTTCCTCCATGGATATTTTCTTCTACATGACAGCTATTTGGGGATGTTCACCAAAGGCTAGATTGCATATGTTGGAGGGACAACTTGAACACTTAATTGATGATATGGCATCCTTTTCTTGGAGGAGTTTATCATGCATGGATGCTACAGGGAAAGTGAGGGGAAATAAATCAGTCTATCCTTGTACTTGCTTGAGGACAAGCAATCTTTGAGAGGGGAGGACTGTAATATTCCAAAATTTGCAAGCAGCAAATTGGAATATTAATTTTTGCAGATTTCATAGAGGAGGAGAATAAATGGGTAGGGAGACCCATTCCAAATAAAAAACCTTAATAAAATCCCTCATACTAATAAGAGGGACCACCCTTGGAACTGGTTTACACACCCCCATGTGTGAACAAGATTAATTGCAAGGGGTTTAGGTCAAGATTGACCAAGTTTGACTGCGCAATAGAAGAAGGAGAAGCTTGCTTAGAAAGGCAGCACAGTTCACATGGGAGAGAGATCACTTGGTGGAGAAAAGAAAACCCTAAGGTGTGGGGTCCATGGTAAGGAGGCTTTCACTTGTATAAGAGAAGGGTATGGCAGCCATTTTTGCTCATGTTTTTTTTATTATAGATTTCGTTGTCTTGAGAGACAAGAGAGCATACTCGGTATGTTCAGCAGAGCTACCGAAGGAATTCCTGTTTAGGATTCCTTCCCCTTCTTGAGAGGCCTCTTGAAGGTTGTTCTTCATTCTCCGCACTCCATGGCTCAAGGCCAACGCTTCCATCTTCAGTGACAGCGTTATTCTTGTTCAAGGGTATTGTTGCATTGTAGAGAGTTGCATTGGAGGGCATCTACACCACTTCCGGAGCTGATTTTCAGAGGAAAGGAGTCCCTATCCCTTTGAGGATTTAGTGAGGAAGATTTCAGAGCATCATTGTAGATTTGGCATCAAGGCTATCTCACTCTCTTGCCCCTACAGCGCAGTTCACCCAGTGACTGCGTTATTTTCTAGAGAGCATTTGTAGTGGGGCTCTTGCACATTGTTGGAGGGAGAGATCTTTGATGAAGAGATCAACCTTTCATTCAAAAGATCCATTGGAGGAGACATGTTCAGCTTGAGCATCACCTACAGCCATCTCCATCCAGTTCTATTTCTGAGTCGCTGCAGCTACCCAGCTACTCCGGCATTTTGCATATTTTGGGTTCTATGATCAATCCTTCCAGGATTGATAGGAAGTAGCCTTTGGGAGTTGATGTCTTCACTCCTAATGTTATTTTGTACCATATCATTGTATATCTATGCATTTGGCATTTGTAGCATGCAGTTGCTCTTTAAAACTGCGCTGTCACAGCTAGGGTTTATATATGTAGTAGAGTTTCTCTCATGATTTATGTACTCTTCTCTTGAGGCTTGGCATTGTACATCTTGAGTATCATTTCCCTCAAGATTTTGTATACATATGTTGCTGCTACTATTATAATGAGATGGCTATGGATTCCTCTCACATTTTATGAGTATGTGTCACTGCAATTTGTCAATTGGTGTATTTGCTTATTGTTGTAGCTCTATCTTGAGGCATCCTCAATAGAGTAGCTTTTCCTAATAGGAAATCTCACATAGCTATAGACGACAGAGTCTGTGAAGGGCCAGGTAGCCTCTGGATCTCACCCTCTCTTTAGACGTGACATATTCAGAAAATGCCCCCACAGTCTATCTCTGGAATAGACTTGTGATATTTCTGAAAAACGAATATTACAAAATTGTTATGTAACAAAAATCATATTAAATATGGTTAAATTCCATATTAAACAAAACCTCCATTTTTTTTTTGCGAGTGTTGCAATATGGAGATATGAATTCCATATATTATATAGTTTGAAAAAACTATATTAAAACTATAAATTGGGTTTTAAAAAAATATTTGGACTCAATGGGATTTGAACTCAAAACCTCCCAACAACAACTATCTAAATATGATCATGCCAACCAATGCGCCAACCTCACACTTTGTCTTATTCATTCTCACACTTATGATGGAGAATGCATGAGAGATGCGGAGAATACATGAGAGATGAGGGCACAGGGAGGCCAATGGAACCGTGAGCAAAGAGAAGGCAGGTCGGACAGCAGATCTGAGCACACAGTTTGAGGCAGAGGAGCTACAAACCAAAAAAGTGGGCACAATTTTCGAGACAGATCCCTGTTTGATGCCAAGGAAATCTTTTGATCCCAATAAAGTAAAATTTTTAGAATGTATTAAACTTTATATGCATTTTAACCAGAATTTCACAAGGAACGCAATGGCAAGGTCTGATTCACCTTTTTAGCAGCAGTTTTGCAGATTCCCTGTAGAGAAGAATCTTCAAGAATCTTAAGGGAATCTTTTAGATTCCTTGGAGGCATAAATTCGTTGGTGTAAGAATGAAGTCAACCATATACTCATTCTTCTCAAAATTTCGCAAGGATCTCAATGTTGAGATCAGATTCCTATTTTGAGTTGCATATTTCTAGATTCCCTGTGGAGCAGCGTCCTTGAGGAATCTAGGGGGAATCTAGAAGATTCCTTAAGGCCCGGATTTTTACTTTGTCGGAATTCAGCAAATTGACTGTCGATTCCACACCTTTCGGCGACACGAGTTCAGTGGTGCAGTCAGATTTTCCATCTGAGCCTTATGTTTTTCGACCATTTTTCAAAGTATAGTTGCATGTGTCAGCATTCAATATGTGTGTAGTTGTCTTCAGGATATTCGACGCCACGAGATTGATGGTATAGCTAGATCTAGCAGTTTATCATCCTTGTCTTCATATAGCTCCAAGATGTGAGGTATATGCAGTGTGATCATGTACTTCTTTGTCTCTTTGCTATGAGATGCATCGTGTTGTATAGATCCTTGTTGATGTTTAATGCGGGATCTTGTTTTGTTCTTGATGTGGGATGTAATTTCTATCATGCATTGTTTTATATTGTTTGAGATCCCTTGTTGCCATGTTGGCATGATACTCATTGTCACATGTATGTTTAATTGAGATCCCTTTGTTTCCATGCTGGCCGGATACTCATAGTCATTATGTGTGAGTTATTGTTATATTGATAAGAGTCTTTTTTGTGAATGAGAGTTCCTATAGTGGAACATCTTGTTGAGAGATCCAGCCACTCTTGTGTGAAGGCATTCCTTGTATGACAGAGAAAACACCATCCATGTACATCTTCACTATTTACAGTACTTAATGTAGCAGCCTACACCATCTTGACACTGAAGGCCCGAAGACGTAGTCCCTCCTGGATGAACTCCGTTATCAATGCCGTATGTTGATAATGCTTGATATGTTCCTCTTCTTTACTGCATGCAGATGTTCATTTATGTCAATTAACGCTTTGATTAAATGCAAGTCTAACACATCAGCCGAAGTAAAAGGTCTTGGTTTAAAGGGTATCAAAATTTTGCCCGGATCAAAAAGGATAAAATGGGAGTAAATGTCGATAGGAATAGTAAAAGAGTAGGCATAAAATAGGTACAAAAGTGGGGACCAACAATCCCTTTTCCCAATTTTGCCGATATCCACTTTAGTGAATCGGCCTATTGAATATCCAATATCTTTAGGATCTCTAGCCATATCCATTACAGGGGTAAATTTGAAAGCCTAACCCACACAAGAACATGTATAGTCTTTGTGACCCATGCAAACATAAGTGGATCAAAGCCCCCCATGTCAATTTTTTTTAATTTCAACATGGGAGCTTTCCTTTTCCTTAGCCTTCCTAGTTTCAAGCCACTTAATCTCAAACTCAGTGTCTTCTAAAGAAAAAGAAAAAGAAAAACATCCATTATAGGGATATTCAAAATGGTGTTCGTGGTTTAAAAATTAAAATAAAAATAAATTAATTAAATTAAAAATTAAATCCAATTCTTCAAGGGAATCAAATTATTTTCTTTAGTTTTACAAATTAAAACTTTCCTCCAAAACTACCTTAAATCTTATTTACATAACAACTAATGGTACTATTTTTTTAATAAGGGCTTTATACATTTTTTACTTATTGAACTTAAAAATTCATTAAAAACATTGTTAATTCCTTTTTCTAGCAATTTTACAATCATCATCATACCAAGGGTCAGTTGTTTTATTATTCTTTGGGAATCACATCTTTAAAAAAAACTTTGTAATTTAAGTGGGGAGGGTTGTAGTAAATTTATGATATAGGGTTTCAAAGTTGTCATCGTACAAGTTACGAAGTGTAAATCCCTATTTAAATGTTTTAATAGGAGGCCAGCTTTATTTTTGTTAAATAACATATTATATTTTGATTTTAAATCAAAAGTAATTGTCATACTTCTTATTTATAAAATAAATATATAGAAAATAAAATTAATTTAATTGTGCCAAGAAACATCCTATAGCCCAATATGAAGATGTTGTAGTGTTCGTAAATGAATGCAAACATTAAAATATAGTCTCAATATAGAAGAGATATAGTGACTATAAATCTATAAAATAAAACATTACATACCAAAAATAAATAAATAAAATTATATATTACTCAACTAAAAAATTAAAAAATGAGTTAATTCAATTTATCATATAATTTTGTTTTTATTAATCAAATTTAATACAACCTTTTTTGGGAAAAAATTATAATATACTTATCACATTAAGATACATTTAAATAATATTGATTCATATTTGTACCCATAGCATTTCAAAAAATATAATTAATAAACATACAAAATCATAATAAATTTCATTAATAAACATATAATTAGAAATGAAATTATTTTAAAATATAAAAATGTAAAATATGTATTTAACATAAAATATAACTATAAATTAAAATTCATTTGATTATAGAAAATAAAATAATGATCCATATTCATAATCATTATATTTCGAACCTTCATATTTAAATTCAAATAATAAATATATAAAATTCAATATTCTCACACATCAAACCTTTATATTTAAATTTCATTAATAATGTTAATCAAGGTTGTCATTGATGCCAATATGGCTTTGACTAAAATGTCAATATTCTTGACATGCTTCGTTCCAAATGATGATGTCTTGCCTTAAAAACTTGCCTAGTGTCTGATTGGTGATCTAGTCCCTAAGGACAAGCCCATGATGTGAAGAACTATACTTTATGAATCCATACTTGTGATGATGTTATACTCTTATGTGACCACACTTAATGATGGTGTTTGATGAAGATTGGAAGACTAAGTGATGACGTGATTGATGATTGAAAGAGACATTCCTAATGATACTGCCTATAACATATCACTGCACCACTAATGAAGGAAGCCCTAAGAAGTACTTCATCTAATGTTGCATGCACTTGATGCACTTGATCTCATTCGGTGGTTGGAAGACTATCTTACTATCTTAGAACTTTCCTAATGATGATGCTGCACTATGGCGTATTACTGCAATATTATTGAATACATGATGTTATACCTATCATGATGACATGGATGTCCTACATGACGACACTATAATCATATGATTGATAAGCCAAACAATGGAGAAGACAAACAAAGGAGAAGCCAAGCAATGAAGAAGCCATGTTGTCCTATTCACCTTTTGCACACAAAAGGACAGCAACAAAGAAAATTTGTTTTTTATCACCATAGAAGCATCCTTTCAAATTGACTCCTATACCATCTTATAGAGTATATTTTTATCTTTCTAATGAGCTATCACTTGCCCGAAAATTCCCAATAGTTGAAGAGAAAATGAATTTTCAAGTTTTAATATTATCTTTTATTTCTAGCCGACCTAAACTCAATTCCTCATGTCGGCTCCTTCACCCAACTGTCAAGTCCTTTCATAGAGGTCAAAACTACTATAAATATAAGTGTAAATCCTCATTCTTGGCAAGAAAAATTCGGTAAAAAAAGACACAGAATTTCAAACAGAACCTAAAGAGGATGAGGAGGAGTTAAGAATCTTTTGTTTAGGCAATTTTTTTTAAGGGGATGCTCAAGAGAACTCAGATTATATTGCTGAAACTTTTTGCAGTAGTGTGGAACCACTAAGGAGTTTTTGAAGACAAGTGTTTGGGTTAAAAATCTATGATAAGGAGCTGTAAAACATCAAGTAAAACCCTCACAGTACCTCAGACCTGTGACTAAGGGCCGGAAACCTTTTGATCTGTGACAAAGGGCTACACAAAAACCTTCAAACTTGTGACCATAACAGTGTTCACTTCCTCGAACTTCTGGACAGTACCTGTATTACTTGCTAGAAGGTGTTATAGAGTGAAGGAACAATTTTTGCAGCATTGTGATAAGATTCTGTTAAGCTAAACCGAGTCTCGAACAGCAAACCTGTGACAAGGAAAGCTTGGATACCATCAGCACTTTGGATTTGTGTATCAGACAACACCTAAATGCAATAATCATTGTGGTCAGCCTTCTAGTGCAACTTTAGAACTCGGACACATAAAAGTTCTGTGCACTATTGGAGAGTTATATATATATACCTCAAAACTATAAGACCTTGGTCCTCAATTGTGGAGAAAGAAATCCTTTGAAATAACCTAGAATTGTGGAAATTGGACCTGGCCTTAACACCTCAAGACTGCTATATATGGAATGAATCGAAGTCTTAGAAAGTATTTAGACCATTGGGAGGTGAAGTGTTTTGAAAATACATATTGAATATCGTGGAGCAGTCATATGGAAGGATGATAGCATTGGGCAGTCACATTCTTGGAACCATTTGGAAACTTTAGACAGAGTACTCTTGGAACATTACATTGGACAAGTGAAGTTTTTTAAAAACATTCAGTGGCAAAATTGGAAGGCAACCTTGATAGACTTGATCTCAATTTTGGATTCGCTCCCTTCCATTGAAGCAGAACTGTTGAAGAACATCTCGTGTGCCAGCCTTGGAGATATCCATGATGCCTTGTTGAAGTTAACTTTCATCCTTGAACATATTTGGAGAAGATTCTTTGTAACAGCTATTGAAGAGTTGAAATCTTGCTGGAGCATCTTAAAAACAATTTTGAAGACATCATTGGAGCACCCATTAAGGAACTTGTGAAGAAACTCTTGGAGATATTTTTGAAGGTCATGATGCATTAGTCATCATGAGGTAACCTTGGAGATTTGTGTTTGGGTACGATGAAGAGCAGTGGTGACACCTTCATGAGAAGGACAAGGTTGTCATTGATGAAGTGACGTGGAGACTAAGTGAGAGGATAGCTGAAGATTGTCAGGGCTTGTTGAAGAAGATATTGGGAGCTATGAAGTATAAGCAAATATATCTAGACAAATTGAAGCTAAAGGTTGGAGCCTCATAGAGACAAGGTTGGTGCCTTGGAAGATAGGGTTGGAGCCCTAAAGAATAGGATTCCTCAAGAAACCAGGTTGGAGCCTGTACCAAATATAGGGTTGGAGCCCTAGAGGTTGGTGCCTCAAATTGACAAAGTTGTAGCTTTGGAAAGACCAAGTCAATGCTTGGCACAATACAGGTTGGAGCCTGGAAGATTGGAGTCTTCATCTAGGGTTGGAGTTCCATATCATTATTGTACTTATTGTAAAGAAGAAATTAATAAAAGTATTCATTCCATCATTGTTCATTTTGTGTTCTAAATATAAGTGATCTAACTGATAAAATTAACTATTGAAAAGAAATACTGATTCACCCCCATCTTAGTATTTCCAACAAATAAATATATAAAATTCAATATTCTAACATATTAAACATTCATATTTAAATTTAATAATTAAATATATAAAATTCAATATTCTTACACATCAAACCTTCATATTTAAATTTCATTAATAAATATATAAAATTCAACATTCTAACATATCATACATTCATATTTAAATTTAATTAATAAATGTATAAAATTCAATATTCTCACACATATATGTTGCATATTTTAAAAAGTTAAATTATAAAGCGTTAAAAAAAATGCATAGTATATATAACTATATGAATTATCAAGGTTTTATTAAAATTAAAAATTTAAAATATATATATATATATATAGTGATATGAAATTTACAAAAATATAAATAATATTATTAAAGACCAACATAGATTTATCTTATCTATAGATTTACTAAAGAACTTTAGATCTACCGTAATTCCAAAATAATCAAATTTTTAAATATGCAAGTATTTCTTCATATGTTTATATTCAAAAAGATTTGTATCTTCAAAAATTTGATGCCCCAAAACACTTAATAAATCTAGAGCTAAAATTAAATCTACCATAAACCCAACAAAATCAAACTTTTAAATATGCAAGCTTTTCTTCATATGTTTATATTCAAAGAAGCTTACATTTTGAGAAATTTAATGCCTCTAAACATTTAATAAAACCAAAATTAAAATAATCTATGTTAATTTATAAATA
This sequence comes from Pinus albicaulis, assembly GCA_034641835.2. Lineage (NCBI taxonomy): Eukaryota > Viridiplantae > Streptophyta > Pinopsida > Pinales > Pinaceae > Pinus > Pinus albicaulis. The sequence continues at coordinate 20,313,165 of CM076573.1, forward strand.
AAACATTAATTTGGTTTCACTATATCTCACTTTTTAAAAAAACTTGAGCCATAGACATGTACGATCATGTACGATCATATGGAATACCTTTTAATCTCATGTTTATATATATGTGTCACAAACGTCACAAAATATATCATATTTAATTGAAATTTCATCAATCTCCAATTTTCTCATAAAAAATATGCATGTACCATCTTATGGAATACCTTTTAATATTGTGCTTATATCTATCATAAATGTTATATAAAAGTATGTACCATCTTATGGAATACCTTTTAATCTTGTGCTTATATTTATTATAGATGTCCTAAAGTATATTATATTAAATTAAAATTTCATCAATCTTTTATTACTGATAATCTTGCTTTTGAGTTGACAAAATCATTTCACATTTTATAATTTACTTATATTTTTAATTCAAGCAATATTTTATCACTCGTAATCTTGCTTTCGAGTTGACAAAATCATTTCACATTTTATAATTTACTTATATTTTTAATCCAAGCAATATTTCATATTTGGCACAAAGGCAACCTATTTTTTAATATTGTGCTTATATATATCATAGACATCCTAAAGTATATCATATTAAACTAAAATTTCATCAATCTTCTATTTCTCATAATCTTACTTTCAAGTTGACGAAATTGTTTAACATTTTATAATTTACTTGTATTTTTAATTCAAGTAATATTGGATATTCTTCACAAAGGCAACATAATTATATGTTAGATTATATGTATCATAGGCGTCCTAAAGTATATTATATTAAATTAAAATTTCATCAATCTTTTTTTTCTCATAATCTTGCTTTCAAGTTGACAAAATTCTTTAACAGTTTATAATTTACTTATATATTCTCATAGTCTTGCTTTCAAGTTGACTTGCTTTCGAGTTAACAAAATTCTTTAACATTTTATAATTCTTATATTTTTAATTCAAGCAATATTAAAGGCAACATAATTTTTAATTCAAGCAATATTAAAATTTCATCAATCTTTTATTTTTCATAATCTTGCTTTCGAGTTGACAAAATTCTTTAACATTTTATAATTTACTTCTATTTTCTCATAGTCTTGCTTTTGAGTTGACTTGCTTTCGAGTTGACAAAATTCTTTAACATTTTATAATTTACTTATAGTTTCTCATAGTCTTGCTTTCGAGTTGACAAAATTGTTTAACATTTTATAATTTACTTATATTTTTAATTCAAGCCATATTTGATATTTGGCACAAAGGCAACATAATTTTATGTTAGATGAGTACTTGTCTAACTACTACTTGATTTTAAGATCCAAATTGGTTTAGAGTAATTATCAAATGAAATAATTATGATTTATTGAATTTTACATCTAAATTATTTTAATATTGCAATTGGTTTAGCCAATATCACTAAATCTAAATAATCTTTGATTATTATGCAAGCATATATGAACTTCGATCATTTCTTTATTTTAATAATTATTATTAAATTTGACAATAAAATTACTTAAATGAGATACTTGAGTTGATTATTATTATTTTTTGACAATAAAATGGCTTAGATGAAATGAAATGGTTTAGTTGATTATTATTATTTTTTAACAATAAAATGGCTTAGATGAGATGACTAAATGAAATGGTTTAGTTGATTATTGTTATTTTTTGACAATAAAATGGCTTAGATGAGATGACTTAGTTTAGTGAATGTTCCTAAACCCAAATCATAATAATTTTAATGATGGACGATATAGCTACAATGATATCAATTATCTCAACTTTAGTTCTCTTTCTATTGAAATTAGTGTTAACAAAGTGAGGAAGTACAACCATCAGAGAACAAAGTTTGAGAATCATGAAACCTTGAGGAAATTCAACAATAAAATAAACTTTGAACATCAAACTTGATTTTCAATATAAACATTCTAAACCAAAATCCAAAGAATCAATATAAAGACTATAAAATACTTATTGAAATATAGCACTCATGTTACAGTGCTTTTGGTATTCACAATTATGACACTTTCCAACATCATTCACAATTATGACACTTTCCGACCTTAATTCAAGTGAACATATGATTAAATGTCTTAATGATCTAAGAAGATAACCGAGTCACAATTATGACACTTTCCAACATTAATTCAAGTGAATATATAATTAAATGTCTTAATGATATAAGAAGATAACCGAGTCCTGACATTTCCACATACGCATCAGAAGTGCTAAGATTACACAAAGCTTCCAACATTAATTCAAGTGAATATGTAATTAAATGACTTAATGATATAAGAAGATAACTGACATATTTCCACATACGCATCAGAAGTGCTAAAAGATTACACAAAGCGTCCATAATTGACATTATGCATGAATCGGAAAAATTCATATGGATAACACAAAAATATCATCAAATCAGTATATACATATCATCCATTAAAGCAATATTGCTCAGAAAATATTTTAATGCACTTAGATAACACAAAAATATCAACTCCGGTATAAACATTATCCATCAAAGCAAAATTGCTCAATATCCAAAATGGCACTATGCAATAAGCATCCATGATTTGCACACGAACAAAACAAAAACAAAAGCATTTATGACATGTTTATGTTCAAGGAAACTTACTAACATAAATGTTTCACTGTACTCGGCCCTCACCATACTCTCAGGAGTAATATTCATCTATATATGAGCATCAATTGTTGTACAATATTTTACCACGTATTACAAACCCTAACATTCCGGCGGCAAAACCCCTAATTGCAATTAGGTTTACATATCATCAGATCCAGATATATCGTCCCATACTTATAAGATCCATGCACGTGTGTCATACGTTTAAAAATTCATATAACAAAAACCGAAATAATAATTCATACAATTGCACCATAGAAAATATATCGAATTTATCAATCATTTTAACTGAACACTGATCAGAAAATAAAATTCTACTCATTAAACAGCTACAAGGCCACACATTCATGTTCTACGCACATAACCATAACAGAATGTCATACATTCAGGATTATATACAAGTAAATTTTTAGAAACGACGACAAAAAACATATCATAGAATTGATGCCCAGTAATTCGAAACAACATATATAACATACAGAATGGATTACAGATGCTCATAAGCAGGTTCACAGGTAGCTTAATTAGTTCTCTTTCGTTATTTAACTGTATCTATGCAATCCTGTATTAGGCAATACCTCATTTCTTATATGAAAGTGTTAGTTTTAATCGTTTGAAATTATCAAGAGAACTAAATAATTTTCCTCTTGAAGAATTGAAAAGTAAATAAAGCAAGAAAACAAATGTCTAACTATTTTTTTAATCATATTACAGATTTTAATTAAAGTCAATAGATAACCAAGCAAATTCAAAGAGATAAAATTAATTAAAATTGGTGCAACCGAGAGTCAACGAGTTACGTAGCCAGAAGTTGACTGAAAATCTATACACACAATAAAAATAAATAAATAAGAGAAAATGTTTGCTTTCAAGTCACCAGGTACAGTCATTTTTTAGAAGCTATGGTCAATGCTTTCTCTGTCTATGCCATGATAAATAAAACATATGTACGAAATATATTTAAATTTAAGTGATCGGAGACTTCCACAGTTATTCATATTGTTGTTGGAGATTTTTGGAGGTGAACTGTGTAATATTTTTATTGGACACCTAATCCTTCTAGGGTTAGTGTGGAAGCTGAAGAGTCACTCCACGGATATTATGAATGTATTAGAATATGAATCCAACGGTCACCCCACAATGTATTATTAATGTATATCATGTTAATGGTTATAGCAATCAAATGCTTATCTTTCATATCTTGTGTTCACATCCATGTATGTTTGACATGGTATCAGAGCCATGATGTGTGGCCTTTGTAAACCAATGATCTCCCCCTTGTGGATTTTATACCATTGTGAGCATTTGTATGAGGATGCCGGAGGTTTGCTTCCTGGAGGAGTTGTGGTGTTGTGAGAATAGCTGAACAAAGGTGCATTAGAGCCGGAGGCGACCTCTCCTGCGCAAATGGTATGCCAATTTTTTCAATCACTGTGTTAATGGCATTGATATGGTTGCTGGAGATTGCATTGAATGGCATTGATGCAGTATTGTTGTGACTATGTTATTGGAAGTCAAAAGGTCGAACTCCCTCTCGTGTATGCCTATAGTTCAATCTGACTACGCTCCTCCCTTTGGCCCTCGAAATCTGTTGTCACGCCCCATATCTCCACTACGGTGTTGTGGTGTATTGACTCCCATAATAGTCGACTCCTAAGAGCCTCAGTTGCACCAGAATATCTCTAATCGACCTCGGAGATACCACTAAAGATACCCCTGTCTGCGTGTTGTGTACAACTATGTTGTCTTCTTACTCACTCCTACGCACAGTCATTCACTCCCCTCACGCCGAGTCTGCTCCCACTGCATACAACTCCCACCTGCACTCCTCATTATGGCATCACGCCTCTCCATACCACAGCATACGCTACCCACAACATACACTGCTTCGGTATACCACTACGTAGTCCCCAGCACTCTCGGTTATTGTGGTCCCTCAACACTGTGACTCTACCTCAACCATGCTTGTTCGCCTCCCTCCTGTGTATTAACATAATCAGCAAGCGCTATAGACTGCACATCACACCCCTGCGCGAAAGGGCCTATGATTCGCCCATCACCAGCTAGAACATTTCCCCTTGAGAGAAGCAGCAGTCACACGGTCCACCGCTTGACGCATTCGCCCCTGAACAGTATCTAGATCGCCTACAATACGCTCGACGAGAAAACTATAATCTGAAGAAGGGTCACTTGGCATAGCATTCACCCATGATCGATGATATCAGCATTGTGCCAAATTAGGAAAGGTGAATAGCGGGGTGTTGAAGATGTACAAGGTCGAGGGGCTGGCGAAGAGGGGTGGCACATTCAATCTAGCAAGAAGTTGAGGATCAAGAGCAGTTGTGAAGATTTGGTGAGGTCGCGGATGATCCTCAAGCAAACAAGCATGTTCTTTCCGTTGTGAGAGCTTAAAATGTGCATTGTGACCCTTAGCATATCCTACATGTACGCCCAAAGCTCTTGGTTGTAAGGCAATCTGCTCAAAATCTCTAAAATATCAGTATGCAACTTCTGTTCTTAGGTTTCGATCATCTATTGGAGAAACATATTCGATAAAACCCTCAAGTAACGTTTGAGGAACTTCGGGTAGTCAGAGATGTAGACGACCTCCCAACAGTCTTGCACCTCTTTCGCAACCTCATACCATTTCTTTATAAACAGTGGTCGGTCATATAAATTTATTCATGGGTGAAAGTTGGAGCGTGTTTACTAATAAATTAATTTTTAGATTGCTTAATTGAAAATTGACGGTTCACTCTTCCAAGCCAAAGGTCTTTACCGCTTTGGAATAACATTGTTCGTAACATGTTCAGAAGTTTCTTTTCTCTACTTCAGGATTGAGGCGACTTCAGCCACTTGGCCTCTTAATTTGATTTAATATTCAAACAAAATATATATCTTGACTCAATCAAACTTTAATTCACGCAATCCGGGTTTCTTCTCTGGCCTATAGAAAACATGCTGAGGAAAATGGCTCTAATTGATGATGTATTAGATTTATTAAATATTTTCACTCATTCCAATTTTGACAATACAATTATGATTGACAAAGTTATTCTCATAGACATTCAAACCTATTTGCAAAATGTACAAGAAAAGATCAATTTTTTGCAGCTTGAGTTAGAGCTACAACGAGATGAGCTTCAACAGAAGAGTTGTCCTTCTAAACTTGTTTTTGTTTAGAAAATTGAGACAAACTCTCATCAGCAACAAGAAACTATTCAGATCATTGAGCCCACTCCAAGAACAGATTTGAATGCAGAAGCAAATATTCGACCTGCACTTCCCAAGCCAATCATCAGACCTTGGGAAGAGCTTGTCCATAACAAGCACAAAACTGGTCTTGGATATGACAAGGATGTGTCCTTTCATATTCCAGACTACTCCAAGCCCATCCAATTTCAGAGTGATGGATTTCTTTATGACAGTTCACCTTTGGCAGTCCCAGATTCTGCTCCTCTTTCACAACAGCCACAACATATTGTGAAATTCCAACACTGTGATCGAGTTGGCCATATGAAAGATCATTATTTTGATCTTCATCCATGTGAGCATTGTCACAAAACCACTCATTCTTCACACAAGACGCTTTAGAAGCAAGCCTCTTGCAAGAAAGCAAATTCCTCTTGGATGGATCGCTTTTTGGCAATGGGCATCAATAGCCAAGATGTTTTAGTCATATGTCAGAATCTCTTCTAGAATACCAAAAAGTCTTGCATTTGATTTTTTTCCATCATCTCACCTTGTATCTGACAGGGTGGGGAAATGATGGTCATCTACAAACTTAAAAGCCACATCAAGCAAGCCTGAGCCACAACCGCCATACCAGATTTAGAGTTGTAGTCGGAGACAGAGATGCCCATGAGCATGCCTTTGGTTGGTGGTCAACCTTCAACATCTATGTGAATTGGGGACACTTCCTCTAGCAGAAGACTTCAGCTTCTTGACAGTTTTGGAGGAGTTCCAGGAAATGCATTAAGCATTCTAGAGTTGGTGGTCTTCCTTAAACCTTTTTCGAGGTTAAAGGTCTCCCTCTTCAAAACATTAGGAGCACTTCCTCTAGCAGGAAACCTCAACTTCTTGCCAGATTTGGAAGAGTTCTGGGAACTGCACTAAGTGTTCCAGTGTTGGTGGTCATCCTTAAACCACCTCTTTATGCCAACATTTCAGAGAGCACATTCAGCGTAGTGTTGCCATGTATATTTTGCACATTTGTATTACAGCTCTCTTCTTGGAGTCATACATACCCCTTCGAATTAAAGGGGAGAATGTTGGACACCTAATCCTTCTAGGGTTAGTGTGGAAAGTTGGAAACTGAAGAGTAGGGAGTCCAAGAGACATTGGAATATAAATCCAACGGTCTCCCCACAATGTATTACAAATGTATATCATGTTAATGGTAATAGCAATCAAATGCTTATCTTTCCTATTTTGTGTTCACATCCATGTGCGTTTGACAATTTTTGAACTGTCCCAAAAACATTACAGAGTTCAACTCCAACAACTATACAACTATATTTAAATTTAACTAAAATATGTGGATCTGAAATGTTATGAACTACAAGTTGACTAAAAAAACCCACTTTTACTTTGCCTTGATCAATGGGAATGGTTCAGGGAATGTATGGATTGTATAGGAAACGATTTAGCCACAAATCAGCTGCTCCTGATACACCTTGGTTTGTATTTCCTATATTTGGGAGCATGAAGAGGTTCCTAATCTGTCCAAGAGTGCCCAATTTCAGCATATAGCCTATGAGATACATTGTTGTGGGTTGGCAACGAGCAGTGCGCAATCTACATGGTTGTTAAATAGTGTTTAAGAGAGGGTTTCAATGGGGTAACACTGAACAAACGAATTTTGTTGGTGTCAACAACAAGGTAGATATTGTTCATTGTGCCTCGACAAAACAGTATCTTGCTCAGGATTTTCTCAAGACATTTTTAGCCAAAAGGGGGTATCTTGCTCAGGATTTTCTCAAGACATTTTTAGCCAAAAGGGGTCAAGACCCAAAGTACGGGGAGTTAATCGAAATCAATATAATGTATACCACCTGTTAATGCTGCATTTGGTCAAAAACCAAGAAATGCAAGCATCACTCGGTCACAAATAAGGAAATAAACTTTAAATTCCATTACTATCTCCATGGCTCATATTGATCGGGTTGCTATCTTCATAAACTTTAAACTGCAACCCTCAACAAAGAGGAGTGGCATTGGCTTTTATGATATGCAGGGAGTTATGTCCATGGAACTCAAGCAACAACCACAAAAAATTTAGGGAGTTGATGCAAATCAATATAATGTAATACCACCTGTAAATGATGCATTTCATCAAAAACCAAGAAATGATCACTTTCAGTCACAAATAAAGAAATAAACTTTGAAGTCCATTACTATCTCCATGGCTCATACTGATCGGGTTGCTATCTCCATAAATATTGAACTGCAACTCTCAAAGAAAATGAGTGGCATTGGCATCATGATATGCAGGGATTTATGTCAATCGAACTCAAGCAACAGCCACAAAAAAAATCGAGTTACAAGCAACTTATCATGGTTAGAGTACATAGAACGGGACTTCAGAGCTTCTCTAGTGTTTTCATTTTTTACATTTTAATTGTGTTTAACATATGTATGCGTTTTGATATCTTATTTTTTATTTCTATGATATAAACTTAAATTATTTATAAACAAAATATATTACATAAACATAACCATTAATATCTTTAATAACATAGTGTCTATATATTAAAATGTTATAATTGAAGTTTAATATTTCTATTATTTTAGCTAATTTCTACTATATATTAAAAACAAATAAATTAAAAATATATACACCTTTTTAAGTTTTAATTGTGGTTTTTTATTAAATATATCTTATTACTGTGCTCAACTGGCCATTTCCTGCAAATTTGGGCAAACCTTATCATCCCAAACACCCTACCTACATTCCCAACTTTCCTGCATTCTGGAAACTTGCACAACATAGGATATTTTTTAATCACTTCTAACTACATTCATGCATTACTTATATTGCCTTTGTTAACAAGTTATCCATGGCATGTGTTTTACACATGAAGGTGAAATTTTGCTACTTTACAAAAGATGTCAAGTCATTTAATCCAACACTTTTCCAGGGAAGAAAAAAATACTAGATTATGAAAAGATAGCAAACTGCATTCATAAAATGAATGCATGCGTGCTTTTTGTTAAATATAGGAGCGTTGCTCATCATATTTATAATACAAGTATTCCTTAGAAGTCAAAGAGATTCAAAATAGTCAAATCAGAGCACTCCACAATAACACTTATCTACACAAGCAAATGCACACATCTAGAGACGACATTTGTTACTTTTAGAGATGATACTGCACCACTTCCCATCAATACAGAAAAACATTTCACAGGCCACAATACCACTACTGTAGAGTCCTAATCACATTTAGTGACGACATTTGTTACTTTTCGAGATGATACTGCAACACTTCCCATCAATACAGAAGAACATTTCACAGACCACAATACCACTACTGTAGAGTCATAATCCTAGTCACAAGACAAACTTTTGAGTGACTATTTTAATGAAGAATACCATGTGTAACGAACAAAGTTCGTATATGCAGCAGAATACTCAGAATATCTAGTATATGTAAGTATCCATTGTAGGATAAGTAATATATATTATAAAGAATATTTGAATGTACAGAGACGTCTGATTCTTACAAATGAGGTCTGCTTATATACCTAGGCAGGTGCCTCTTCATAGAAGGTAATGTCCCATTAGACATGTTTCTTCAATACTAACTACTAATTAATGTTCAAGTTACCAGGATTCAGATACTGATACGGATCCGGATTCACTAGTTTTTTTAAAATCTAGGATCCAGACACGGCAAGTATACGTCAAAGTACAAAAAAATTAAAATATAATAATATTTTTTTAATTTTAAAATACAATTTAGAGTTCAAAAATCAAATACTCCCTGAAAGCATCAAACACTTTTAGAACTGAAACCATTAGATATTTTATAAATATCAATACTGAAACACTGAAATGATACATCCTCCCTCATACATATTACTAAGTAACAAAAAAGATAATATCATAAATGATAATAGTAAATACATTTACATATCCTCAAATAGATTTGCATTATCTTTTCCATATTGCAACTCTACATCATGAGATGATGGGAGTCCTGGAATGTATGAAGTTGCATTAGTAAGTTCAACTAGTGGTGGAACAATATCCTCAAGTTGGTTGAAGTGAGTCATGGCATTCAGTGTCAGGTTCAAGTCAAAGATCTCAGGGTCCATATCACACATCCTGCTTGGACCTCTTTTATACTCTGGTTAAACATGTGATAGAAGACAGAGGTTGAAATGAACATATACAAGATCCTTAGCCTTCGTCACTCCCAGCCTGTTTCACTTCACTGAATGGATGAAGCCATATGTACTCCAACTCCTCTCAACTGATGAGGAACTAGCAGCCCGTGATAACACCCTGGTGGCAAGAGTGGAGAGATGAATATTATTCCCACCATGGAAGCCCCACCAAGTAATAGGATCAATATGTCCTCGATCATCCATAGCTACTGGATCTGAAAAGCTACTAGTAGATTGTAAAAATCTTCCAAATACTTGGTGTACTTCTATTGCAACTCCCATATCTCTATAAATTTTCCTCAATTGTCTTATATTTGTATACCACTTCAGAATACTTGTTTGGCGTTGCTCTACCAGTTAAAGACAAAAAATTTGGAATGTTAATATTTAGGGTGCAATGCATAGGACAAAAGGTGTAATAATGTGGTCATTTTGTTCCACCTTTCTGTAACTATGTCCTTCACTCAATAATAGAATGTTTCATAAGGGTCAATATTCACTTGCCCTGATAATTTCCCTTATCCTCTCCAACATACTGTCAATGTTTTCATAAACTTCCCCCAAGCAAAGTGTATCTGTGTCAAATGCCCTAATTAAGGTCAAGATTGGTTTAGTAAACCACAGAAGAAACTGGACCTTGTCCCACCATGCATCATCAAGAATGATGGACTTAATTTTTTGCCCTCTATCAAAAGTGGAAGTCCTCCATGATTCCCAAAGAGGGTCAATTTCCATTGTTTGTAATGTTTGTCTCACCTCCACAAACCTCTTTATGACAAGAGTGTGGGAGGCAAAACGAGTTTCAGCAACCTACAAGTTTCAAAAAGTCAAATCTCAAATGAGAAATCATATATATATATTTGTAGTTAAAGTTAAGAATTTATAATACAAATAATATTGATTAAAAAAAGAGTATCTTCAATAGCTCCAACTTTGCAAAACCCCGATATATGGCCTGGAACATTGAATGATTGGTTATGAACATTTGGATTTCTTTTGCTGCTACATATATTTCAATAATCCATTCAATCTCACCTATCTTGGCAAGCAAAAGGTTCAATGAATGCACTGCAAATGTAGTCAAAAATATGTGATCATATCAACCCTCCACAATCAACCTTGCAATTTTACAAACTTGTGTGTTGTCCGTAATGATTTGGACAACATTATGTGGCCCCACACTTTCTATTGCCTCAATAAGCATTGTGGATATGAAAGATGCATCTTTCTTTATTCCACTGCAATCAACAGCCTTCAAAAACATGGCCCCTTAGGGGCATACTGCAACAACATTAATTAATTAACAATTTCTTTGGTCTCTCCATTCATTAGAAATGATGGACACCCCTGTTTCTGCCCATGTATCCCAGATTGTCTGTAGTTGTCTATTCACGGATTGTCTCTTTGATGCCAACAAAGTAGTGCGAACATTTTCATATCCAGGACTTTTGTACCCTTTTGGTGCTTCATTAATTGTCTTAATCATTTGTTGCCAATAAGGGGAATGCACCAAATTGAATGCTAGCCCATTTGCATAGATGCAACAAGCTACATGTTCATCAACCATGTCTCTACCTTGATTATTGAAAGTTGCTTCAAGAGGGCCTAGAGTGGGTCTTTTATTAGTTGTGGCAACATACCTAGATGGCAATGGAGGCTTAGTCGTAGAGCTTTGCACAAGATGTATTCCCTTAGCAAGCTTTCCATCAGCAGCTTCTTGCAAAGATGCATAGAATTTCATTTTTCCAGGACTCAAACCTTGGTCAGGTTTGCCATTTTCATCTTTTGGCCCGGTGCATACTTGCACCCCTGTGTTAGTTTGACCAGTGAGATGGGTCTTCACTTTAGTATATGAGCCAATTTTGATATCTTGGCATTCATTGCACTTTCATTTAAATGAACCACCTCCGAGAATTTTTCTAATAATCTCCACATACTGCCATAGAGGAGATTTTGGGTTTGTTTTGATGATTTCCCCATCACGTCGCTCATGCTGTGATGGTTCCATAATACTAATGGTCTATAGGTTACCTTACTACATATAAAATTCAAATTACAATATATTAATATTATCAATATACAATTAAAAAATTAAAATACACTAACTTTTCTAGAGCTTTTCTTTGGTTCATTTTCTTTTGTCTCGATAAATGTCTTCAAACAAAAAAAGTAATTATATATAGAAAAATAGAAATAAGTTGCCACATAAAAAACTTGTAGGTTGCTGAAAGAGTTTTAGAAATGAAATGAGTTGCCAAATTAAAAATTAATAGTTATATTATATTATTATAACACATAAAAAAGGAGTCTACACGTGTGGTGACACTGGATGTGACAAGCGTCCGAGCGGGTCAGAACTCTATGGACATCTTTGTTTTCTATTGGAGGACACGGATTGTATGAGCATCGCCAGGACCGCATCCAGTTAATCGAGGTTAGGATGTCGGTTTTCCTTCCAAACCCTAACTCTTTTGCTAGACGGCGTTGTGCGCAAAGGAGTTCTGAGCAGATGCGGTTTCTACGTTGTCGTGGTGGTGGTTTAAGATCTAAAGCCTTGTTTAGCGATGGGGTTTAAACGAGATCACGTGGACGTTGAACCAGCGCTGGAAGACCTGCTAACTTGCAGGGGGCACGAGGTTTCGGAGAAGAACCCAATAAAAGAAAAACAGATAAATAAATAAATTAATAAAAAAAAGACAAATATATAAGATAGAAATAATTAAACAAATTAAAACAACAAAACAACGAATAAATAAATTAAACAACCAACCAAAAAAAAAAACCTGGAACTATATTTTCCGGCCATTCTTGTGACAGAGTTGAGGTCCAATGGTTCGGGAAGCGCTTGGGGATTAACTAACGGGGCTGCGTTGTTGGAAGAAAGCCTGCAGAGCACCTTTAACTGTGTGTGGAAGGTCAGAGGCACAATAGGGGCAGACTCTCCAGCGGCTTCTTAGGTGCGTTTCGGAGGCGACCAACATCAGCAAATCTGCAAACCCCTACAAACCCTTCTTTGCTAGGTATTTCCTCATTTCCGGTTTTTACAGGGGGTCTAGAAGATATTGTAGCAAGTTGTGGTCTTCAAGGGTTCTGTGGGTCTAAAAGGTTTTGTGGAAGCGAGTAATAGAGGTCGGGAGTCGAATCGAGGAAGATATAGGGAAGACTCTTTTTTGCATAGAAACCCTATTTCGTGCCAGGGCTTTAGTTTTTTGGAAAACTTCCTTCTCTCGCAAGGAAGCAAAGCAGCCAGTACAGGACCGGTTTTGGCAAAGGGCTTGCCGCGGATTTCTTTAGGAATGAACCAGTCAGTCAGAAGACAGGTGGGGGTTCTCCTCTCCTCGATAGCAGGAGGAGAAGCAGGAAGTTCTCTGGATAAGCTCAAAGGTGTTAGTTGGGAGAAGGAAGTGGGCCTTGAAGATAGGCAGGCAGTAGTGGGGGATTTGGACCGGGAAGGACCCCATTTTGCTGAAGGAAGGCGACCAGGGTCGCCTTCATTAGGGGTACCAGAGGCGCTTGAAAGGCTTGTGGAAGGTGAGGAAGGAGGAAGAAGTGGGACTACAGGAATGAAAAGGAAAAAGAACAAGCTAATCAAGAGAAAAGATGAGCGCCCTTGATGTGTCTTTGGAGTAGATATCCGCATCGACGAAGTTATGGAAGCTACAGACACTGTACTCGTAGGCAGGGTTTGAGGAAGGAAATTCTCGACCAATTATATTAGAGAATGGGCTAATTTAGAAATGTCGAATGCTCCAGGAAAACCAATGGAAATCCAAACCCTAGCTAGGGGATGGTTTAGTATCAAATTTGAGCAAAAAGAGCACCTGGATTGGTTTCTTGAGAGGAACTGGTGTTTTGGGAAGAGGCATGTTTTGTCCAGGAGATGGACACCATTATTCGATGCACAGGGAGAGAAAATGGAAGATTCACCCGTCTGGGTAAAGCTCTCGGGTCTCCCTCTGCCTTTCTGGACCGATTCTTCCTTTCGCTCAATCGGGAACACTCTAGGTCAATTCCTTGAAGTAGACATGTCCTATCAGCAAACCAGGAATCTGAGTGCAGCCAGAATCCTTCTTAATTTAAATCCTAAAGAAGGTCTGGCAGATGAAATGTGTCTGAAATATAAGGACTTTGAATTCAATCAAATCTTGGATTACGAACACGTGCCTTTTCGCTGTCATCAGTGCCACAAATACAGTCACCTTGCAAAGGATTGTCCCCTTGGGCACCGCAGAAGAAAAAAGCAGAAAAGGAACACTCGGGAGTCAAATCCATCTAGAGCTACAGAAGAGAACAGGGATCTGGATGAGGACCTGGTGGAAGGGGTAGAGGGCCCGGGTGCATTTATGAAAGACCCCCAGCCTATGGAACTCGCGGCAATCCATCAAATTCAGCCAGTAAAGGAACATGATCAGAAGATCCCCAGGCACTGGATCTTCCATCTAAAGCTGAGCTAGCAGGAACACCCTTGGAGGGTATGCCTCTTGTCTCTTCTCCCTCCCTTTTCACATCCTTTTGCTCATTTTTTTTTGCTTTATCTGAGCCTGGTCCCTCCAGGCCTTCACAAATGGAACATATGCATATGCATGAAGTCATTGAATCCCTTGACAATATCATTACTTCCATTCTGTCATCCCCTATGGTCCCCCTTGCTGAAGCTCAGACTGATCTCGCTCCTTCCTTGTCTGTTATTCCTGAAAAACCTCCCAAAAATCTAAGATCCCTAGTGCGAAAACCCTAGAAAGGAGAAGTTATAGGAGGGCTGGAGGCCAGTCACATCTTGATTGGGCCGATGAAGTTTAGAGGCAGGAAATCGAATCTCTCAAAGGCTCAAGTAAAGGCAAAATTAGATATTGTTGATAGAAAGCAGAGGTCTCTCTCTGGGTTGCTTAGAGCAGCGCAGTCACCCCCCAGGGTTATCGATGATTATTCTTTCTTTCAAATGTTAGGGGTTTAGCTAGTCATCCCAAAAAACTAGCTTTGAGGGATTTGATGAAGTCCCGCAACCCTAATGTCCTTCTGCTTCAAGAAACTTTAGGTTTGGGCGAGGAGGTGAAAGGTATTCTGTCAAGGATGTTCTCGGGCTGGGTGTTCCAGGCTTTGGATGCTCAAGGTAGGTCGAGGGGTTTGGCAATGGGTTTCAACTCTGGAAGAATGAAGGAGCTGTCTTCCTGGGGATTTGAGAACTCCCTAGCTATGAAAGTATATTCTAATGAGCTTTGTCACCCTATTCTCCTTCTTCATGTCTATGGCCCTTGTATGGAGAGAGTGCAGTTTTGGAACACCCTCTTTGCAAAATCTTGTCTGAAAGACTCCAACCTAATATTGGGAGGTGATCTTAACTTCTCATTGGGGATTTGCGAGGGCAGACCCACTTACTGGTTACCTCACCAATAAGTTGACCTCTTCTCATCTTGTGGATGCAAATTTGATTAAACCCAGACCCACTTGGAGGAATAGGAGAATGGGAGAGGAATGGGTAGCAAAGAAGTTGGATCGATTCCTTCTGAGTGAAGACTTGGTGTCAAGATCCTATGTTTTTAGGCATTGGGTCGGGGAAGGTGGACAATCTGACCACCTCCCCATCCTTTTAGAGATTAAAGGAGCTCAGAAAAAACCTGGAGCTCCATTCAAATTCAATTCCTCCTGGCTTAAAGATGAGTCTTATAACTCTTTGTTCCATGCAACATGGGGGAAGGACAGGCCTAGGAAACCTGGAAATATGAGTAGGCATTTAATGGATAATCTTAAGAAAATGAAGAAAGCCACTCAGGAATGGGCAAAAGACAAAAAATTAAAGGAGGAAGAGGAACTAAGGAGGGTCAATGAGGAACTTGAGTTTCTTGAAACCCCGGAGGGGGTAGGATATTCCACCATTGAATTAAGAGACAGAATCAAGAGTCTGGAAGCAACCCAAAAGAAAATTATGCTTGAAAGAGAGGAAAGTTGGAGGCTGAAAAGTAGGGCCATCTGGCTCCTAGCTGGAGATGAAAATACCAAGTTCCTTCAGAACTATGCTAAAGGACAAAAAAACATAAATAACATATGGGAGTTGAAGACAGAGAATGGTGGTATGGCGCGATCTTTTAAAGACCTCTCCTCCCTAGGAGTCAACCACTTTAAAACACTGTTCAGAGCCCCAGTAGAAGCATCCATCGCTCAAGTAATTAGGGTGGCTCAGTTCTTCCCTAGTTACATTGATGAGGAAGGAAATGACAGCATTATGGAGCCTGTGACAAAAGAGGAAGTGGAAGGAATCCTAAAATAAATGCAGAAGGATAAAAGTCTAGGTCCTGATGGATGGACGGTGAAATTCTTTCAACATTTCTTCGAATTCTTGGGGAAAATCTTTTGGAGGCAATGGAAGAGTCGCGCAAAACAGGCTCCATCTATCAGCCTTTCAATGCTACCTTCTTAGCCCTTATCCCTAAAAAAGAGCACCTAGCGTCATTTCATGACTTTCGACCCATATCCCTTTGTACGTGCATCTATAATATCATTTCAGAAGTGATTGCCTCCCGCCTGAAACCTTTCCTCTCTAAAAACATCTCATTGGAACAATTTGGTTTCTTGGATGGAAGGCAAATACATCAGGCAGTGGGGGTTGCCCAAGAAACACTTCATAGTCTAAAAAGAAGTAGGAAAAAAGGAGCTATTGTTAAAATTGACTTATCTAAGGCTTACGACAGAATTAGTTTGATGTACCTGAGGCTTCTAATGACTCATCTTGGCTTTAGGATTGATTTCATAAACTGGGTGATGGGTTGCATCTCTTCATCCAGTATTGCAATTTTCATAAATGGGGTGACTACAAAAATTTTTGATGTTCAAAGGGGCCTCCATCATGGATGCCCCCTCTCCCCCCTTCTCTTCTTATTGGCAGCAGAGGGTCTGAGTTTGATGATTCATGAAGCAAAGAGACGAGGGGAGTTAAAGGGTATTGAAGTGGCGATGAATTTATTTGTCACGCATCTGCTATGTGGACGATATCCTGTTATTCAGCAATGGCAATTTGGAAGATTGTCGTCGCCTTAAGGAGGTGTTGGATCTCTTCCTGAAGGCTACAGGCCTAAGCGTAAATTGTCAAAAATCCACTCTGACAATGGTAGGTCTTTCTAGAGCAAAAGTGGGCTGAATAGAAGAAGTTCTTCAATTTGAAGTAAAAACATTCCAGGACACTTTCACGTATCTGGGGTTTTATCTAAAGCCAGACTCTTATCTCATTCAGGATTGGAAATGGCTAGTTGCAAAGATTGAAGTTAGGATGAAGCACTGGAGCTTCAAATGGCTATCTCGAGCAGGAAGATTTGTGCGAATAAAATCTGTGGCTATGACCATTCTGGTTTATTGGGCTGGACTTTCTTGGGTCCCAAAAAGCATCCTATCCTCTATCAATAAAATATGCAGTTGGTTCTTATGGGCAGGCTCAAAGGTGGAGCATGTGACACCCTGGGTGGCTTGGGAGAAAATAGTGAGGCCGAAAGCTTGGGGAGGATGGGGAATAAAGGAACTCCCCTCTTTTTCGAAGTCCTTGGCAGCGAAATTTGCTTGGAGACTGGTCACTCTTGATAATCTTTGGACGACGGTTACAAAAAGAAAATATATAGACCAATGCCAATACTGGATTGGTTGCGAATGCCGAGGAAAAAATCAAAGAATGCATCAATTGTATGGAAGGCAACTATAGCTTCGATTAACCTAATTGAACAGGGGCTAGCTTGACATGTGGGGGATGGTACTCAGGTAAGACTGGGTCATGACCCATGGGTGGGTTGCACCGAGAGATATGCTTTATCAAGAGAATTAATAGAGTGGATCAAAGGGGATTCAACACTTTGAGTCATATAGCAGATCATGATCGATCTACAATGTGGAGACAAGCTTGGTTGTCTGGGGATGAGCTCCTGCTGGAAAACAGATGGCTGGGTGAATGGCAGGGCTTCATATCGAACCTCCAAAATTCCAATGTAAGGATTCAGGGAAAGATGAATGAGCTCAGGTGGCTCCACTCCCCGTCTGGGATGTACTCTCTAAAGTATGGATATAAATGGCTCATGTCTCAAAAAGGTTGGGGGGAACCGAAGTGGTGGTTCAAACCTCTGTGGGAGTTGAAGGGGCCGGCAAAAACAAGACTGTTCTTTTGGTGCATTCTTCAGAACAAAGTCCCCTCCTAGGAATTTCTTCAGCGCAGGGGAAAGATAGGACTTGGATGGTGCTTGCTATGCAAGGAGAGCCTCGAAACAGTTCAACACCTTTTCCTCACATGCCCCTTTAATATCAGTCTTTGGAATAAGTCCCTGAGGCTACTCAAAATCCCTCAAAGGTGGGAAGGCAAGGATGTGCAGGAAGCCTGGCAAAGGTGGTGGTAAGAAGCTCTAATGACGGGGTCAGAAATATCCCTCTGTTGATAGCACGGGGAACCTGGATAGCAAGGAATCAGGTTATATTCAAAGATTCACTCTTTCCGATCAAGGGTACTTTGTTTGTTTAAAAATCACAGAGAAACAGTGATAAGAGAAGAACAATTGTGTGTTAAAGGGAGAAACAGACCTCCTCTCAAAATCAAAAAGTTGCCTGCCAGTGCTTAAAGAAAACACAGTTACTCTTAAAACTGCCATGTTTATCAAGATACAGAGAAACAGTGATAAAGGAGGAATGTTTATTGTCAAGGGGTTTCTTGTTGAGAGCAGCGAAAGACAAACACAGTTTCCAAGGGGAAAAGAGTTTTAGTGTCAAAAGGAAAGGGAATTTGTTTCCACTTAACAAAAACTTGTTTGCCAACTCAAAGACAACACTCAGTCTCACAAAGAGGAAAACAAGGTTTGATTGAGGGCCTTTTACAGTGATCATTTGAACATTTGTTTTGGTAAGCCAGTGAAGGGTATCAAAAGCAAAATGCCTCCAAAGAAAGCCAGCAAGGGTGGATTTCACAAAAGGTTTGAGCCTTGAACAACTCAAGAAGTAAATGAATCCCCTTCAATTCTTTTTAACTTCCATGAGGTGGGCTGCCTCGATTTTTGCCAAAAAGTCCAGGAGGTCACCAATTACCCTCCCTTAACACAACTGTTCGCCCTGAGGCTGCAAGGAAAGCATGTCCACTTAGCAAGTCTGGACCTTAAACTCACTCCTAGCGCTGTCTCCAAAGCAACTAAGATCCCCTATATAGGAGAAAAGTGGTTCAAATAAGCATACCTAGATCTGAATCACTATAAACCTTTCTTAAAACCAGACCATCAGGATGCTTGCCATGCTATATTTCCTTTTTCTCACTTATTGAGCAGCTATGCCCCCCTCATGAGAGTCATCATGAAGTATTTCACATGTGAAGGGAGGTTTTCCGGAATTTATTCCTATCACATCAAGCTTCTCATGCATTACACAAGAACTCAATTGCTGAACCTACCTTTCTTCCTCTGCAAAAGCATAGACAAGATGTCCTCCCTTGTTCAAAAGAGACCTCCTGCTCAGCAAAATGCCAATCTTTTCCATCATTACCTCATCAAAATCATCATCCTTCACCAGCTCGAAAAGAAATGAGTGTCTTGGAAAACTTTCATTTCTCATCCAGATTTTGCCATTGCCTCTTCATCTCATGGCCCATCTCACATATCCTCCTCACCCTCCACTCATTATGTCTCTCCTCCATCAAGTCAAATACACCTCAAAGACAAACATCACCCATGATTGACAGTGAAAAAGAGCAGTCTTTTGAAAGCAGACATGAGGTTAGTGGTGATGAGGAACATGGGGACACTAAGCAAATTAGTGATGATGAAGACAAATAGGGCAGTGACCATGATCAGCAAATTAGTGAGGATGAAGAGCCCAGCAGCCCTAAACAGAGCAATGAAAATGAGCAAGGAAACAGCGAGCAAGAAGAGGCGCAGAGTAGTGATGATAAAGAGCAACAAGCTAGTGGTGATAGAGAGCAAAGTGAAAAGGTTCAAAGCAGTGATGAAAGACAAAGTGACCATGGTGGCAGCCCACACACAGAGTCTAGAGCAAACAGTGAGAGAGGTGATAGCATGCAAAATGATAAAGAAAACAGTCATAGTGAAGGCAGCCCTCAGCAATTTCAAGACAGAGATGAGGGTAAACAAGGCAGTCTACAAGCAGCAGAAAAAGATGATGAAGCTGGCAGCCCTAAACAAACTCAAAACAGTGACAAAGGTGAAGCTGGAGCAGATTATGATGAAGGCAGCAATATAAAGGGTCAAGTTGAACAAGTGCTAGAAACAAAACCTCCTCTCTCTTCTCCTCCACACAGCCAAGAACATGTGCTTGTTGCCTTTCCTAGGCAAGGGGCCATGATTCATTCTCCAAAAGCACCAAAGGTCAAAAACAGCAGATCTGCAAAGGAGAAGATCACTCCAGCAGTGACTAGCAATGTCATTAGAGCACTAAGGAGTAGAGGCAAATTGTCTAAGAAGAGTATTGTTGAATTGCCAAAGAGAAAAAGCACCAAGAAGTCTATCCAAGGCAAGGGTAAAGAAAAAGAGGAACAGCAGCAGAGTAGTCATGAAAAAGAAAGAGAGTTTGAGATCATACAAATAGACAGTGATGTTGGAGATGATGAAGCTAGAATTCTTGAGTCACTTTTGCAAAACAGAGAAGCCCAAATACATGACTTGGAAGTTGATCTAGAAAGGTCAAAGGACCTCATGCATTTCCTACAAATGCAAAATAAACAAATGAGTGGGCAAATGGCAATTTATGAGGCCCGGGCTTTCAAATATCAAAGAAAGGCACACAAAGCTCAAGTCAAGCTTGAAGAATATATGGGCGAATTTGATGATACCGAGGAAGAAGAGCAGCCAGTAAGAAAAAGGCCTAAGACTATGGGTCGTAGGAAAGCCTTGGAGAAAAAGAAGGAAGAAGAAACAACCCTTGTTCGATCTTATCCTCTCACACAATTGCTCACCCAAGAAATAGAAAATGATAAAGAATCATGGCTTGAAAGAGCCAACAAGCATTTAGAGGATAAATTAGAGAAGGCAAACAAAGACTTGGGTATACAGAGAAATATGATCGAGCATTACAAGAAATTGAACCAATTTCCCCGAAGAAAACTCAAACTTGTTCAAGAAAGGCTCAAAACTGCCCGAAGGAGATGCCCGATGGAAAAAGTGGAAAAAGACATATCTAGGCTTGAAATCTTGGCCTCAGCTTCCTTGCATATTTCTAAGAACCCATAAGGGGCTTGCTCGCCAAAATTGAGCAAATTTTGACATGATTTTGTTTTTTGTGTTTTTTAGCCCTAATTGCACATTTTTCAAGGCGCTGCCATGAGTGTTAGGAGCATCCTCAGCTCATGAAAGTCATTTTGTTGGATGGATTAAATTTAGGTGCAGCTACTCACAAATTTTCAGATCAAAAGGAGGTGTTTTGGTCCCCCAAAGAGGCAAAAATCAGTCAAAATTCACCTTTCTGCCTCACATATCAGCAGATGAGACCCCCCTAGGTTTTTTCACTCAGTCCACCTTTTGACAAACTTCCAGGGATCAGTTTGGGAAAAATCAAGTAGTTCCAGAAACTAGACATCCAGGGCTTTCCAACGAGCTATCACAGGCCTCGTTTCGACATCGGGAAGTCCCTCAAAAGTTGTCTGCAAAACAGGCTTCATTCTA
Organism: Pinus albicaulis; assembly: GCA_034641835.2. Taxonomy (NCBI): domain Eukaryota; kingdom Viridiplantae; phylum Streptophyta; class Pinopsida; order Pinales; family Pinaceae; genus Pinus; species Pinus albicaulis. Next base: position 20,334,804 of record CM076573.1, read on the forward strand.
CTGCTACATTCCTGTAGCATTTTGGCTAAAAAGCAGTTTTCTGAATATGATAATCCAAATGTGCGTTTAGCTATTTTTAACTTTATGTCAGTGATTAAAAGTCAATATTTTTACCATTTTAGGTTGTTTAAGATATTTTGTGCCTTGGGCTTTGCAAAGCCTCAAGGACAATATCAGATATTTGTTCTAAGCCTATGAGCCTCTAGTCAGTTTTGTGAAGCTTATATTCTCATTTTCTATTTAACTCATGGAGAGTCATTGCAATATTGTTGGTTGAAGAGTTCATAAACAAGCTGGACTTTGAAGAGCTTAACTTGACTGAGCTTAGAGCAATATATGTTATGAGTTTGATGATCAGACTTGTTTTATGGAGTGAATAGCTTGACTTGCTTGCCTAGATGATGGAGAGGATCTATGTGCAGGATTCCATGGCTTGGTAAATGGTATTGTGCTTCTTTTCAGTTATGTTTTCTTAGTCTTTCACATATGTATCCATGCTTCTTGCTTGTTGTAGGTCAGTAAAGAATAGTTTGAGGTATGCCCATGGAGGCACATCAAATTTCCTAATTCATTGCAGCTTTTATGTTTTCATCCTTCTTGGTCATGTCAAAGGATTCTTAACTGCCCTTTGGTCCACTAAGAACTTGTTATTTATTTCCTTAATGATTATTATGACATGCTATCTTGTTTGATTCATGGTATGCCCTGCTTACTCATAGTTGTTTAAACCTCATTAATGAAATCTCCTTTGAAGTATTGACTGTCTAGTTTAAATCAGGGAGGTCTTGTTTCGATCTTGCCCTCTGCCTATACTTGCAGACTTATTTCAAAGTTCTCATCAGTTTGAATGTGTTGCTTAGGAGTTTCCTTTCCACATTTTGAGTTGTTGGTTTGTCTTACATATGTTCTCAACCACTGAAGGTGATTTTCCCAAAGTTAGAGGGTCTTATACTTCTATGTATCACCTGAATGTTTATTTTATGCATCTATTAGTTTAAGTTTGATTCATAGTGATTAATGGTTAGCCATACCACATGAATGCTTGTTGTTTAAACTATTTATGCTTAAGATCCCTTTGTCTTGCACAAACTTGATATTCATTTCACTTCATAAACCACATGAAATATCCATTCACTATACTAAATCGGCCCTGCAATACACCCTACCCATTGTCTTGACATCCTTCGCTTGCTTTTGACCCCATAGCCCAGTTGATCTCATTTTCTTGTTCTATTTTGATCCACTTGATCAGTTTTTCCTCCAAACAACTAAAAAACAAACAAACAAACACACTTAACAACTAGCCTAAAATCTAAACAAACTAAGCGAACAAGCTCACATCCTTTGCTTCATTAGAGAGAGCCCTCTCTGAGTCCAGGAAGGCTAAGTCCTAGGGCTCCAAAGATTGGTTTGATGTTACTCCGTCATTTGGCCCGTCAATCTGCCAAATCACGCGAACCTAACATTTCAGACTGTTTTCCTCAATGAGGAGGTCCAAGAGACAGGAGTAAACTCTTATCTTATAGTTTTTTGGACAAAAAGATATATAAACTGGATCGGTGCCTACCACCCAGTTTTTTGGTTTTTTGAAAACACCAATCAGTCCCAGTCTCTCTACACCTCTGTTTCGAGCGATACTTTCCTAAGAAGGAAAGCCCGGGGGGTGGAAAAAGACGTTGTGGATCTCGCTTATGTGAAATGGTTGAGAGGATTGAGGCACCTCAATTCAACTCAGTAGTAACTCCATTTCTCCTCCTAAAAAAGGGGAAAATGCAGTTCTTTGGAATGCTTTATGCATATACCTATGTAACTCTCTATGACTTAATAGATGGTTCGATTTTTTTCTTTGGAAAAAAAAAAACACATAAAAAATGTAATATATATATATATATAGTTACTATATTATATATATAGTTTTTAATAAAAATATATATTAATAATATAAAAATTATATACATATATATATATATATATATATATATATATATAAATATTAAAAAGTTAAAAACGATAAAACACTAATACAAAGTTCAAAGTTCTATATATATTATACATATTACAAACTAATATTGTTTTAAGTGTTCTTAGATTTGAAATAACCTATGAAACTAATAAAATTCATTCGTAGTGTTAATAAAAATCATTCGGAGTGTTCTTAGATCTCTTTCCAGCATACAATATGAAATCTTTTTGGCTTGTCGTTTTTAGCTTTGGCTTGTAGCGTAACAAGTGCGGCCTTTGTTGTAATACAAGCCAAATGGGAAAAACTGTAACCGTGACGGTTCGTGAGCTACATAATTCAAGCCACAAAAACGTATACATTCATGCCAGAAAGTGACTTGGCCCGAAACTTCAAACATTGAACCAGAAGTTTAGAACACTGCACATAGCCGACAGTGGACTGTGGAGCCGAGCCAGAAGGTGGAGTCGAGCTGAATAGTTGAGACGACAATGGAGTCGAGCCAGAGGGTGGAGTCCAACTTAATAGTGAGCCACCATACGCCTCTTTTGCGCAAAAAATAAGACAATGACAGCAGAGAATAAGTCGGTGTGTTAACTTTAGTTCACTTATCGTTCAAAAACCTAATTTCTTCTGCCTGTTGACTTTCGTGGATAACAAATTTTGGATATGCCTTTTCGGGCAAGTAGCGAAATTTCCGCAGGTTTCCAGCGAAAGTGGTGGAACACATTTCTTGCCCGAGGATCCGTTTCAGGGGAAAAAAACATCGCATGGCATATTGTATCCGTATTTGGGCGGATCTAGATCCAGTGATCTGGCCCTTCCCACCACCGGATCCGATAACATAGCTAAATAATCATTACTATATTTACATTATTTTATATAAATTATATTCATAACATTGTCTTCCTCTTCAAAAAGCTTTGTCCTCAAAGTTTATCGCTGACAAGGCGTCTCATCTGTTTTTTGTCTTGCATCTTTCGAAATTCTTCGAGTTTGTCATCTTCGTAGATACATGACGATAAGATCCTCATCATAAACAAAATTGTCGCACTACGAAGGGATCTGACCATCCTAAATCAATCTTCTGCGAAATATTTCGATTACTGGAAACTTGCAATGAATTGTTATCACACGAGTGGATTGTACAAACTTCAATATTCTTTGGAACATAAATTTATTGTTTATGTTATGAGTGATACTAATATGTGGATTGATTGAGAAGTCTTTGTAAAAAATACATTAAATATTTATTTTTTATAAAAAAAACGTAAGTTTAAAGATTTTCGTTCATGTTTCCAAACACGAAGCATTAGAATATAGAGAGAAGACAACATATTATCAAAGTAGTCTCATGAGTATATCCATTATATCAAAATGGCACCCAGTGCACTGTCCAATACATGTAATATATAGAGATCAGAACAAAAACACATAACCAAGGAGGCTCTAAATGGCTTCTACAACAAAACATCACTAGTCACTACCGCTAAACAAGGCCAGATCATCTGGCTCAAACTCTAAATCAGAGTCAGAGGGGGAAACCTATTGCTCCTCCTCACTACTGCTCCAAAAACCAAATCCAACTCTTCACAAACTCCCCACAAATGCAATCAGATACTTGAGAGTAAATCTGAGAGGGTTGGGTCACTTTTATAGGCTTGGGAGAGGGTTAGAGGCATTAAGAAAAAAAACCAAAAAAAATTGAGTTTGAAGTTCGAGTTGCCGCCTTTTTTCCCCACGGACTAGCTCGGTGGTTTAATACGGGCACAGTCGAACTGGATGGTCCGTTACCGAACCGGCCGAATTGGCATCCAGCTCAGCTAGTTCGGTGACAGACCGACCACCAGACCAGTTTTTGTACCAAGCCGACCCAGGCAGGGGTCCAGCTCGGTCGGCTCAGTCGATTCCTTTCAGTTCAGCCAGTTTTAAAACATTGAGTTGTTGCACCTTGTTTTCCAGTGACTTTTTGTCCTTTTTAAGCTTCTTAATTTGCATTAGTAATTTTTCACTATGTTACTTAAGCCGGGAAACTTCTTCATTTTTGTCAGCGGTGATTTTGTCAGTGTCTCTTTGCATAATTTGTAATACTTTTTTACCTTCTTGAAAATTTACTTTTGACATATCTTGTATGTCTTCTGGTGTTACTGAATTTGGTATCAATGTAATATCTTGTAGCGTTATTTTTTTCTTTTTGTATGATGATGTCAAAAACTACTTCGTATTTGAAATGAAGGACCCTAGAGTTTCCATCGAGGGTGAACCCAAAATAATGTCCCCTCGATTGTTCCATAGGGTTTGAACTAAGAATTGCGATGTAAATGTATAATCCCCAATGTTTAACTGTAAATGGGTTGTCATATTTTTTGTTGTCAAAACAATCTAATTTTTTTATTCTATTTGACTCGGAACCACTAATTGGTTTGCGATTTTAGGTTTTATATAATTTTTCTCTTCGAACAATGAGATAGCAATATTAACATCTAAGTCACCTGACACGGGGACACGATGGACACGCGCATTCGAGTGTTGGATTCAGGACACAGTGACCCTTGGAACAGGACACATCCGGACACGTTATATATATATATATATATATATATATATTAAAAATTAGATATTTCTTACACATTCATACAAATTCATTGATTCAAACATAGATTTTCATCTAGATGTAAGTTTTACAAAGATTTAAGATACATGATACATTGATACACATGGGGCCACGTGTCCCGAATATAGTGAAGATTTTTCTTATGTTTAATGACGTGCAATTGGTATTCTAGTAACTCCAACCTTTGTTTATGTTTAGAAGACTAATAGTACTCTATTCAAAGGGTCTATTTTTCTCATTGAAAATAGAGACAACTGAATGTACTTTTGCAGGTGCAGATTCTCAAAGTGACACACCCCATGGGCCATGTGTGAGTGAGGTGTTGTATAGGTTGTGCCTTTGTTTTTAGTTCACACATTTCATTGATGCAAGTTTGAAATTTTTTGTTGTAGATTTGTCAATGCATCTAGAGAATTTTTGTTCCCTGTTTATGACCAAGCAGAGTTGCCTCAAGCATGCACAAAGTGAGAAATAAGAGGCCAAATACAAAGACATGCATGCATAAAGTGAGAAATGAGAGGCCAAACAGCCTTTTTAAAAGATGTGGAGGGCTTTTCTTTGCCAGTTGTGTCCATCAAATCGGGACACGACGTGTCTTGTATGGACACGATCGAACACAATCCACTGGACACGAATCCAACAGAATCGTATCCGATTCGCTGGATTCGGGACACAATGGTCCAGACCAACGAATTCGGTTTCTTAGATTAACATCTTTTCCGACAATAGACCCTTTAACTCTAAATAGCACTAAAGCATAATTATGTGAGGTTTCTGGAAATCCTTCTTCCTTTATTTCCGAATTAGACTCCATTTCACTTTTACTTTTCCTTTAAATTTTTCCTTCTTTTATTATTTTTTTAATGTCTCCTAAATAAATTTTTTTAATGATAATTCTTTTTCTCCCTTTTAATTCAAAATTAAATGAGAAGTAATATTATCTTTAATAATTTCCAAAAAGTTGCTTCATTTCTTATTTGAAGTATCCCTCTTTTATTTAGCTTGAATGTTATGTACAAATTATTAATTAATATTTAATGTAATTGTCTTAGGTTGTCTTAGGTTTTATTAGGCAAAAAGGCATTATCAAAGATCATGCCCCTTCACCAAGAGACACCATAAGGCTGTATTTAAGCCTTGGTCTCTCCATTTGTAAACCATCTCACCTTTTTATCAATAATATACATACATATTCCTATTTATCTGAGTTTATATACTCCATTTGGTATCGGAGCAATCGGTCCTCGGACACTCTCTTGTTGCACAAGTCGTTCCTACACAACTCACACCACAATCCATTGATCATTTCCATTTGTGTGCTTGGTTGTTTCACGCTTCACTATTCAGTATCATTTCGCCTCTTGTTGTTCCACATTGAGCAGTTCCAACCATCTGCTTGTCACTGCCATACTTTTCTGTTCCACCACCATTCTCGGTGTTGTACCGACTATGTCGCTTGCTCGACCGTGCCAGCCTATCTCCCTGACCACCTCATGTCAATGTTGCGGTCTTCTGCTCTAACCAAACTACGTCATCCCCCCTCCCTGTTGTCGAACCTGCAATTGTTCCCCTGCCCGCTATCCCTTCTACAAACCGGCATCTGTCACTACTCGCCACGACTTCCAGTCCATTCCATCCACTGCCTGCCGCTGCATTCGATTCCATTGACCTCCATACAGGTGGTTAAAACAGTGAGCACCCAAACCTAACCACCGAGCAAACTTCTGCTGCGACTGCCCTCTGCTGCGATTGGTGCCCACCGCTGCGACTACCCTTTGCTGCGACTGTTGTCCTATACGTATGCCTTTCCACAGGTTGATCATCGTCCGTTAAACGTTACGTCGCCTCTCTTATTCCGCAACGGGAATTCTCACTACGACTGGTGTGTGGTTACGTCACGTCCCTTGGGGTGAACAGCATATATATAATTCGATACATATTAAACATTGATACATATATCAATTGAAACACAATTTATATATATTATATAATTACAAATTAATTAATTAAAAAATAAATATTTAAAAATAAATAAATAAAATAAAATAAAATAAACTTTGGATCAAATTAAGTAAAAGAGTAAGTTGGATAAGTATACTCCACCTCATACACGCTCAATGGTTGCATCAATGTTGATGGCCGATTTCCACAAAAAATTGATTGATCTTGAGAGTAAGATTACTAATCAATCCAATGACTTTACCCAAAAACTAGTCGATCTTGAGGGTAAAGCTACGGGACATTGTAGTGATATCAAGAAACTTCAAGACACAACAAATCGGATAGAAAGACAAATTGGGCAAAACCATAGCGAGTCCACAGACAATCATAATAAAGAAATGTTGGCGCTAACCGCTATTTGTGACAAGTTGAAGCTGACGCAAGACCAAATATTCCAGAACATTCGACATAATCAACAGAACAATTTAGCAGATTCAGGGAATTCAGAAGATCGTCATGAAAAAACTGACTCTCCCAAAACATCATCCCCACACCATCAAGAAGATAGTAATGCGATTTTTCAAAATACGCAGCTATGGAATCCATTCAACAATCAATACCCCTTCTTTGCTCCACTGTTAGCAGCATATCAACAAAGAACAAAAATTGAGCTACCCAAATTCGACGATAACGAAAAAGGCAACGTTGCGTGGCTTAATAAAGCCAAAGAATATTTTGAGATTTACGACATTGACAGTGATGACGAAAAAATTAAGCACACTTCCATGAAAATGGAAGAAGCATATAATTGGTATATATGGTGGAAAAAGACGACGCTTGCTATTAGTTGGAAAAAATTCAAGGATGTGTTCTTTAAAAGATTCCAAGGTATCAAGGAAGAAGAGTTCTTTCAACATTCATCAAATTGCGCCAAAAAGGAGATGTGGATGAGTACACTCGAGAATGGGAGACCTTAGCAACACGAGTCGTTGGATTTTCAGAATCTCGTCCAGTCCAATCTTTCATTACAGGACTTAAAACCAATATAAAAGTAGAGCTCGAGCTTCATGACATTACGTCGATAGAACTAGCAAGACAAAAAGCAAGCTGCTGAAAATAAATTCGAAAAGTTATTTTGGTCAAAGCCGGAAAGAGTATATTCGAGACGAAGATTTCCTCAATCTACCAATATAGATAACACAAAATATGTCCCACCACATCTTCGTGAAGGAAAAAAATTTAACGTGGAAATACAAAAGATGAGAGAGGGCAAGTGCAAACGTTGTGGCGAAAAGTGGGACCCTAAGCATAGGTGTGCTAAAGGAGAAGAGACAAAAAATTTGTATAATTGTGAAGCAACTAATGACTCTAACAGTGATGAATCAGATGTAGAAGGAATGGAAGACACCCCAGAGTTGTCTCCAGAACTAGATGATGAAAGCATTCCGCAAGTGTCATTATCAGCGATGACAGGTATATCACAACCTCAGACACTAAAATTAAAAAGACATATTAAGAAGAACAACGTAATGGTTCTCATCGACACCGGTAGCACCAGCAATTTTTAGATTCAACCATGGCCAAAAGACTCAACATCTTTACATTTCCCATGCCTAATATGAAGGTAATGGTGGTCGATGGTAAGAAGATTGAGAAGGTAGGGAAATGCCATAAGGTCAAATTGCAGATTCAAGACTTTAATTTACAATCTCCATTCTACACCGTACCATTAGGAGCAGTAGATGTGGTCTTAGGAATCCAATGGCTACAAACCTTAGGTACTTATTCTGCGAACCATCAAAAACAGTTTATAAGCTTTAAATGGGAAGGGCAGAAGCACAAGTTATATGGATTCCAAGCACCAGAAAATCAAATCGTGTCATCATCCCAGACAATGAAAATGATTTGAAAAGGAGTGCCAGCCTATATAGTACAATGTCATGAGTTAGAAATGTTATCTGCAAAAATCATCAGTGAAAGGTCACCAGAAGTACAAGGGTTAATTCAGAAGCACGAAAAAGTATTCCAAGACTTGCCCATGAAAATGCCTCCTAAAAGGGAAATTGAACATACAATAGAAGTCAAAGCAGGATCAGACCCTGTCAACATCAACCCGTGTCGATATCCGCATCACCAAGACTGAAATTGAGAAGATAATCCAAGATCTTTTAAAATTTGGGGTCATCTCAAAAAGTAAGAGCCCGTACGCTACACCAGTTATATTGGTAAGAAAGAAGCATGGATCGTTTCGGCTATGCATTGACTACAGAGGATTAAATAAGATAACAATTAAAAATAAGTTTCCAATTCCTTTTATCGATGAAATGCTGGATGAACTACATGGTGCAAAATACTTCTCAAAATTAGACTTAAGGTCAAGCTATTACCAAATCATAATAAAGTTGGAAGACATACCAAAAACTGCGTTCCAAACACATGAAGGTCACTACGAGTTTAAAGTAATGCCCTTTGGGTTAACAAATGCACCAGCTACGTTCCAAGCTGCTATGAACAAATTATTTCATCCATATCTTAGGAAATTTGTACTAGTATTTTTTTATGATATTTTAATTTACAGTAAAGCTTGGAAGGAGCACCTGCAGCATTTGTATAAAGTTCTTACACTATTGGAAGAGCATCAGTTTTATGCTAATAAATCCAAATGCACCATTGGAAACGAAGTAGAATATCTTGGACACATAATATCCCATGAAGGAGTAAAAGTGGACCCTTCTTAAATCAAGGCTATAAAGGAATGGAATAAACCAGTTAGTATATCCAAGCTAAGAGGGTTCTTAGGATTAACAGGATACTACCGAAGATTTATTGAAAACTATGCACAAAGAACTGCACCTCTTACAAATCTTTTAAAGAAGGATTCGTTTCAACGAAATGAGGAAGAAAGAAGGTGTTTTGAAGAATTGAAGGAAGTAATGTCTAATGCCCCGGTATTGGCAACTCCCAATTTCTCTAAACCATTTATCATCGAGTGTGATGCCTCTAGATTCGGTATAGGTGCAGTATTAATGCAAGAAGGGCATCCTATAGCTTTTGAAAGCAGGAAGCTCAATGAACGAGAGCGTCTTAAATCAACATACAACAAGGAAATGCTTGCAATTATGCACGCATTGGCCAAGTGGAGACAATATCTGATAGGGAGTAAGTTCTCCATCCGAACGGATCATAATAGTCTTCAGCACTTTCTCCAACAAAAAACACTTTCTGAAGAACAACAAAAGTGGATTGAAAAAATTTCCGCCTTCAACACGAAGATATTACCTAAAAAGGGAAAAGGCAATGTAGTAGCAGATACCCTCTCTAGGAAGGACGAAGAACCAACACTACTTGCAGTCTCGGTTGTTGTTCCTGAATGGCTTAATGAGATTCGAAGTGAGTACGCCAAAGATCTAGAAATGTTTGTTATAATCAATAATCTCCCAGGAAACTCAAAATTTGAATGGAAGAATGATATCTTATGTGAGAGGGAAGAACATCGAACTCATCCCCCAAGTTCTGAAAATACTCAAAAATCACACTGATTCTATCTGACATGTAGGATATTTTAAAACTTACTACAATGCACGTCAATCATTCGTTTGGAATGGTATGAGTCACGATATTAAAAAATATGTAGCAGAATGTGACAAATGTCAAAGAAATAAAAGTGAAAATATTATGACACCTGGATTACTTCACCCCCTAAACATCCCGAATTAGAAATGGGAAGAATAATCAATGGATTTTATTGACGGGTTACCTGTATCTGATTGAAAGGATAAGATCTTCGTAGCAGTCGACAGACTCACTAAATATGCTCACTTTATTGCTATAAAGAACACATACTCTGCAAAGAAAATTGCTGAGATATTTTGCAAACATATTTATAAACTACACGTGTTCCTGAAAGTCATTGTGAGCGACAGTCTACAGATATGCCAAATTTAAGGGAAATTTTTGGAAAGAATTGTTCAGCCATATGGGAACCTACCTAAACATGAGCTCCTCTTACTACCCACAAACAGATGGACAAACAGAGGTTGTAAATAAATGTTTGGAAGCCTACCTACGTTGTTACGCTACAAAAAAACAAAATAAGTGGGTTCAATGGTTGCATCTCGCTGAATGGTGGTATAATTCTACTTACCATACATTGGCACAAATGACTCCATTCCAAGCTTTATATGGATACGAACCCTCGAAATGGAAGGATCTAGCTTCAGTCCAGACAAACCTACCAGCGGTTAAAAACCAACTAGAAGAAAACCAAAAAGTTGTCCAGATCCTAAAAGAAAATCTGAATAATGCACGAAACCATATGAAGCAACAGGCTGACCGCAATAGAACTGAGAGATCATTTGAAGTTGGAGAATGGGTATTTGTCAAGCTCCAACCATACAATCAGTTGTCCCTGAAACAAAAAGGGAAACATAAATTAGCACCAAAGTTCTATGGATCATATCAAATCAACAAAAGGATCAGCCAAGTTGCTTATAGCTTAAGCCTTCCAAATAAAAGTCTTGTTGACAACGTCTTCCATGTATCCTGTTTAAAAAGGGCACTTGGTGACCATCAGTCAGCACGAACAACACTTCCATTTTTAGATGATGAAGGAAGGGTCATTTTAGAGCTAGAAAGTATCATATCAACCAGGGAAAAGAAGCTCCGATCTTGTGTAATCACGGAATACTTAATCAAGTGGAAGGATTTACCAAAAGAAGAAGCCTCTTGGGAGACCGAAGCATTTCGTCAACAACATCCGTCGTTGTGTATGCTTTGAGGACAAAGCATCTTTGAGAGGAAGGCAATGTTATGTACAAATTATTAATTAATATTTAATGTAATTGTCTTAGGTTGTCTTAGGTTTTATTAGGCAAAAGGGCATGATCAAAGATCATGCCCCTTCACCAAGAGACACCATAAGGCTGTATTTAGGCCTTGGTTTGTCCATTTGTAAACCATCTCACTTTTTTATCGATAATATATATACATATTCCTGTTTATCTGAGTTTATATACTCCATTGAATAAGCTCCTTGGCACCTAATAAAGTTCTCAGATGGACTTTTAATGAAATTTAATATCTCCCAGATTAAAAACCTTTAATAAATACTCAATACTTTAATATTCCTTCAATAGTTTTTAAAACTTTAGTTCTTAACATCCTTTTTATCTTAACATGTGCTAACCTTTCTCTTTAATATCCTTAGCTTCACGAATAGCCACGACTTTTATTTCGGCTGTGACTATACGAATGCAAGGGTTTGGGCATTCAGCGAACGAAATTTTGAAAATTAGATACTTCTCTCCAGACGGAAGTCTGATTTTAGCTATTATGTACACCAACGGCTAGCCAATGGTGAATACAGCATCATGGTAACATATAGTGAAAAAGCAGCTCAACTTATGGCAGTCACGCCTATGTACGGTGACAGTGTCGCATAGATGCAACGACTATTGGGGCGGCTTGCAGCTAGATCTAGTGATGACAGTGGCAGTTGTGGCCGCTCGTCGGGCAGAATCAAACTCACTGGAAGCGGGTGGCAAAGGTGAACGCGGTTGTGAGTGGGCGATTAGCAGCAGAACACATATATCGGTGGCGAAGTTCATAGAAAGGAATAATGAATTGTTGGGTTGTTGTGACTGCACTATGGTTGTGGTGGCATGCATTATGGTGTTGGTTGGTCAACAACGAATCCTAGGTGTTGTGTTGTCCTTGATTAGTAGCAGAACACATAAATCAAGGGCAAAGGTCATAGCAGGGAATAATGGATTGTGGGGTTGTTGTGGCTGCACTATGGTTGTGGTGGCATGCATTATGGTGTCGGGTGGTCAACAACAATTGCTAGGTGTTGTTGGTCAACGACCTTAGTCGTTCCAAATATATATATATATATATATTGTATTTTTGTTTTTTTAATAATATATTTTTTGTATTTCAAAATATTTGTATATATTATTTTTCCCCCTTTTTCACTTTTTTTTCTTAAACTCGTTTTTTTTAAGTTTTATAACCCCTTTTTTATAATTTTTGTATTCTTCCTTTTATTTTTTGAGTTTTTTTTTTCTTTTTTAATGGCCAAGGCATTGACGACAAAATGGTGAAATGGAGAAATTCCTCACTCTTGTAGCGAAACACTTCAACAGCAACAAGGTTGACGAATTTCGATAGTCAAAGACCTGGATCGGAAAACGCAGCTATGATACCAATGTAACGAACAAAGTCTGTATATGCAGCAGAATACTCATAATATCGGGTATATGTAAGTATCCATTGTAGGACAAATAATATATATTATAAAGAATTGTTGAATGTACAAAGAAGTCTCACTGTTATAAATGAGGCCCGCTTATATACCTAAGCAGGTGCCTCTTCATGGAAGGTCATGTCCCATTGGACATGCCTCTTCAGTACTAAGTACTACTTAATGCTCACTAAATAAGCATTACTATATTTACATTATTTTTAGATAAATTATATTCATAACATCATGAAACTAACTATATTCTTTCTCCCCCTACATAAACCAGAACTCCTCCCCAATGGTCACTCAACTAGTTTTCTATCACTCTAAATGAAAATAGAACTTGCCAGAGTTAATGGAAAATGTATCGCAAGTACCACACCACAGACCCTAGGACAATTCAAACTTAATGGATTGTGCGTACCTCGCCAACGACAGTAACAAAAAATTTGACCCTAGGACAGGCCAAAGTTAATGCATAGCAAGTACCACACCACAAGACCCTAGGACAAGTCCACTTAACAGATCGTGAGTACCTCACCAAGAACGGTAACACAAAATCTGCCACAGGCATATTTTCTGATAAAGTTTTGAAATGCTGTGGATGTTCCAGCAAAATATTGCCAGCAGGACAGTGGCAGGTTGTTGATGACGGAGGGCATACTGCTGTGAGTAGAGCATAATGGAAGGAACATTCATAAACCTTAGAAAGCTATGACAGCAGTAAAGGGGCATGCAGCCAAGTGACTTATGGGAATAAAAAGAACAGAGAAAAGTTATCACTCTGCCTGAGTAATTTCCCATAGTTCATGCTGTTGCTGATAGGTTGAGGTTGGAATATGTCATTGCTGATGAAGGGCCTGTAGGATACACTTACCTTGATCCATGGCATAGACGAAGGAATAAGAATCTAAAGCTCTGACATAAAGTTTCTACGATTATAAATGATACCTAGAAGGGGTTCATGGTTTTGTGGCAATTGAAACTCTCGTTTTGTTTAAGTTTATACAGGAAGGTGCCCATGATTAGCTTGTTTCATTTTCAATTTCATCCATGTGAATTCTTTTGCAAAGATCTCAGCTGTTCAAGGCAGATGTTTTGGCATCAGGGTTGATAGATACTTCCAAAAAGCAAGGCATTTTTTAGTTGAAGACTTGAAAGTAGATAGATAACCTGAATTTACACAGCTGGATATTGCGCTGGTTTTCACACAATTGGATGACATGCTGAAGCTAAATGAGGATAATAATTTATATGAAATGGCTGGGGATTGAACTTCATGGATCCCTTTCTAAGATAAACATATGTTGAAGCAATGGATCACCATAGATCTGACAACAGATCTGATAGTCTTAGCAGTGAGCCATAATTCAGCTGCAAACAAAACACTGGGTTTGTTAAGGTTATAACTTATACTTGCTTCTGCTCTTGGAGTAATTGACAATTCTACACATTCAACTTTAGGGCAGTCTGTGCCACGCTCTGGCAGTGGTTGAGAGACTTCTAAGCAGGAGATGAATACCAATTCACAAACTTACTGCGTGCAGTTCATCATTTACCTAATGTCTGTAGGTCAATCACAGATTTCGCAAAGAGGATACCTTATATTTGTGCTCGAATCTGGGCTGGTGCATTTTCAGTGTATCTTGATTCTCACCACATTTGAAAGAGAACTTCACAGGGTGTTATATCTGTGCAGAAAAGGCTACCAGAAATAATAAAGAATGAGGGCGCATATCACTAGTGGTATTTGGAGACTCTTTGGGGATAGGCACACTCACATTGCATATTTTACCATTTCAACTCCAAAGGAAAACACACTGGATGGTGGTTATCATGAATTATCACTCATGCAAGCACAATGTCCTGCCAAAGTAAACTTGCTTCTTTTGGAACAGCAGACCAGTGTGCTACTGATTGGATCATTGGATGTGGTCCTCTTTTGCTGTTGGTAAACTATCATAAGAAGAGAGGGTGCACTTCTTAACAAAGGTTCCTATTTGCTGAGATGAAATAAGTCATGCAAGTGCACAAGACTGCAGAACAGATAAGTGATATCATTGTAGTGCCCAAGTATGGATAGAGGGCAGTAGGAAGAGGACAGATTAGTGGCTGGAAAATTGTGCAGCAGGTCAAAGATAGGAGGTGCATCGTTATTGGTTGGTTTCAGTTGGCTAATGTATTATGCATGCAGGTTTGCTAAAACTAGATCAGAGAAACTCATTGACTGCATGCTGAGCTGTCTCATGCAAATAAAGGTGTACTGATTGGAGTTAAGCTCAGTTTTAAATCGATTTTTATGTGAAAGAAACTCAGAAAGACTATCTGGTGTTGAATTTCCATAGCACATGAGAATCTGGGTTTGGTCTTAGAATCTCTGACACAAACACACTCAAATGCCACAACCATCCTATTTTGCACAGTGGAATCTACACATATCAATGAATCAACTAGTGCACATTACAATTTTTAACTTTTTCAACCCTTCTTCGTTATATTAACAATCTATAATACAACATTCTAGGGCCCATGTACCAGGGATCATGGCCCTTTACAATCATACTGATTGATACAAGGAATACAACTAGGGCTTGGAGTCAGTCACTTTGACTACCAATCTACCCTGAAAAGACAACACTTAACATACTTGCTGATGGTGGCCACACACAGCCCTTTCAGTCCACATGTCCTGAACACATCCTGCAGCTCCTCAATCTCCCTCTATCAATCAACTCTGCTCCTTTATGTCACTGGACTTGACCAAGTCAATCTTCCCTCTAGCTGCTCCTTTGTCCTTCAAGGTCTGCAACACTTAGGGTCTTCGATCAGCTGTTCACAACTCCGTTTTTTAACAGCTCTTGGGTTGCCCACTTCTGCCTTCCTCTGCTGCTACAATGAAGACAAGTCAAAGGCACGGAGGCTGCCCACTCTCACTCTAGAAGTCCATCTCTACACGGGGAACTAGGGCCGATTCAACTAGCCCACTTAGCTGCCCTTTGTCCTTCAAGGAATCAACACTTGAGCTCCTCTGGTTCTGCCACCAAAAGTGCTGCTCCAACTCCTTTAGGAACAGACCTACACCACTGCCCACATACAGTCTTTTTTGACAGATATAGGGCCACAAAAGCACTGGCCTGTATACTGAAATTTGTCCCTCAAATTGCTCAGATCTGGGGCCCACAGAACTTCCCTCATCTAGGGCTCTTCAGATCTGCCCTCTAAGCATCCTTCAACCCCCTAAAGGACTGCATCTAAAGCATAGTATTAAAAACCAGAACTAGTGACCAAAAACCAGAACTGGTGACCAGACCGGTGGACCTAATGAACTGGGTTTCTGACCGGAACCAGTCTAACCGGTACTGGTCAGGTCTAAACGAACCAGTTTTAAAAAAAGACATTAAATAATTAATTTTTAACAGAAAAAACTATTTTTAAGATTGGCAACCATGATTCCAAGCACATAAGGACAAAATATGCAAAGTTTTCTCATTTATATACCATGTAAAGGTGAATATATCAAAATGGCACCGAGTGCAATACATATCATTGAACAAATACATAAGCAATGAGGCTCCAAATGGCCCATAAAGTCCAAAAACAATGCTACAAGCTATGAGGCCATTGGCCTACAGTCTACTACAAATCTATTGTCTACATATATGATATCAGTGATCAACATTATCACTTGAAACTTCTCATCATGATCAAACTCAGTTGGTTGAGTCTCAACTGCCAAACTTTGCAACTGCTCGAGTCACAAACTTCTCTATTGGTTCAGTGACTTGAGTCTCAATATGCCCTATTACTTCATTTGGTGCTCCACATGGCTTTACGTGGCCTCCTATCCCAGCGAAGTGTTGCTTGAACCTGTAAATACCCCCTCCTACAATAGATTTTTGGCAATATTTGCAGATAATTTTTCCATCAATCATATCACAATGAGCCCATGCAGTATCCTTGGCTTTTGGAGGCATGATGGCTACTACTTAGCTCAAACTCTATGTTGTTCCACTACTCCAGCAAAAACTCAACACTCTCCAAGCTCTCAATCAAACTCACCAAAGCTCCAAATGAGATGGTATGAGACAAATGAGAGGCTGCCCCTGCTTATAAAGGATTGGGGAGGGTGTTTTTGGAGGGAAACAACCCTCCTCTTCCCTCCAAAACAACCCTAAACCCCCCAAAATACCGTGTGTGGGTCCCTTCGCGTAGGTGGTTGTTGACCGGTCAGTTAAGGACAGAACTGGCCGGTTTATTACTAAAGCGGTCGGTTCCGTCCTTAACCGGTCGGTCAGCAACGGTTTGACCAGAAAAATGTGCGAAGTGGGCTTGGTAACCGGGTTTTTGGATCGGTTTTGACCAGCCAATTTGACCGGTTTCTAGTTTGACTCAGCCGGTTTTTGATACTATGATCTAAAGCACACAAATCTGCTTTTAAAAGCCTTGAACAGACTTCATCAACCACTTCCTTCCTTGCGTAATCGACCCAAACCTCTGTCCTATTCACTAATGATTGCGGCATGCAATACCAGTATTCAGGAACACAACTCGTAGAGTAATTCTTGCACTGAAGGCAGCCCTAACTAGGGCATCAATACTCTGTCCAAATACTTTAGGAACAGATCCATTCTATTTCTCCTTGAACATGTCCTGCTAGGGCCTCCAATCTACTTCAGATCTGAGCATCTAACTTCTGAGGTTCACGGCCCTCTCTAGGGCACCCTATAACAGCCTCAAACCACAAAGAAACCTCTCCCAAAGACCCTTATTCCCTGTGTTGTTCCTTCAAATGAATGTGGCCTAGTTCTCTAAGGCCTACTAGGCTACTTGGCCTCCAAAAAAGGGCTTCCATCTACCTGAAATAACCTAGAAAATTTTCACCCTTTATTACAGAGAGACTCCTTCTATCTCTGCTCAGAATCTGCCCTAATGGAAGTTTAAAAGCTATTGGGATGGGGAGACATATTTCTTTGATGCATCCACTCTTAAAAAATGATGTCATACTACTTTAGGATAGAACATTGAGGGATGCAAAGGCAATTCACCATGTTCTAGGGCTATGATGTAAGGCCACTAAAATGGAGGTGAACAATAAAAACACTTTTATTATGCTTCATATAGAGAAGGGACAGCAACAAGATACCATAAAAGATTTACTTTCCTTTCAAGGTGGAGATTTCCAATTACGGATCAAATACCTAGGGTTTCATCTTAAGCCTGTGCATGGATTACTTGATTGCCTAGAATTTATAAAGGGATTGAGAGCAAGGTTACTTCTTAATGTTCTAATGGTTGTTCTAATGGCTCTTAACAAGAATTAGACTAACCATTGTTGCAACAGTATTACATGCTATCCTAGTCTATCAATGTTCTTTAGCATATATTCCCAATGGAATTCTTCACAAGATGAGATTCTGTGAGAAATATCTTCAATTTTTTTGTGGACTGGAAAGAATCAAAAGGAAAAGTCGACATTAATTACATGGGATAAATTAGCAAAAAGAAAGAGGGGTGGGAACTCAAGAGCATATTACATCTCAAAGCGCTAAGAAGATAAGGGGGTGGGAACACGAGCATATTTCATATCTCAAAGGCCATTGCTATTAAAAATTTATATACCTGGTATAGGTAAATGGCGGAATGTTGTTATACAAAAGTATTTTCATTGTTTGCCATTTCTAGATTAGATTAAGGCCTTGTAACCCACCAAAAGTGGGCAACCCATAAGAGTAAAAATTTCTCCTCATTTGTCAACAAACCATCTAGTAGCCCTATGATGGCCCACAAATAGCTTTATATTAGAACTCTCCACCTATGCTTTGTTCAGTACTCCCTCCCATCTGGCATGCTTTGGAAAGGAAGGTGGGTCATTTATCGAAAGGTACATTAACCATTTTTGTAAGCGTGTTCTTTCATTTAATGTTTTGGGGCATATTAATATGGATCATAGTCCAAGCTAGAAGATTTACTCTTGATCCTACCCTTGTTCCCATGCTTCATCTAGGAACCGCTAACCTAGTATGACCTCTCCTAAGGTCCTTCCTTCAAGAAGGATAATAATAGAAGGCTTTGATTGAATTAATGTGCCCAATGAACTCCATACTTACCATATTCCATATTTCCCTTATAATCCACATCCATTCTTTGCGTTGATTGTCATTTTTCATTGGGCTAGCACCTTACATCCTCATCTCTAAGTCGATGTTGATTTTCAAGATTTCCTAGACTGATAAGTACTTCCAATGATTTTATCCATTAATTTATCTCATGTTACATTCATCATTAAGCAATTACACAGAAAATATTCAACGTGTCAACAATAATACCAGTAAGATCAAGAAGAGATAACCAAACAAGAGTACGCAATTTATCTTGGAAAAACCCCAAACAAAGGGAAAACCCTAGCAACCTTTTCTTAGAGAAATTTCTCCATTCAACACAGAATACATTTGTTCTTTCTAGTCAAAATAAGAAACAAGAATAATCAGAATCAAACCTAGCTCAAACATGGTCAACCAACATAAGATTAGTCTCAGAAATTCAGTCATCTTGAGCCTAAGAAAATTTGTTCTTCTTTCCAACCCTAGATTAGGCCTCAAATTAGCCCGAATTTCTACCTTAGATTGGTCTGAATTTTGTTTCAGAAGTGATCCAAAAATCTCTCTCAACAGGAGAGGATGAATGGCTTATTTATAGTTAATGGATGTGGTTGAATAGGCATGTCTGTTGGCGCGAGCCAACCTGAACTTGTGGAGGAGTTGACTTTACATGTGGGAGGCAAAATTCAAAATTTTCTTTATTTGAATTCGACATGAAGTAAATTTTGTATTTGTCAATTTCAGAGGGCTAATACAAATTATGAAGACCGACTGAAGCTACAAAACTCCAACAGTCAAGTCCCAAAAATTTTCCCTAAGAGGTTTGTTGTCCGTCTGAGAAAGCAGTGTAAAGGAAAATGGAGAAAAATTTTCAGAAATCAAAGTCATCTCTTAGCATGAAGTTATTAATGTAAACCCAACTTTTTGCAATGTTTATTGTAAATGATGTTAGTATGACCATTTAATTATGTAACAACACCAAGGTAAGCCTCTGATTTTGGCAAAGGAATTCATCCTAGGAAGTTTTTTAACCTCCCCAAATTATGTGTGTTTGTAAGCACGCCTAATTGGCAAAGTTTTTCTTCCAGCTATAACCCCAAAGCTAGGGTGGAAATCAATGTCAAGGTCTTAGGTGAGTCCTAATGTTTATCAAGTCTAATGTAAAAGTGCATTTAGAAATAATTCTAATGCATGGTCCCTTACAATCAGAAACCATGGCTAAGTTATTTTCTTACAAACACACTTGGTTTCATACTAAATCATATTGTGTCGTAGAATTGGGTAAATTATTGAGGGTATATGTGTAAATGTGTATTTCCCCTTACAAGGGTTAAATTTGTAATTATTTGATGTAAAAAATATTTTAGTGCATGGTCCCTCGCAGTCAGACACCATGGCTAAAATATTTTGAGGGAGGAAAATTTATTAATCCCCTCTAGAGTCAAATAATTAATTTTTCTGGCTAAATTAAAATTCTAATCCTAAGCCAAAAAATTAATTAATTTTGAGTCAAAAAATAATTATAGAGAAATTAATTTCTCTCCAAGTGGAAAATAATCAAAATTTCGTGGGTCAAAAAGAAGTCAATTTTTGAAGGTCCTCCACCAAGGGAAAAATGGATATTTAAAAAAAAAAAAATGAGTCCTTACACCTTGGTGGTTAAGTCAAAGTCAATTTTTTTAGGAAATTAATCCAAAATATTAATTTTTGGATTAATTAAAAATGGTTTTTACGAAAAGTTCAAATTTTTCCTCAAAATTAAAAATTCGACAGTGGAGATTAAAAGATGATCAAGTTATTTTCAATGATCGAGATTATTTTGACGAGGATCAAGCCAACTAGTTGTTATTTTCCACTTGGAGGGGTTTTTCTATATAAAGAAGTCAATTGGCCTCTATTTGCAAGGATGATCTCTTGATGAGAAAAACTTTGTAACACCGGTATTGAGTTGTTGCTCTGCTGGGAACATTTTTTATCATAATAGAAAGACTTTACGGCTCAGTTCATGGTATTCTTCTATCTGTTGATCTGTGGTATGTGTTAGCTATGTGTTATCCTATATTGTGCTGAATATTTTTTTATTGTTATTTCATTTGTCAGTGATAAGAACATTCTAT
Source organism: Pinus albicaulis (assembly GCA_034641835.2). Classification (NCBI taxonomy): domain Eukaryota; kingdom Viridiplantae; phylum Streptophyta; class Pinopsida; order Pinales; family Pinaceae; genus Pinus; species Pinus albicaulis. Next base: position 20,355,775 of record CM076573.1, read on the forward strand.
TGGAAAAAGTTATCTTAGGTGATCTAATTCACCATATCATCTAACAATTTTATCTTGAGAAAATTATAGAGATTTACAGGTATGTTAGCCCTTGGGCTCCAAGTTCACATACTCTAGGGAAGAGCGGACCTTGTTTGGGCTCTAAGCTTTCATTGTGGTGAATCATTTTGCAAGAAGGCTTTGGTTGGTCTATCTTTCGAAATTATTCATACATAATACTTTTATTTCAAAATTCTCAAAAAAAAAAATTAGTTGATCTTGGGCTAAAAAGATTTAATATGCTAATGGGAGTTCAAAATTTTATTTTGTAAATATTGTACATCTATAAATGTCTGTAAAAATATTTCTAACCCTTGTTTTATTTTGTAGCACTTGGCATTTTGGGGGTTTTAAAATTTTTGTATATATTTGGGGTTTTGGAATTCTTTCATTCATTTGTGCAGGTGATATTCATACATAATACTTTTATTTCAAAATTCTCAAAAAAAAATTATTTGATCTTGGGCTAAAAAGATTTAATATGCTAATGGGAGTTCAAAATTTTAATTTGTAAATATTCTACATCTGTAAATATTTGTAAAAAAATTTCTAACCCTTGTTTTATTTTGTTGCACTTGGCGTTTTGGGGGTTTTAAAATTTTTGTATATATTTGGTGTTTTGGAATTCTTTCATTCATTTGTGCAGGTGATAGCTCAAGGGTTTGAAGCAACAATATCTTTTGGGTTATTCATCCAACCAAGGAAGGTTGATCTAAGCCCTTGAAACTCAACGTCCAGCTGAAGAGAGAAGTCATCCAACCTTGTGGGACCCTTTTGAAGTAATTTTGGCAGTTTGTGGATATTTTTCTGTGATTTGCAAGGTTCTGAGACTTTTTTTGGGCCTCTAAACCTTGGTCGTGGCTTTTTCCAACCTTGTCGTGGTCCCTCTTGCCCTAATCTAGCTAGTCGATGTTGAAGAACGTAACTAGGTTTGGCCTTCATATTTGTATTTGAGTCATTATGAAATATATTTATCAAAAGAATGAAAAGAAATTTTTTATTATTATTACAATGATTTATTAGGTTTCATGCTTGGGTCATCATTTTTTAGGTTAAAGTCCCCATTGAGAACTTCTAGGTTTTATATTGAGTCACTAGGGTCATTGTCCATTTAATGAGACCCTTCTTGGGCTTTTGAATCATGTAAAAAGAATTATTATTGAGTCAAATATGTAATTTGTCACCTCCACACCAAGTCGGCCCTTGCCTGATGAAGTCGGCCTACATAAGAGCAATATGACCCACAAGAAGGCTATATATAGAAGTGCAATTCGATCTATTTTCTCATCAACTCAACAAGTTCGATATACACAAGGAGGAGTGCAGGAAAAAGTGCGAAGTTCCAAGGTATGAAGGAGAAGTGCAGGAGAAGAAGAAAATCGAAGTTTTCGGCTATCTCTCTCTCTTTTCTACAAAGTGACTGGGTAGTTGCAGGGATCGAAGTTCTGCAATTGCAGGGGTCGAAGTTGTAGAGGTCGAATTTGGTGGGGTCGAAGTTCTATTGTTGCATACGTGCAAATTCTGTTGCTGCAAGATCGAAGGTCTAAATCAAAGTTGCTAGAAGGAAGGGTTGACTTGGTGATTAGAGGAAGTTTGTGTCTAGGTCGAAGGGTCTTGGAATATCTCATGAAAACTACAGAAGGAAGAGGTTTGACTAGGTCCTAGACAGGGGTTTTGCCCTGACTGAGTGCCTATATCTTGTCTCTTATTTTTTTATCTTCATACACACATAATTTGGTAATTGCTTAACGAAAGATAATATAATAAAGAAGTAAAAGAAGCATGTAGAAATTTTAGGCCCAACCCCGGCTATCATTTTCTCCTTATCACTCCCATATAGTTAAATGCCTATTCCCATAAACATACATTCAACAAGCTGGAAATGATAAATATTTCTTAAAACACAAATTTTAGAAATTTAACAATGTTAGAAATTGCAGAAATAAAACACAGAAAATATTTCAGCGACACACACAGAAAATAACACGTTGATTTTTGGTCAATATGACCCTGGAAAAACCCCCTACAACTCTTAGGGAAAACCAGTTCGAAAGCTCTTCTTTATTTCTGAATATTGCTTTTACAGAGAAATGAAATACACAGTAACAATTCCACCAACCAATAGTTTTTACTTATCTTGAAAATTGCGCTGGAACTGCACCTCGATTTTCGTGCCAATGCAAAACAAAAAATTTACAGCGAAAGGTACAACATTAAATATTGTACATACAACATGGAAAAGTGTACCGAAACAGCTATACAACCCTCCTCGAAAATTGTGCCAAGATTGCCTCAAAAATTGTGCCAAGATGCTATTGTACATACCTTGATTTCCGTGTTGATTCGTTGTTTTACAGACCTCGAAAATAGTGCCTCTTTTGCTACTGTATGTACCTTGAAATATGTGTCAGTATTGCTGCAATAAATGTTGTTCTCCCTTCCTCGATTTTCGTGCCACTTGCCTCGAAAATCGTGCTTCGACTTTGTTGTACGGATTTGTTGAAATAGTGTTTCCTTGGTAAATGTGCCAAGGTGTTGTTTCTCCTTCTTCTCTGCTCAGAAATTTCTCCTGCTTTCCTTCTCTCTTTCTCTCAATCTGCTCATTAAAGACTAAACGACATTTTCTCTTCTTTTCCTCCTTTAACCTAACCCTAAGTGACTTTTGGGGAATCCCTATATCCAATGGCTGAGATAGCTTTAGATCTAGGGCTGAGATTAAATATGCAATTAATTCTCACTTTCTATTTTTTAATTCACCCCACTTTAATAAAGACCCACTTAGCCTTTTATTTCCATAGTCACTTTTTACTTTCTAATTTCACATTGACTTTAATGAAGTCACTTTGAAATTAGACTTAGTAACTTTATCACTTATAAAGTCACTTTTAAATTAGATTTGACTTTACCACTTATAAAGTCACTTTGGGAGAAAAAGTTAAATACGTTTGGACACTTTTCCCTAGGTCAAAGATCAAAGCCTTAGGGAACCACTTGTCCTCTGGTACCCAACTTTTAACACTCCCTCTTACCGAGGACAGTGTTCCTCACCACCCCCATCTTGTCTTTGAAGTAGACATGCTTGCCCCGTGGTAAGGCTTTGGTCAAAATATCTGCTACCTACTCATCTGTGGGAATATACTCAAGCTTCACAGCTCCCTTTTGAACATAGTCTCTGATGAAATGATATTTGATCCCAATATGCTTTGCCCTGTCATGAAATACTGGATTCTCCGTGAGTTTAATGCAACTTTGATTATCACAGTAAATCACTGAAGGTCTCAATGCTTGACCAAATAAGCCAAACAACATCTTGCAAAGCCATATGGCCTCACAACTAGCCAAAATGGTTGCCATATACTCTGTTTCCACTAAACTCAATGCTACTAACCACTGCTTCTGGCTGAGCCATGACACAACTGTCGAACCCAACCCAAAACAACACCCTGAAATGCTCTTCCTATCAGAACCACAGCTTGCCCAATCAGAATCAGTGTACCCTGTCAGTGTCATTCCACCTCCTTGTTTATAATCCATACCATAATCCACTGTCCCCTACAAGTAATGCAAAATGTGTTTTCCAGCAACCCAGTGCGCTATCCTGGGCTCACACATGAACTAGTTCATCGTTTTGACTTCAAAACATATATCTGGTCTAGTGTTGACCAAATACATCAAGGAACCAATCAGTTATCTATACAATGTAGGATCCACAAACTCTAAATCTGAAGCGTGAAGCTTTCTCCCAGTTAGTGATCATAGGTGTCGACATGGGTTTGCAATCCTCCATGTGAAATCTGCTAAGAATGTCCACAACATACTTCCCCTGTCCCAGGAAGAAATGCCCCTCCTCCTGCCACACCTACAATCCAAAAAAGTAATGCATCAAGCCAATGTCCTTCATCTCGAACTCTGAAGCAAGATCTCTCTTGCAGCCCTCTATGAGTCTCTCTGCACCCGTAATGACCAAGTCATCCACATACAGCACCAGAATGAGAGGCTCCTCACCTACCACAATGAAGTATAGGTTCGAATCTGCATCACTCTTTGTGAAACCCATCTCTTACAAGTACGTATCAATCTTGGAGAACCAAGCTCTAGGAGCTTGCTTCAGGCCATAAAGTGCCTTCTTCAGTCTGCATACATGGGACTCCTTCCCATGCACCTCAAAGCCCTACAGCTGCTCAATGTACACCTCCTCCTGTATGAAGCCATTGAGAAATGCAATCTTCACATCCATCTGGTGGATCTTCAAACCTATCTCTGTCGTTATCGATATAATGGAGCGAATGGAAGTATATTGAGCCACAAGAGTGACAGTCTCCTCATAGACTACTCCCGCAAGCCACAAATCTAGCCTTCAACTTCTCGATGCTGCCATCTGCAACATGCTTTATCTTGTAAAGCCATCTGGAAGTAACCACGGATTTCCCCTCAAGCCTAGGCACCACCTCCCAAACATCGTTTTTCATGATAGAATAATACTCCTCCTGCATGGCCTCTCTCTAGACTTGCTGGCTAGCTGCCTCCTCATAGCTAGAAGGCTCGGAGTCAACGATGTTGGAAACCAATGCCATATAGCTACAGAACCGCTCAGGTGGTCTGCTCTCTCTAACTAGTCTCTTCGTCCCAGCATCAGATGTGGCGCCTCTCAAGGTGTCCTGAAGCCACTTGGGCTTCCTCTTCCCTGAGCACACTTCTCCCACCGAAGTGAAAAAATCATCATCCTCCTCAGAAGCCTGAACTCCTGAAGTCCTGCCAACCGACCTCCTGCATGAACCTGTGCCTGTAGATTCTAAAGTACCATGTGAATTGTCCGTCAATGGGTTACGATGTGAACTACTATGCGGACTGCTCTGCATGTTGCCGAAGCACCACCCATCTGACTCTGCGAGCCACTGCTCGCTGATGGCCTTGACACCGTAATCGATGTACCTCCTGATCATTGTCCACTAGATCCCTGTGATTGACTCAATTGCTCCTGAGGGTCTGATGAATCCAGATACTCTAAATCTCATGACCTCCTAAAAGCCCTATCCTCCTTGAACTTCACATCCTGCCTGACAACAACTCTCCTCCGTGCAGGAATTCAAATCCGAAAGGCTTTCGAGGTCTCACTGTAACCCACAAAGATGCCCTTCTCTGCAATGGGGTCTAGTTTGGTCCTCTTCTCCTTGGGAATATAGGAGTATGTAATGCACCCAAAGATACGGAAGTGACCAACATCAGGCTTATTCCCAGAAAAAGCCTACTTTGGAGTCACATGCCCCAATGCACAATGTGGACTCACGTTTTGCAAGTACACAGCAGTGTTGCAGGCCTTTGCCCACAAAAACAACAATAACCCCTGATCATGAAACATGGCTTTGGAAGCCCCAACGATGGATCTGTTCTTCCTCTCCGCAACCCTATTCTGCTGGGGGTTGTAAGGAACTGTGAGCTCCCTCCTGATGCCTGCCTCCGCACAATAATCAACAAACTCACCAAGGATATACTCCCCTCCATTGTCCGACCTGAGGGACTTGATCTTCCGACCTATCTGAGTCTCCACAAGAGCTCTGAACTCCTGAAACCTCTTGAAGACCTCACTATTGGTCTTCAAGAAATAAATCTAGGTCTTCCTGGAGTCATCATCAATGAATAAAACATAGTACTCATATCCACTCAAGGAAACATGAGACATCCGACCACTCACATGCGTATGAATCAAATAGAGAATCCCAGTCGATTTGTTGTCACTACCGGGAAAAGGGGATTTGGCAAACTTCCCCATAGCACATCCTCTGCATGTATCAATATGATCAGAACTTAAATATGTCACACCTGTGGTGATCACCCGAAATGTCCTCAAGGCCCCATGATACATGTGCCCCATCTTGCAATGCCAAATCTCGCACAGCTCTGAACTACTAGCTCTGTTACCGGTACTACTGCTCAATGCCATAAGGGACCGAAATGAAAACTTGTACACCTTGGCATGGCGTACACCAATCACTCTATTTGAATCAGCTGAAGCGCCCCTGGGATATATAAGCACCTATCCTCTCCTGAACAATACCTCATACCCTTTGTCCTCCAATGCTGAGACGGATATAAGGTTATGCTTCATCCATGGCACATATAGAACATCTGACACTTTCAAGGGAGGTTTGGGTTCCCTATCAAATGTCAATGTCCCCACACTGACTGCTCTAACAATGCTATCGTCTCCGAGTACTACCACTATATCAATGCCACTCTCTGAAAGCTCCGAGATGTACTCACGGACTGCTGTCATATGACAGGAAGCCCCACTTTCAACATACCAAATACCTGAAGATGCTCCACTAGTGTTGGAAAGTGCACACAACCTCTCAACTTGTGTGGCAGGTGATCCTGCACTAGTGGACTCACAAGCTATGAACCCAAACTCTCGGTCAAAGCTCTTTGAAAAGTCCTTTATCTTTGTTGATGCTGCCATGGTCTTGTCCTTTCCTTTCTTCTTCTTCTCCGGACACACAACTGCATAGTGTCCCAACTTCTGACAATTCCAACACTTGACTTTGGAATAGTCCTTCCCCTTGTTCACATGTTGCTTACCTTTACCTTTGCCCCCACCTGCACTTGTGGAAGCTTGCTTCTTTCCCTTGCCCTTCTTGCCCCTTGCTAACAATGCTACATTGTCATCCTCCTCAACCGGTTTGGCTGCCCCAAAATGGTTCTTTCTGATTTCATTCTGAATGCAATCATCCCACAACCTCTCCCAAGTGGGAAGGTTCTCCCGTGCAACAATCCCATCCACAAAGCTCTCCCATGTCTTGGGAAGACCATTCAATGTAATCCACACCAACTCAGTGGGTGGAATGGTCTCTCCAACAGCAGCCAAGTCATCTCTCACAGTAGTGATCTTTGTGAGGTATGTTGTAACACCATCAGTCTTAGCCATTTTAATGGCCTTCAGCTTCTCCCTTAGGGCCATTTTTCTATTTTCATTGGTACTCTGGTAGAGATTGGTCAAGGTTGTCCACATCTCATGTGCATGTGTCTTTCCTCTCACATGAGGAATGACATGGTCTTTAACACAATCCAAAATCAGTCTCTTTCCTTTAGCATTCTTCATATTAAAATCTGTCAACTGAACAAGGTCAACAGGCACTACTACTAGGCGATGTGTGGTATGTACCATTATGCCCCAGACTTCTGCCTCCTCAAATATGCTCTGGATTCTCTCCCTCCATGCACTATAGTTGCTCTGCCCATCCAACCTATTCTCCACCCTCACGCCCAAAGACATGCTTGTTGTCTTAACAAACTAAGGTTTTCAAATCTCTAGTAAAGATTCAGTTTTCTGTGTGAAAATAGCTTGCTGTAATTTTTCACTTCTTGTCCCAAACTGCACTTTTGAGCCACCCAACCTCTGATACCATGTAAAAAATTTAGGCCCAACCCCAGTTATCAGTTTCTCCTTATCACTCCCATATAGTTAAATGCACATTCCCATAAACATATATTCAAAATGATAAATATTTTTTAAAACACAAATTATGGAAATTTCACAATGCTGGAAATTGCAGCAATAAACACAGAAAATATTTCAGCCACGCAGAGAAAATAACACGTTGATTTTGGTCAATGTGACCCTGGAAAAACCCCCTACAACTCTTGGGGAAAACCAGTTCGAAAGCTCCTCTTTATTTCTGAATATTGCTTTTAAAGAGAAATGAAATACACAGTAAAAATTTCAGCAACCAACATCTTTTACTTATCTTGAAAACCATGCTTGTAGTCCACCTCAATTTTCATGCCAATGCAAAACAAAAAATTTACAGTGAAAGGTACAGCATTAAATGATTTACAAAGAGCATGGAAAAGTGTGTCAAAACAGCTGTGCGTCCCTCCTCGAAAAATGTGCCAAAAGTTGCCGCAAAAATTGTGCCAAACTGTTGTACAAACCTCGATTTTCGTGTCGATTTGCAATTGTACGAACCTTGAAATCTATGCCAGTATTGATGCAATAAATCTTGTTCTCCCTTCCTCGATTTTTGTGCCACTTACCTCGAAAATCATGTTCCTGCTTTGTTGTACGGATTTGTTGAAATAGTGTTGCCTTGGTAAATGTGCCAAGGTGTTGTTTCTCCTTCTTCTTCTCTGCTCTGAAATTTCTCCTGCTCTCATTCTCTCTTTCTCTCAATCTGCTCATGAAAGACTAAATGACCTTCTCTCTTCTTTTCCTCCTCTAACCTAACCCTAAGTGACTTTTGGAGAATCCCTAAATCCAATGGCTGAGATAGCCTTAGATCTAGGGCTGAGATTAAATGTGCATTTAATTCTCACTTTTTTATTTTTTAATTCCCCCACTTTAATAAAGACCCACTTAGCCTTTTATTTCCATAGTCACTTTTTACTTTCTAATTTCACATTGACTTTAATAAAGTCACTTTAAAATTAGACTTAGTAACTTTATCACTTATAAAGTCACTTTTAAATTAGATTTGACCTTACCACTTATAAAGTCACTTTAGGAGAAAAAGTTAAATACATGTGGGCACTTTTCCCTAGGCCAAAAATCAAAGCCTTAGGGAACCACTTGTCCTTTGGTATCCAAATTTTAACAAGGCCAACATAATTCATAAGTAATTATCAAAAGTGGAATCAAACCCTAATTCTACTAAGCATTAATTTCTCAACATGCTATCAGAGTCAAGGTCAAAGATGATTGGAGATCACTTTGTTGGCTTGAAAAGAAAGGTTACTCCCTCTATGTTAAGATACTTGAAAATGGGATTCAATAATGCAAGAAGTTGGATCAAAAGAATCATCTACAACTTATTCAATAAGGTCAAAAGCAAAGGGTCCTTGGTTGCACTCACAGGTTCATTCAATGATGACAACGCATGGATTATTGATAGTGGAGCATCAAGGCACATGACAGGAGAAAGTTAACAACTTCACACTCTATCGAAGGAACCATCTTCTCATGCAGTGGAGTTGGGAGACAACAAAAGTTATGCTGTTAGAGGAGGCCTGGGATCAACTTCTTTGAAGTTGGAAAATGGAGCAATGTTGCATCTCAACAATATACTCTCTGTTCCAGGTTTGAAAAAGAATTTACTTCAATTTCTTGCTTAGAAGATAAAGGAGATAGAGTTGCTTTTGTATATGGAAAAGTTTTGCTTGAAAAGAAAGGTTACTCCCTCTATGTTAAGATACTTGAAAATGGGATTCAATATTGCAGGAAGCTGCATCAAAAGAATCAACTACAACTTATTCAATAAGGTCAAAAGCAAAGGGTTTTTGGTTGCACTCACAGGTTCACTCAATGATGACAACGCATGGATTATTGATAGTGGAGCATCAAGGCACATGATAGGAGAAAGTTAACAACTTCACACTCTATCGAAGGAACCATCTTCTCATGCAGTGGAGTTGGGAGACAACAAAAGTTATGTTGTTAGAGGAGGCCTAGGATCAACTTCTTTGAAGCTGGAAAATGGAGCAAAGTTGCATCTCAACAATATACTCTCCGTTCCAAGTTTGAAAAAGAATTTACTTTCAATTTCTTGCTTAGACGATAAAGGAGAGAGAGTTATTTTTGTAGATGGAAAAGTTTTGCATTTGTAGACGTCATAACACCATCTCCTCAAGCCCTAGTTCACATGGAAATCGATCCCAATGAGCTATGACATAGAAGCTATGGACATTTACATTACAAGGTTATACCCTCTCTCGATCAATTGGTAAATGGCATCCCCAATATCAAAGAAGATCGAAAAGGAATTTGCAAGGGATGTGCTTTGGGAAAGAATACAAGGAAATCCTTTACAAACAGTGAAACAAGGTCTAAGGATATATTAGACCTCATTCATTCATGATGTGTGTGGGCCTATGTCTAATGAATCGCTTGGAGGTCATCTTTATTATGTGACCTTCATTGATGATCAATCTAGAAAGATATGGCTCTACCTTCTCAAGAAAAAGGATGAAGTATTTGAGAAATTTAAGGAGTTTAGATCTAAAATGGAGACCCTAACCGAAAGAAGAATAAAGACTTTGCAATCCGACAATGATGGAGAATTCACTTCCAAAGAAATGATTGCATATTGCAAAGAAGCATGAATTAAGAGGGAGCTCATTATTAACTACTATCCCGTACAAGATGGAGTGGTTGAAAGGATAAATAGGAAAATTGAAGAATGTATACGAACAATGAATTTTTAGCAAGACATGCCAAAATTTCTATGGGGAGAAGCAGCAATGCCAACAGTATATATACAAAATAGAATCACTCGTAGAATTCTTGAAAATATGACACCTAAAGAAGCGTCCACAAAAGCTAGATTATACAAGCATTAAATGGATCTTCGTTGGCTACAGTCTTTCTTCAAAGGCATATAAAATCTACATCAATGAAGGAAGATATATTGAAGTAAGCAGGGGCGTTATATTTGATGAAATTCATGCCTACAAAAGATCCAAGGATATTCCTATTGATTCTAATGACGAAGACATACCATTACTCGAAGAAGAAGAGCACCATGACAATCCTACTACAATTCAAGAAGAAGGACCAAGTGAGCCTATTCAACCTGTGCTCATACCCAACAGAAGGAAGAGGCCAAATTGGTTAAAATTTACTGTTGAAGATGTCGAAATACATGGAGCTTCGAAAGGAAATTTTAGAGAAATCAAAGACCAAAAAGATATTCTGTATATGTTGCATACATGACAAAACTAATAGAAGTTGAACCAACTACATTTGACGAAGTTGCTCATCAAGAAGTGTGGAAGAAGGCAATGCAAGAAGAATATCAATCCATCATGAAGTATGGGGTTTGAGAAATCGTTCCTAAAACAAGTGCCAAATCGGTTTTCACTTCAAAATGGATTTACAAGATCAAGCACGTTGTTGATGGAAGGAAGTACAAAGCTAGATTCGTTGTAAGAGTTTTCTCTCAAAAGGAAGGCATAGATTATGAAAAAACCTTTGCACCTACCGCAAGATATACTACTATAAGATTCTTGGTTTCATTGGTTGTCACAATGGGATGGAATATCCATCAAATGGATGTAAAAACAACATTTTTGAATGGAACCATCGTTGAAGATGTATACATTGAATAACTTTAAGGCTTTGAAATAAATAGCAAAAACCCATGTCTATAGACTCAAGAAGGCCCTATATGGTTTGAAGCAAGCTTCTAGGGCATGGTATGCAAGAATGGATGCATACCTTCTAAGAATTGGGTTCATTAAAAGTATTGTTCATTCAAATCTCAGCATCAAGGTTGTGGATAATGAGCCAGTCATTATTCTACTATATGTGGATGATCTATTCATTACAGGTGTGGAGTGAAGGATACAAGAAAGCAAGAAGATGTTGGCAGTCGAATTTGAGATGAAGGATCTGGGACTGTTGCATTATTACCTAGGTCTGGAAGTATGGCAGAAACCTAGGGAGATATATCTAGGGCAAGGAAAGTATATAATCAAGTTGTGGCATAAATTCAGTATGATGGATTCCAAGCCCATAACTACTCCCATGATCACCAATCTCAAGAAGTTGAGAAGCTCTGACTCAAGTCTCATGGATCCTACCACCTATCGTAAGTTGGTGGGTTCTCTGATGTATCTGGTATATACTAGACCGAATATATGTTTTGCTGTGAACATTCTTAGTTAATTTCAGTTGGAGCCTCGTCATGAGCATTGGATAGTTGCCAAGCATATATTAAGATATCTACATGGCACTATACATCACTGCCTGAAGTACGACAATAAGGTATTCAAGCTGACAGGTTTCACAGACTCTGATTGGGGTGGCGGTGAGACCAACGGAAGAAGCACTATAGGTGGATGTTTTAATTTGGGATGTTTAGAATTCAATAGGGCAATTATTATGTTTAATTCTCTTTTACTTGACAATTGCTTGTGTCATTTTTACTTATTAGCTTTGTTCCTTATTATTATGTGTGTGAAGCATCAAACAACTACCAAAACAATAAGAACAATGACACAGTATATAGGTTGCAAGCTAGGGCCAAAACCTCTCCTCTTGAGAGGAAAACCCTTGAATCTCGTGTCTTCCTTATAGATTCTTCAATTGACGAATTCCATGACCTTACGACTAAGATCAATACCCTCCAAGACCAAGACCAAGCTCTAGTGATGATGTGCCAACTTTGATCTAGCCAAACCCAGTCAAATCTCTTGCAGTAGCACTTCCTCGACCTCCTGCTACAAGATTCTCAACCTCCTACTGCAGATCCGAAATTTCTGCCTCACTGAAACTATTATTGCCACACAAGGGAATTTCAATCTTCTTTTAGAGCCCTCCTCTGACCTTCGCTTGCCTTTACCCAACTCTTGAAGCTTGAGAAAGACCCTTGGTGAACTTCGCTTGACCTCTTTGCCTCATTTTCTCCAAGATCAAACTTGTAAATGGATGCCCTAGGTCTGCGCAGAAACCCTAGTCCTCTTTAACAGCTAAGAGAGAGAAATAGCCCAAAAACAAATCTCCTTCATCCTTCCTCTTCTTCGCTAGAATGGGAGATGAGTGAGTGTGCCAAATGGAGGACGAGTTCCTCTCTATATATAGGCTTCTGCAAGGGTGGATGTGACTCTTCATTTAGGTTGACTTGCCAGTTGCAAGGCCAACTTGGTCTTGGAGGGTATTTTGACACTTTAAGGACAAAAATAATTTTCTTTACAAGTTACAATGTGCCCAGTATTATCAGAAGGCCACATTAAAGACTTACACTTTAGCATTATCAGAAGGCCACATTCGTATCTGCCCAGGATATGATGAATTAATTTGGGCACTTTCCAAGTCTGGGCAATACTCTCCCAAAGATGGCTACTTGCACATATACTTGGACCACTCCCCACAGTTGTTTACTTGGTGGTGGAGGTGCTTATGGAAACTCAAAGCCCCGCCTCGCACCAGACTCTTTATGTGGTGCATTCTTACCAACATAGCACCCACTATGGAAAATTTGCACAAAAGGACCATACAAGGCCCCTCCTGGTGGACCCTCTATCGACAGGACACATAAACAATCGAGCATCTTTTTCTCAGTTGTCACTCCTCTCGGGCATTATGGTTATCAATCCTATCTGAAGTTGCATATCAATTCTCAGTGGTCAGGCCTGAATATCTTGGGGGCATGGCAAAGCTGGTGGAAATTAGCCTCCCCGCATAAGGCACGAAATCTACCTCTCCTTATCTGCTGGGGGATCTGGCTGACCAGGAACAGCTCAATATTTCAAGACCGTCCATCCAACTGGCACTCTATCACTTCCTGCATCATATATATCTACAATAGCATCCTCGAAGATGAACCTCAGCGTCCCACACGAACCATTACACCTGAAGTCATAAACTATGATCAACCTTAGGCATACTTCGATGGCTCGGCACAAACCTTGGGATGTGGAGGGGATGCTATCCTACATCTCAACCCTTAGCACTACTTCAAAATAAAGATGGGATTAGGACAGGGCACTAACAATTATGCAGAACTCATCACACTTTGCCATCTTCTTCAGTTTGCATTAGAGCACGATGTCATCACTTACAAATATTTGGAGATTCTAAAATCATCATCAATTGGTTCAATAAATCTGCTACATGTCACGTGCACACACTTCGGAGTATACTGGAGAATCTTTGGCTTCTAAAAGCACATTTTTTATCCATTTCTTGTTCTCATATTTACAGGGAACGCAACAACATTTCTAACGGTTTGTCCAAGGAGGCAGCGATCCAGCATCGGGAGTTATGGCACATAGAAGAACAGAAGGACCTGCAACACTATAGTTATTATCATCGCCCTTTCATCAACCAGCCAAACATATGACAGGGATACTAGCACAATTATGCCAGATTTTGATGGAACAGTATGACCGGCTTTAAATTATTGTATTTATTGTATATATTTTGACTGCTATATCTGTACACCCCTCGGGTGATTTTTGATAGAACAATATGGTGTGACTACAGTCACAAAATATGCATATCCACATGCATCTACAGCATGTAATTTTCACATATAATGAAAATTATGATTTTTCCTTGGGAAAAAAAACTTATGAAAATTATGATTTTTCCTGTGGAACAACAAATATTTGGGTTTATTGTTTGATTGCAAGACCTTTTCAGGAGTGTCGAGTCTATGGTTATCACATCTAGTTTATCCCTGAAGGTTTGAAAACATATGTTGTAGTAGCCAAGAAGTCTCTCCTCTATGGCTCTGTATTTCAGGACAACAAAGAATTTTATTTTCTTCTACATGGGTTTCATAGGTGGTTTTGTGCTACATCAAATTGACACCTATGGCCTACCTAGAGACACCTTCTACATCCATCACAATATGGTTGTTTTGTGACCAATTGACTTATAGTCGATAATTTAAAAGGAAGCAAGGAATCAAGCAATTGAGTGGTGGCATGCTAATGTTTTTTTTGGAAGAAAGGAATGCGTCCATATCTAATCTGCGTAAGGTCCTTTTGAAAATGGAATCCGTGAGTGATTAGAATGATGCAGTGAAAGGAGGATCAATCTGCACCTGTGCATGAATTTGACAAAGCAATGGACTTTCCAAAGTTGCAGCCACGCGCAGCCTCCTCCGTCTTCGTCCTGCTGCACAGTTTCCAGCTCCCGCCCTGCTTATATTCAGTATCACATCCCTCTTCTTTAAATTTTAAGCAGGCTTCCTCTGGCCAGGGAAATGGGTGGGAGATACTCAGGGTTTTGATTTTTCTCTCTGCTTTATTCTATATATTATCAATTGCCAGGGGCTTTCTTTTCTCCACGGGGAGGACTGGCGGCTATGGAATCACTATCAACGCAGGCAGCACGAGCTCTCGGATTTATGTTTTCGAGTATGTGAACACGGGGCGGATTCCGCTGGTGATTTTTACAAGTAAATATGTGCCATCGCTGAAGACGAAGTCGGGGCTTTCGGCCTTTGCTTCAAGGCCAAAGAAGGCATGGGATTCGCTGTTGGAGCTCTTGAATTTTGCTACACAGAAGGTTTCAAATAGTCACACAGAACTAGTAACAAGATACATTTGATGGCGACGACGAGGCTAAGGAGGCTGAACTATAACATTCAGGAAAGAATTATGGAGTCCTGCAAGAGGGTTCTTAGGTTCTCGAGGTTTCAATTTTGGGACGATTGGGCATCTGTCATCACAGGTCCGGATGAAGGAATTTTTGCTTGGGTGTGTTGAAATTTGGTTACCGGAGGACAGGTGGTTCCCTAAGGCTTTGATCTTTGGCCTAGGGAAAAGTGTCCAAAAGAATTTAATTTTTCTCCTAAAGTGACTTTATAAAGTTATAAAGTCAAATCTAATTTAAAAGTGACTTTAGGTGATAAAGCTACTAAAGTCTAATTTTAAAGTGACTTTAATAAAGTCGATGTGAAATTAGAAAGGAAAAGTGACTTTAGAAATAAATGACTAAGTGGATCTTTATTAAAGTGGGGTGAATTAAAAAATAGAAAGTGAGATTTAAATGAGCATTTAATCTCAGCCCTAGATCTAAAGCTATCTCAGCCATTAGATTTAAGAATTCCCCAAAAGTCACTTAGGGTTAGATTAAAGGAGGAAAATGAGGGAAAAGGTCATTCATTCTTTCATGCGCAGATTTAGAGAGGAGGAGAGAAAGCAAAGCAGAAAATTTTGAGCAGTGAGGAGGAGGAAGGCAACTGATAGAGACTTCAGCAAATCCGTACAGCAGCAAAGAGGCACAGTTCCCAAGGCAGAAATCCATATAGTAGGAGGTTGGCACATTTTTCGAGGGAGGAGGCACAGTTTTCAAGGAAAATCGTATAGTAGCTTTAGCACAATTTCTGCACAGATTCTGGGCACGAAAATCGAGGAGAGGGACTGCTGGTTGGTGGCACAGATTTCGAGAAATCCGTACAACAGCCGTAAAGTAGCTTTGACACAAATTTCGAGGCAGAAAGAGGCACAGAAATCAAGGAGGAGGTACTGCTGGGTATTATGTACAGCCCGTACAGCCGTATGGCCGTACAGCTGGGCACAAATTTCGAGAATGTCATTTCAACATTTAATGTTGTAATAAATGCTGTAAATTTTTTGTTTTGAGTTTTTCCTGTTTGGCACGTTTTCCAAGGCGAGGTAGAAGCACAGAAATCGAGATAAGTACATTTATTAAGTTGCTGGAATTTTTGTTGTAAATTTTGTCTCACTGTAAAAGCATTTATCAGAAATAAGGAGCTTTCGAACTGGTTTTCCCCAATAGTTGTAGGGGGTTTTTCAAGGGTCACATTGACCAAAAATCAGCGTGTTTAAAATCTGTGTTGCTGATTTATTTTTCTGAGTTTTATTTCTGCATTTCAGCATTGTGAAATTTCCGGAATTTGTGTTTTCAAAAAATAATTATTTTTCCAGCTTATTAATGTATGGCTATGGAAATGGGCATTTAACTATATGAGAAAAATAAGGAGAAACTGAAAACCGAGGTTGGGTTACAGAATTTTCTACATGGTATCAAAGCTATTTTGCTGAAAAGGCAGTTTGGGACAGCAAGAAAGAAAAATTACAGCAAGCTGAATTTTCACTCAGAAATTACAGCGAGCTGATTTTTCACACAGAAAATTTTACCTTTACTACAGCAGTGTTATTTTCAGCTTATTTAGGACAGCAAGCATGTCTTTGGGCTTGAGGGTGGAGGATAGGTTGGATGGGCATAGTAACAACAGTGTATGGAAAGAGAGAATGCAGAGCGTCTTTAAGGAGGCAAAAGTCTGGGATATCATGGAGCATACTGCACAAAACCCTATTAATGTGCCTACTGATGCTATTCAGTTGCCAACCTTTAATAAAAAGAATAACAAGGGTAAGAGACTGATTCTAGATGGAATCAAAGACCATTGCATTCCTCATGTGAGAGGAAAGAGATATGCTCATGAGATGTGGACAGCATTGACCAATCTCTACCAAAGTACCAATGAGAATAGGAAAATGGTCCTAAGGGAGAAGCTGAAGACCATTAATATGGGTAAGACTGATAGTGCAGCTGGATATCTCACAAAGATTACTAATGTGAGAGATGCATTGGCAGCAGTTGGAGGGGTCATTCCACCCACTTAGTTGGTGCGGATTGCAGTGAATGGCCTTCCCAGTTCATGTCTGAACTTTGCTGATGGGGTTTGTGCACGTGAGACCCTTCCCACTTGGGAGAGGTTCTAGGATGATTGCATACAGACAGAAATCAAAAAGACGTGGCTTGGGGCAGCCAAACCAGTTGAGCGGGATGAGGATGTAGCACTATTGGCAGGAGGCAAGAAAGGCAAGGGAAAGAAGCAAGCTTCCACAAGCAGTGGTGGGGGCAAAGGCAAAGGTAAAGGTAAACAGGGAACACGCAAAAGGACTATTCCAAGGTGAAGTGTTGGAATTGTTAGAATATGGGACACTATGCAGTGGTGTGTCCGGAGAAGAAGAAGAAGGAGAAGAACCAGAGCATGGAAACATCAGCAAAGATAGAGGACTTTACAGATAGCTTTGACCGAGAGTTTGGGTTCACTGCTTGTGAGTCCACTAGTGCAGGATCACCTACCATAGAGGTTGAGAGGGAGTGTGCATTTCCCTCCACTACTGGAGCATCTTCAGGTATCTGGTATGTTGACAGTGGGGATTCACGTTATATGACAGGAGTCCGTGAGTAATTCTCAGAGCTTTCAGAGAGTGGCACTGATATAGAGGTAGTACTCGGAGATGACAGTGTTGTTAGAGCAGTCGATGTGGGGACTTTGACATTTAACAGGGAACCCAAACCTCCCTTGAAGGTGCCAGATGTTCTATATGTGCCAGGTATGAGGAAGAACCTCATATCCGTCTCAGCATTGGAGGACAGAGGATATGAGATATTGTTCAGGAGAGGACAGGTGTTGATATATCCCAAGGGCGCTCCAGCTGATTCAACTAGAGTGATAGGTGTACGACATGCAAAGGTGTACAAGTTTGCATTTCAACCCCTTTTGGCATTGAGCAGTAGTACCGACAGCAAAGCTAGCAGTTCAAAGCTGTGTGAGATTTGGCACCGCAAGATGGGGCATATGTATCATGGAGCCTTGAGGACATTGCGGGAGATCACTACAGGTGTGCCAAATTTCAGTACTGATCACTTTGATACATGCAGAGGATGTGCGATGGGCAAGTTTGCCAAATCCCTTTTTCCCAGCAGCGATAGCAGATCGACTGGGATACTTGATTTGATTCATTCCGATGTGAGCGGTCGGATGTCTCATGTTTCCTTGAGTGGATATGACTATTATGTATTTTTCATTGATGATCACTCCAGGAGGACCTGGATTTATTTCTTGAAGACCAAGAGTGAGGTCTTCAAGCGGTTTCAGGAGTTCAGAGCTCTTGTGAAGACTCTCACAGGTCAGAAGATCAAGTCCCTGAGGTCGGACAATGGAGGTGAGTACAACCTTGGAGAGTTTGTTGATTATTGTGCAGAGGCAGGCATTAGGAGGGAGTTCACAGTTTCTTACAACCCCCAGCAGAACGGGGTTGCGGAGAGGAAAAGCAGATCCATCGGAGGGGCTATCAAAGCCATGTTACATGATCAGGGGTTGCCATTGTTTTTGTGGGCAGAAGCCTGCAACACTGCTGTATATTTGCAGAACAGGAGTCTGCATCGTGCCTTGGGGCATGTGATTCCAGAGGAGGCTTTTTCTGGGAAGAAGCCTGATGTTGATCATCTTCGTATCTTTGGGTGTATTGCATACTCCTACATACCCAAGGAGAAGAGGACCAAACTAGAGCCCACCGCAAAGAAGGGTATCTTTGTGGGCTACAGTGAGACCTCGAAAGCCTTTCGGATTTATATTCCCGCACAGAGGAGAGTTGTTGTTAGGCAGGATGTGAAATTCGAGGAGGACAGGGCTTTCAGGAGGTCACGGGAGTTAGAGTATCTGGATCAGCCAGACCCTCAAGAGCAGCTGAGTCAATCGCAGGGATCAAGTGGGCAGGGATCAGGAGGATCCAGAGGTACATCGATTACAATGCCTGGTCCGTCAGTGAGCGGAGGACAGGGCTTTCAGGAGGTCACGGGAGTTAAAGTATCTGGATCAGCCAAACCCTCAAGAGCAGCTGAGTCAGTCGCAGGGATCTAGTGGGAAGAGATCAGGAGGATCCGGAGGTACATCGATTACGGTGCCAGGTCCGTCAGTGAGCAGTGGCTCACAGAGTCAGAGGGGTGGTGCTTCGGGCAGCATGCATAGCAGTCCGCAGAGCAGTTCACTAGGGAGTCCACTGATGGACAGTTCACACGGTACTTCAGCGTCTATAGGTTCAGGTTCAGGTAGGAGAACAGCAAACAGACAGTCAGGAGTTCAGGCTCCTGATGATAAGGAGGAGGAGTTTCATTCTCCAGTGGGAGAAGTGTGCTCAAGGAAGAGGAAGCCCAAGTGGCTTCAGGATACCTTGAGAGAGGCCACATCTGTTGCTGGGCCTAAGAGGTCGGTCAGAGAGAGTAGACCACCTAATAGGTTTTGTAGCTATATGGCAATGGTTGCCAACATCCTTGACTCTGAGCCTTCTAGCTATGAAGAGGCAGCTAGCTAGCAGGTCTGCATAGAGGCCATGCAGGAGGAGTATTCTTCTATCATGAAGAATGGTGTTTGGGAGGTGGTGTCGAGGCCTGAGGGCAAATCCGTGGTTACTTCCAGATGGCTTTACAAGATAAAGCATGCTGCAGATGGCAGCATTGAGAAATTCAAGGCAAGGTTTTTGGCTAGAGGGTTCTCCCAAGTAGAGGGAGTTGATTATGAGGAGACCTTCACTCCCGTGGCTCGATATACTTCGATTCGCTCCATCATATCAATAGCAGCAAAGATGGGTTGGAAGATCCACCAGATGGATGTGAAGACCGCATTTCTCAATGGCTTCATACAAGAGGAGGTGTACATTGAGCAGCCACATGGCTTTGAGGTGCATGGGAAGGAGTCCCATGTGTGCAGACTGAAGAAGGCCCTTTATGGCCTGAAGCAAGCTCCCAGAGCTTGGTACTCCAGGATAGATACATACTTACAGGAGATGGGTTTCACAAAGAGTGAGGCAGATCCGAACCTTTACTATATAGTGATAGGTGAGGAGCCTCTGATTCTGCTGTTGTATGTGGATGACTTGGTCATTACGGGTGCAGAGAGACTCATAAAGCATTGCAAGAGAGATCTTGCGTCGGAGTTTGAGATGAAGGACATTGGCTTGATGCATTACTTTTTGGTTTTGGAGGTGTGGCAGGAGGAGGGGCATTTCTTCCTGGGGCAGGGGAAGTATATTGTGGACATCCTTGGCAGGTTCCACTTGGAAGATTGTAGACCCATGTCGACACCGATGATCACCAACTGGAATAAGCTTCACGCTTCAGATTCCGAGTTGGTGGATCCCACATTGTATAGATAGCTGATTGGTTCCTTGATGTATTTGGTCAACACTAGACCAAATATATGTTTTGCAGTCAACACAATGAGCCAGTTCATGTGTGAGCCCAGGAGGGTGCACTGGTGGAGTGTAAAAACTCTGGTAGACTTGAATAATTATAAATTATTATTGATAAAATATGAGATGATTACAAGTGGAGATCCCCAAGGCTTTAAATACAGCCTTATGGTGTCCCTTGGCGAAGAGGCATGATCGTTGATCATGCCCTTCCACATTAATAACCTAAGATAATTATATCTAACTAATAATTAATAAAATATACATAACAACTGGGTTGCTGCAAAACACATTTTGCGGTACTTGTAGGGGACAGTGGATTATAATCTGGATTATAGGTAGGGGGATGGAGTGAGATTGGCAGGTTATACTGATTTCGATTGGACAGGTTGTGCTTCTGATAGGAAGAGCACTTCAGAGTGCTGTTTTGGGTTGGGTTCGGCAGTGGTGTCGTGGTCCATGGACTTTGTTCTTGGCTGGGGAAAAGTGTCCAAAATTCCCAATTTTCTCCTAAAGTGACTTTATAAAGTTATAAAGTCCAATCTAATTTAAAAGTGACTTTAAGTGATAAAGTTACTAAAGTCTAATTTTAAAGTGTAGAAATTTTCTATTTCCCACCCCGGTTTTGGTTCCTTATTTCTCAAATGATTCATGCCCTTTCCCATATCTTTACATTCAACAACAGAAAAATATTTTTTTGCTGAAAACACAAATTCTGGAAAATTTACAGAATGCTGGAAAATGCAGAAATAAAAATCAACAAGCTTAAAACAGTCATTCACACATTTTAACACAGATATTTTTGGTCAACATGACCCTGGAAAAACCCCCTACAACTCTTGGGGAAAACCAGTTTGAGAGCTCCTCCTTATTTCTGGAAAATGCTTTTACAGAGAGGTGAAATATACAGAAAAAATACCATCAAATTAATTACAGACTTATCTGGTTTTCCGTGCTTGCCTCCACCTTGGAAAACGTGCCAGAACAGCAAAATACTCAAAACAGAAATTTATTACAGCAAATGACAGTTCAGAAATTCGTGCCCAGAACTTAGTTGAACGGTCGTACAGACTGTACGAAATTTTCCAACAAGTTGTCTCTCTCGAAAACAGTGTTGGATGCCTCGATAAACGTGCCCAGCCACCTAGAAAATCGAGCCCCCTTGCTGCTGTACTATTCCTCGAAAAATGTGATGCCTTTCCCCTTGAAAACCGTGCCTCAATGCCGCTGTACGGACTGTTGTACGGACTGTTGTACAGATTTCTATGCTGTTGTACGACCAAGCTGCCTCGATATCCATGCAATCTCTTACTGCCTCGAAAATCGTGCCCTCCTTGCTGCTGTACGAATTTGTTGAGTTTGCCTCTCCTTCACCTTCTCAAGCTCTCTTCAGAAAAAGTCTCCAGCTCTCCTTCTCTTCCTCTCTCAATCTGCTCATGAAAGAATGAATGACTTTTTCCTCCTTTTCCTCCCTTAACCTAACCCTAAGTGACTTTTGGGGAATCCCTAAATCCAATGGCTGAGATAGCTTTAGATCTAGGGATGAGATTAAATGCTCATTTAAATCTCATTTTCTATTTTTTAAATTCACCCCACTTTAATAAAGACCCACTTACTCATTTATTTCCAAAGTCACTTTTCACTTTCTAATTTCACATTGACTTTATTAAAGTCACTTTAAAATTAGACTTAGTAACTTTATCACTTAAAATCACTTTTAAATTAGATTTAACTTTATAAAAAAATTATAAAGTTACTTTAGGAGAAAAGTAAATTCTTTTGGACACTTTTCCCTAGGCCAAAGATCAAAGCCTTAGGGAACCACCTGTCCTCCGGTACCAAATTTCAACACTCCCTCTTACCGAGGAAGGTGTTCCTCACCACACCCATCTTGTCTCTGAAGTAGACATGCTTGCCACGTGGTAAGGCTTTGGTAAGAATATCTGCAACCTGCTCATCAGTGGGAATATACTCAAGCTTCACAGCTCCTTTCTGAACATAGTCTCTGATGAAATGATATTTGATCCCGATATGCTTTGACTTGTCATGAAATATTGGATTCTCCGTGAGTTTAATGCAACTCTGATTATCACAGTAAATCACTGAAGGTCTCAACGGCTGACCAAATAAGCCAAACAACATCTTGCGAAGCCGGATGGCCTCACAACTAGCTAGACTGGCTGCCATATACTCTGCTTCCGCTGAACTCAATGCTACTGACTTCTGCTTTCGGCTGAACCATGACACAACTGCCGAACCCAACCCAAAACAACACACTGAAGTGCTCTTCCTATCAGAAGCACAACCTGCCCAATCAGAATCAGTGTAACCTGCCAATCTCACTCCATCCCCCTGCCTGTAGTCCAGACCATAATCCACTGTCCCCTGCAAGTATCGCAAAATGTGTTTTGCAGCCACCCAATGAACCTTCCTAGGCTCACACATAAACTGACTCATCGTGTTGACTGCAAAACAAATATCTGGTCTAGTGTTGACCAAATACATCAAGGAACCAATCAGCTGTCTGTACAATGTGGGATCCACCAACTCGAAATCCGAAGCATGAAGCTTCTTCCAGTTGGTGATCATCGGTGTCAACATGGGTTTACAATCCTCCATGTGGAATCTGCCAAGGATATCCACAATATACTTCCCCTGCCCCAGGAAGAAATGCCCCTCCTCCTGCCACACCTCCAAACCCAAAAAGTAATGCATCAAGCCGATGTCCTTCATCTCAAACTCCGCCGCAAGATCTCTCTTGCGGTGCTCTATGAGTCTCTCTGCACCTGTAATGACCAAGTCATCCACATACAGCACCAGAATGAGAGGCTCCTCACCTATCACAATATAGTAAAGGTTCGGATCTGCCTCACTCTTTGTGAAACCCATCTCCTGCAAGTATGTATCTATCCTAGAGTACCAAGCTCTGGGAGCTTGCTTCAGGCCATAAAGGGCCTTCTTCAGTCTGCACACATGGGACTCCTTCCCATGCACCTCAAAGCCCTGTGGCTGCTCAATGTACACCTCCTCCTGTATGAAGCCATTGAGAAATGCGGTCTTCACATCCATCTGGTGGATCGTCCAACCCATCTCGGCTGCTATCGATATAATGGAGCAGATTGAAGTATATCGAGCCACGGGAGCAAAGGTCTCCTCATAATCAACTCCCTCTACCTGGGAGAACCCTCTAGCCACAAACCTCGTTTTGAATTTCTCAATGCTGCCATCTGCAGCATGCTTTACCTTGTAAAGCCATCTGGAAGTAACCACGGATTTGCCCTCAGGCCTCGGCACCACCTCCCAAACATCATTCTTCATGATAGAAAAATACTCCTCCTGCATGGCCTCTCTCCAGACCTGCTGGCTAGCTGCCTCCTCATAGCTAGAAGGCTCAGAGTCAAGGATGCTGGTAGCCATTGCCATATAGCTACAAAACCTCTCAGGTGGTCTGCTCTCTCTAACCGGCCTCTTAGGCCCAGCAACAGATGTGGCCTTTCTCAAGGTGTCCTGAAGCCACTTGGGCTTCCTCTTCCCTGAGCATACTTCTCCCATTGGAGAATGAAATTCCTCCTCCTCATCATCATCATCAAGAGCCTGAACTCCTGACTGTCTGTCTGTTGTCCTCCTACCTGCACCTGAACCTGTAGAAGCTGAGGTACCGTGTGAACTGTCCATCAGTGGACTCCCTAGTGAACTGCTCTGTGGACTGCTCTGCATGCTGCCCGAAGCACCACCCCTCTGACTCTGTGAGCCACTGCTCACTGACGGACCTTACATCGTCATAGATGTACCTCTGGATCCTCTTGATCCCTGCCCACTGGATCCCTGCGACTGACTCAACTGCTGCTGAGGGTCTGGCTTATCCAGATACTCTAACTCCCGTGACCTCCTAAATGCCCTATCCTCCTCGAACTTCACATCCCGCCTGACAACAACTTTCCTCTGTGCAAGAATGTAAATCCGAAAGGCCTTTGAAGTCTCACTGTAGCCCACAAAGATACCCTTCTCTGCGGTGGGCTCTAATTTGGTCCTCTTCTCCTTGGGTATGTAGGAGTATGTGATACACCCAAAGATACAAAGATGACCAATATCAGGCTTCTTCCCAGAAAAAGCCTCCTCTGGAGTCATGTGCCCCAAGGCATGATGCGGACTCATGTTCTGCAAATAAACAGCTGTGTTGCAGGCCTCTGCCCACAAAAACAATGGCAACCCCTGATCATGTAACATGGCTTTAGCAGCCCCTCCGATGGATCAGCTCTTCCTCTCCGCAACCCCGTTTTGTTGGGGGTTGTAAGGAATAGTGAACTCCCTCCTAATGCCTGCCTCCGCACAATAGTCAACAAACTCTCCAAGGGTGTACTCTCCTCCATTGTCCGACCTCAGGGACTTGATCTTCCGACCTGTCTGTGTCTCCACAAGAGCTCTGAACTCCTGAAACTGCTTGAAGACCTCACTCTTGGTCTTCAAAAAATAAATCCAGGTCCTCCTGGAGTGATCATCAATGAATAAAACATAGTACTCATATCCACTCAAGGAAACATGAGACATCCGACCGCTCACATCGGAATGAATCAAATCAAGTATCCCAGTCGCTCTGCTGTCACTGCTGGGAAAAGGGGATTTGGCAAACTTGCCCATCGCACATTCTCTGCAAGTATCAAAGTGATCAATACTGAAATCTGGCACACCTGTAGTGATCTCCCGCAAAGTCCTCAAGGCTCCATGATACATGTGCCCCATCCTGCGGTGCCAAATCTCACACTGCTCAGAACTGCTAGCTCTGCTGTCGGTACTGCTGCTCAATGCCAAAAGGGACTGAAATGCAAACTTGTACACCTTTGCATGGCGTACACATATCACTCTAGCTGAATCAGCTGGAGTGCCCCTGGGATACATCAACACCTGTCCTCCCCTGAACAGTACCTCATATCCTCTATCCTCCAAAGCTGAGATGGATATGAGGTTCTTCCTCATCCCTGGCACATAAAGAACATTTGACACCTTCAAGGGAGGTTTGGACTCCCTCTGAAATGTCAGTGTCCCCACACCGACTGCTCTAACAACTCTGTCATCACCGAGTACTACCTCTATATCAGTGCCACTCTCTGAAAGCTCTGAGAAGTACTCACGGACTCTTGTCATGTGACGTGAAGCCCCACTGTCCACATACCAGATACCCGAAGATGCTCCGCTAATCGAGGGAAATGCATGCTCCCTCTGAACCTCTATGGCAGATAATCCCGCACTAGAGGACTCACACGCAGTGAACCCAAACTCCCGGTCAAAACGATCTGCAAAGTCCTCAACCTCTGCTGAAGCTGCCATGCTCTGATTCTTCCCCTTCTTCTTCTTCTTCTCCGGACACACAACTGCATAGTGTCCCATCTTCTGACAATTCCAACACTTCACTTTGGAATAGTCCTTCTGTGTGTTATCCTGTTTACCTTTACCTTTGCCTTTGCCCCCACCATTGCTTGTGGAAGCTTGCTTCTTCCCTTTGCCTTTCTTGCGTCCTGCCAACAGTGCTACATCCTCATCCTGCTCAACTGGCTTGGCTGCCCCAAGCTGACCTTTCCCGATCTCTGTCTGAATGCAATCATCCCAAAACCTCTCCCATGTGGGAAGGGTCTCACGTGCACAAACCCCATCAGCAAAGTTCATCCATGAACTGGGGAGGCCATTCACTGCAATCCGCACCAACTCGGTGGGTGGAATGACCTCTCCAATCGCTGCCAACTCATCTCTCACATTAGTAATCTTTGTGAGATATCCAGCTGCACTATCAGCCTTACCCATCTTAATGGTTTTCAGCTTCTCCTTCAGGACCATTTTCCGGTTCTCATTGGTACTTTGGTAGAGATTGGACAATGCTGTCCACATCTCATGAGCATTTCTCTTTTCTCTCACATGAGGAATGCAATGGTCTCTGATTCCGTCTAGAATCAGTCTCTTACCCTTGTTGTTCTTCCTATTATATGCTGCCAACTAAGTAGCATCAGTAGGCACATTAACAGGCTGCTGTGTGGTATGAACCATGATATCCCAGACTTCTGCCTCCTCAAAGATACTCTGCATTCTCTCCTTCCAAACGCTGTAATTGGTATGCCCATCCAACCTATCCTCCACCCTCAATCCCAATAACATCCTGTTGTCCTAAAACTGAAAAATAGCACTACTGTAGTAAAGATAAAAATTATGTTTGTGAAAAAATCAGCTTGTTGGAATTTTCCGAGTGAAAAATCAGCAGGCTGTATTTTTCTCTTTGTTGTCCCAAACTGCACTTTCAGCACTAAAGCTCCGATACCATGTAGAAATTTTCTATTTCCCACCCCGGTTTTCAGTTTCACCTTATTTCTCCAAATAGTTAAATGCTCTTTCCCATATCCTTACATTCAACAAACTGGAAAAAAAAATTTTGCTGAAAACACAAATTCTGGAAAATTTACAGAATGCTGAAAAATGCAGAAATAAAAATCAGCAAGCTCAAAATAGTCATTCACACATTTTAACACAGATATTTTTGGTCAACATGACCCTGGAAAAACCCCCTACAACTCTTGGGGAAAACCAGTTTGAGAGCTCCTCCTTATTTCTGGAAAATGTTTTTACAGAGAGGTGAAATATACAGAAAAAATTCCAGCAAATTAATTACAGACTTATCTGGTTTTCCGTGCTTGCCTCTGCCTTGGAAAACGTGCGAGAACAGCAAAATACTCAAAACAGAAATTTATTACAGCAAATGACAGTTCAGAAATTCGTGCCCAGAACTTAGCTGAACAGCGGTACGGACTGTACGGACTGTACAGAATTTTCCAGCAAGCTGTCTTTCTCGAAAACAGTGTTGGCTGCCTCGATAAACATGCCTAGCCACCTAGAAAATCGAGCCTCTTGCTGATGTACTATTCCTCGAAAAATGTGTTGCCTTTCCCCTTGAAAACCATGCCTCAATGCCGTTGTACGGACTGCTGTACAGATTTATGTGCTGCTGTACGACCAAGCTACCTCGGTGTCCGTGCAATCTCTTACTGCCTCGAAAATCGTGCCCTCCTTGCTGTTGTACGAATTTGCTGAGTTTGCCTCTCCTTCACCTTCTCAAGCTCTCTTCAGAAAAAGTCTCCAGCTCTCCTTCTCTTCCTCTCTCAATCTACTCATGAAAGAATGAATGACCTTTTCCTCCTTTTCCTCCTTTAACCTAACCCTAAGTGACTTTTGGAGAATCCCTAAATCCAATGGCTGAAATAGATTGAGATCTAGGGCTGAGATTAAATGTTCATTTAAATCTCACTTTCTATTTTTTTAATTCACCCCACTTTAATAAAGACCCACTTAGTCATTTATTTCCAAAGTCACTTTTCCTTTCTAATTTTACATTGACTTTATTAAAGTCACTTTAAAATTAGACTTTAGTAACTTTATCACTTAAAGTCACTTTTAAATTAAATTTGACTTTATAAAAATTATAAAGTCACTTTAGGAGAAAAATTAAATTCTTTTGGACACTTTTCCCTAGGCCAAAGAACAAAGCCTTAGGGAACCACCTGTCCTCCAGTAACCAAATTTCAACATAAAGTTACTTTAATAGAGTCAATGTGAAATTAGAAAGGAAAAGTGACTTTGGAAATAAATGACTAAGTGGGTCTTTATTAAAGTAGGGTGAATTAAAAAATAGAAAGTGAGATTTAAATGAGCATTTAATCTCAACCCTATATCTAAAGCTATCTCAGCCATTAGATTTTGGGACTCCCCAAAAGTCACTTAGGGTTAGGTTAAAAGAGAAAAAGGAGGGAAAAGGTCATTCATTCTTTCATGAGCAGATTGAGAGAGGAGGAGAGAAAACAAAGGAGAAATTTATGAGCAGTGAGGAGAAGGAGGGCAGCTGATATAGACTTCAGCAAATCCGTACAGCAGCAAAGAGACACGGTTCCCAAGGCAAAAATTCGTATAGCAGGAGGTTGGCACATTTTCCGAGGGAGGAAGCACAGTTTTCGAAGAAAACTGCACAGCAGCTTCAGCACAATTTCTGGGCAGATTCTGGGCACGAAAACCAAGGAGAGAGACTGCTGGTTGGTGGCACAGATTTCGAGATATCCGTACAGCAACTGTACATTAGCTTCGGCACAGATTTTGAGGCAGAAAGAGGCACAGAAATCGAAGAGGAGGTATTGCTAGATATTATGTACAGTTCGTACAGCAATACGACCGTATAGCTGGGCACAAATTTCGAGAATGTCATTTCAGCATTTAACGCTGTAATAAATGCTATATAATTTATGTTTTGAGTTTTTCCTGTTTGGCACATTTTCCAAGGCGAGGTAGAAGCATTGAAATCGAGATAAGTACATTTATTAAGTTGCTGGAATTTTTGCTGTAAATTTTGTCTCACTATAAAAGCATTTATCAGAAATAAGGAGGAGTTTTCGAGCTGGTTTTCCCCAAGAGTTGTAGGGGGTTTTTCCAAGGTCACATTGACCAAAAATCAGCATGTTTAAAATCTGTGTGTGGCTGATTTATTTTTCTGAGTTTTATTTCTGCATTTCAGCATTGTGAAATTTCCAGAATTCGTGTTTTCAGAAAATAATTATTTTTCTAGCTTGTTAATGTATGGCTATGGGAATGGACATTTAACTATGGCTATGGGAATGGACATTTAACTATATGGGAGAAATAAAAAGAAACTGAAAACCGGGGATAGTTACAGAAATTTCTACAGGGTGGCTGCAAATTATGCACTTGGCACACTAGGGGGAATCCTCACACGACAACTAGAATAATTGAGCTTGGTCACGTTTGTGCCAGAAAAGATACCACCACCTGAATTTTTACAAACAATAGAATTGGGGAGAGTTACCTATACACTGTATAGTCATAGCTTGCTTCATTTTGGTCAGGAAGCAGCTTGGGATTCACTATTTGAATTGGTTGTTTCAGGATATATTAAGTCATAAGCACAGGCCTATGAATAAATATGGTGACTTGACAAACAGTGTAACAGTGATGACTCCAACATCAGAGAGATGTATGGCTATGATCTTGTTGATGACATTGGCAGTGACTCAATATAATGGTGACTTGTTGGATGACAGTAGTAGTGACCTCGTATGCAAGCTAATGACAACGATATTAGTCGATAATTGGAGCAGTGTGAGCAGTGGGCAGGTACATAGAGTTAGCAGGAGGTGCAGAAGGAGATGCAGCAGGAGTGGCAGCTTAACATCTCTATGAATGGCAGCTTAACATCTCTTATGGTCTGTTCAACATTATGCAAACCCTGTATCTCGATAACAGTGTTTCAGTCTTGTTCACAATCGAAGTTGTGAACAACACACATGTAAATCATGAATTCCTTATCTTTGAAGAAGCTACAGTGGATCTAGGTGTCATCTCACTTGCGGAGGTATGCAAGAAACATCTAATCAGTTAGTTGTGAAATATTCATCTCTTATGATTGAATCAATATGATTTCAATATTCAGTGCTGATTTGAGGCTCCAGTGGTAATGACTGCAACAGCTATACTTACATCAAGGTCTGCATGGCAGTAAGAAGATTTATCTTGCAAAATTGAATGTGTGTGAACACCTTCTTTATCATCATTACCCACTAATCAAAAGGTATAGTGGCACTCCTTTTTGTAAGGAAGAATATTGCAGGGGGAATGACATCAAGGTATTGATTCGGAATTAACTTCATCATCTCTGGCAGACTACAGCAGTAGTTATCAATAAGAGCAGTAGTATTCATAAAGTCTTGTTGGCACAGCAGGCATAATGAAGTGCAGATCGACCAAGACTTGATGACCTCCTAAAGAAAGGATTATGAGGGAGTTGTAATGCTTTGATGATGTCTGACCATCAGATGATTTTAAAATGTAAATTTTAGCTTTATCTCTAAGCAGTAAAGTCTGGAAAAATACAGCAGTTGTTGTGGACTACGCACGAGGACATTGGGGTATATCTTGATACATGGAGAAGCTGTATATATTGGATAAGTTGTTGTTGATCTATAAAATGAAAGCACATCCAAGTACTACATAAATATTGAGGATTACATTTACTTCCTAAGTAAATTAAAGTATGAAATTTGTTAATGTGAAGCACTATTAAAGAAACTCTTCAGCAGTCATTTATGTACATATGGTTGTATATTGCAGAAAAGAGAATCCAGTGGTTCTCAAGTTGACACCATATACCACTTTATTTGGTATGGCGAAGGACATTCCTATTTTATGGCATGATTGAATGGATAGATCTCATGTTGAACAGGTTGCATGATGGGCACTTAGCAAAGACAAGCATAGGCTTGTGATCTCCCCGAGTAAGAGGGAGTAAGATCAGCCAAATATTTTCTTCATCAAGATATGCTAGGATCAGAGGATTGTTAAGTACTATTAAGACCTCTGCTGCTAGAATGGCTAATTATAAGTTAACTATATGCCTTCATATATACTGAAGGGTGGAGCAATGAGGCTCCCATTCACAATCCGGTCAGTAATAGCCTCAATTTTCAGAGAGAGGCCTGGCTTTATTCTCTTTACGAAAGGATCTTTGGTTAAGATGGAACATTGAGCTCCTAGAGGCTTGAGGTACTTATTAAGCTATGAAGGACCATAGGGTGAGTGGTTCACCTTCCCCTGTGATATCCCATGGTGGCTGACATGTGTGTAGGGTAAGTGGTTCACCTTCCCTGCTGTTGATGACATATGCATAGGATGAGTGGTTCACCTTCTCCTATGGCATATGAGCAGGATGAGTGATTCACCTTCTCCTGCAAGTAACCCAATGAGATGCATATAGAATCTATTGACATGTCGGTGGGATGTGGTTCATCCTTTCCCCACAAGTAGAAATGCTCATTCCCTACGATTGATGGTTGACATGTCGGTAGGATGTGGTTCATCATTTCCCCACATGTAGGATGCTCATTCCCTACGATTGATGGTAGACATGTCAGTGGGATGTCGTTCACCCTTTCGCCACGTGTAGGATCCTTCCTACTATTGATGGTTTCTGCATTCGTGTAGGAGGTGGTTCATCCTTTCCCTACATATGGTTATGACTCGAGTTTGTAGGATGTAGTTTATCCTTTCCCTACGTGTGATTATAAGCAAGATGTGATATATTCTTTCCCTGCTTGTGTTTCTGCATCATCCTACCAAAGTAGTCCAAGACACGTGGGAAGTACCTCTCATTTGGCCAATGAGAGGGGAAAAGTGGTTAGGGGCCATAGCACTACCAATGGAGGCATCGCATACTGTCGTAATTCCCTATGCTAGGATGCATGGTGTTTATCTACTTGATTTGGATTCTGGGATCAATTGAGGTTCTACCTCTGGACTTCCTTTTGTCAGTGGAAAGTGGTAAGGCCTTCTGACTCACTCTCGATCAATTCATCTTTATTATTCACATCACTGTTTAGCGGAGTAGAGCAGAGCAAAGATGACAGAGATGGTTCATGATGGCAGGATGGCATGGCAGCAAGTGGAAATCTCCCTCGTTGACAGGGAGTGTTAAAATTGGCAACTAGGGCCAAATTCCACTTTGGTCTCCTCAGTTGATGGAGATAATAATTCCATTGAATTCCTCTTTTCGAGAGGACCAAAATCGATATAAAGATTGTCTAATTTGGATAAGGAAAAATATTTATTTATTCAAAAACAGTGTTATAAGTCATGATTTGGTTTAGGCAGGAAAAATTGAAAATTTGAATTTTGAATTTGCCTCCAAAATGTTATAGCAAATCATCATGTCTAAATTGTATATAAGGAAACTCTTCTCATCCCATTTAACACATTGGAATTTTCTTGGGCACTCTGAGGCAACATATCATCAAGAAGATCGAATCATGTCATTGGCATCCATGCACTTGAGGAGGTCGAAGGGTTGTTGGTTCGGGGTCTCTCTTCTGCTATAAGGATCGAGATTCTTCACAAGATAAGCCGCAGCTCTTGAAGAAATCTTTGAGCAGTTTGTATGGGCAAATATGTTATCTAACTTCATGGAAAGATAATGAAGCCGAGTTTGGGTGTCGTATTCAGAAAGTTCTCCCTTCATGTAGCCGCACTTCTAAAATATGATTTCAGGTCTGCATCAGCATAGACAGAATGACCGAAAAGCCTAAGATGGATACAAAATAGTCCTCAATGACAACGAAGTGCAGTTTCATGTTCATTAAAGAAAGTTGCAGTAATAAGGAGAGTGTATGGGTCAAGTAAATGAAATCACAATGAGCAGCCCTATTCAAACCCTATTGGATTTTGTTTGGATCTTCAGATTGGCAAGTCTTTCTGCCTTTAAATCATTGTACTCTTTCTCTCTCTTTCTGTTGAACATTCGATGATAATAATAAGATGAATTCCTCAAGGGCTTTCCCCAACTTGGGGTTTTTCCCTGCCTTGTGCCAATTTTTGTGTTCTCTTATCTTGGCTTGTCTTCTGTATTTAGGTTGAATGTTCTTTTTGTTGAAATTTGGTACCGAAGGACAGGTGGTTCCCTAAGGCTTTGATCTTTGGCCTAGGGAAAAGTGTCCAAAAGAATTTAATTTTTCTCTTAAAGTAACTTTATAATTTTTTATAAAGTTAAATCTAATTTAAAAGTGACTTAAGTGATAAAGTTACTAAAGTGACTTTATAAAGTTATAAAGTCAAATCTAATTTTAAAGTGACTTTAAGTGATAAAGTTACTAAAGTTAAAGTGACTTTAAATAAAGTCAATATAAAATTAGAAAGAAAAAAGTGACTTTGGAAATAAAAGACTAAGTGGGTCTTTATTAAAGTGGGGTGAATTAAAAAATGGAAAGTGAGATTTAAATGAGCATTTAATCTCAGCCCTAGATCTCAATCTATCTCAGCCATTGGATTTAGGGATTCCCCAAAAGTCACTTAGGGCTAGGTTAAAGGAGGAAAAGGAGGAAAAGGTCATTCATTCTTTCATGAGCAGATTGGGAGAAGGAGAGAAAGAGAGCAAGGGAGATTTCTGGGCAGTGAGGAGAAGGAGGCAGCAGCTTGGCACACATTCCAAGGCAGCATTTCAGCAAGACATTTTCAGCAAGACAGTTTAGCAGCTTTAGCACACAGCAAGGCAGATTTTTGGCACGATTTTTGAGGAAGAAGGGCCGTACAGCAAGGCCGTACAGCAGGGCCGTACAGCAGATTTGCACAGATTTCGAGGAGCAGATTTGAGGGAGGTCATACAGCAAGTGGCTGTACCTTTGGCATGCATTTCAAGGCAGAAACAGCAGATTTTTGGACAGCTTGCACGCTTTTCTAGGCAGCCGTACAGCAGCATTTAAGGCTGTTATTTGGCACGAAAATCAAGAAATCTGTACAGCATTTATTGTTGTTCCTATTTTGTTGTTTGCACGTTTTCCGAGGCGGTGGTTAAGCACGGAAAAAGATATAAGTTGTAAAAGTCTGTTTGCTGATTATTTATTTTGCTGAATATTTCTATCACTGTAAAAAGCATTTTTCCAGAAATAAGAAGGAGCTTTCGAACTGGTTTTCCCCAAGAGTTGTAGGGGGTTTTTCCAGGGTCACCTTGACCAAAAATATTGAGTTATGATGTGTTGAATGACTGTTTGTTACTGCTGTTATTTTATTTCTGCATTTTCAGCATTCTGAAAAAATTTCCAGAATTTGTGTTTTCAGCAAAATTTATTTTCCAGTTTATTAAATGTATGGATATGGGAAGGGGCATTTAATTATTTTGGAGTAATAAGGCGAAAACTGAAAACCGGGGAGGAAACTAGAATTTTCTACATGGTATCAGAGCTTGAGTGCTGAAGGGCAGTTTGGGACAGCAAGGAGGAAAATTACAGCCTGCTGATTTTTCACTCAGAAAATTCCAGCATGCTGATTTTTCACAAACAACAGATTTTTACCTTTACTACAGCAGTGTTATTTTTCAGTTTTAGGACAGCAGGATGTCTTTGGGATTGAGGGTGGAGGATAGGCTGGATGGGCATACAAATTACAGTGTTTGGAAGGAGAGAATGCAGAGTATCTTTGAGGAGGCGGAAGTCTGGGATATTATGGTGCATACCACTCAGAACCCTGTGAATGTGCCTACTGATGCTACTCAGTTAGCAGCATATAATAGAAAGAACAACAAGGGTAAGAGACTGATTCTAGACGGAATCAAGGACCATTGCATTCCTCATGTGAGAGGAAAGAAAAATGCCCATGAGATGTGGTCAGCATTGACCAACCTCTACCAGAGTACCAATGAGAACCGGAAAATGGTCCTGAAGGAGAAGCTGAAGAACATTAAGATGGCTAAGATTGATAGTGCAGCTGGATATCTCACAAAGATTACTAATGTGAGAGATGAGTTGGCGGCGATTGGAGAGGCCATTCCTCCCACTGAGTTGGTGCGGATTGCAGTGAATGGCCTCCCCAGTTCATGGATGAACTTTGCTGATGGGGTTTGTGCACGTGAGACCCTTCCCACATGGGAGAGGTTTTGGGATGATTGCATTCAGACAGAGATCAGGAAAGGTCAGCTTGGAGCAGCCAAGCCAGTTGAGCAGGATGAGGATGTAGCACTGTTGGCAGGATGCAAGAAAGGCAAAGGGAAGAAGCAGGCTTCCACAAGCAATGGTGGGGGCAAGGGCAAAGGTAAAGGTAAACAGGATAACTCACAGAAGGACTATTCCAAAGTGAAGTGTTGGAATTGTCAGAAGATGGGACACTATGCAGTTGTGTGTTCGGAGAAGAAGAAGAAGAAGGGGAAGAACCAGAGCATGGCAGCTTCAGCAGAGGTTGAGGACTTTGCAGATCGTTTTGACCGGGAGTTTGGGTTCACTGCGTGTGAGTCCTCTAGTGCGGGATTATCTGCCATAGAGGTTCAGAGGGAGCATGCATTTCCCTCGATTAGCGGAGAATCTTCGGGTATCTGGTATGTGGACAGTGGGGCTTCACGTCACATGACAGGAGTCCGTGAGTACTTCTCAGAGCTTTCAGAGAGTGGCACTGATGTAGAGGTAGTACTCGGTGATGACAGAGTTGTTAGAGCAATCGGTGTGGGAACATTGACATTTCAGAGGGAGTCCAAACCTCCCTTGAAGGTGTCAGATGTTCTTTATGTGCCAGGGATGAGGAAGAACCTCATATCCGTCTCAGCTTTGGAGGATAGAGGATATGAGGTACTGTTCAGGGGAGGACAGGTGTTGATGTACCCCAGGGGCACTCCAGTTGATTCAGCTAGAGTGATAGGTGAAAGCCATGCAAAGGTGTACAAGTTTGCATTTCAGTCCCTTTTGGCATTGAGCAGTAGTACCGACAGCAGAGCTAGCAGTTCTGAGCAGTGTGAGATTTGGCACCGCAGGATGGGGCACATGCATCATGGAGCCTTGAGGACTTTGCGGGAGATCACTACAGGTGTGCCAGAGTTCAGTGCTGATCACTTTGATACTTGCAGAGGATGTGCGATGGGCAAGTTTGCCAAATCCCCTTTTCCCAGCAGTGACAGCAGAGCGACTGGGATACTTGATTTGATTCATTCCGATGTGAGCGGTCGGATGTCTCATGTTTCCTTGAGTGGATATGAGTACTATGTTTTATTCATTGATGATCACTCCGGGAGGACCTGGATTTATTTCTTGAAGACCAAGAGTGAGGTCTTCAAGCGGTTTCAGGAGTTCAGAGCTCTTGTGGAGACACAGACAGGTCGGAAGATCAAGTCCTTGAGGTCGGACAATGGGGGAGAGTACACCCTTGGAGAGTTTGTTGACTATTGTGCGGAGGCAGGCATTAGGAGGGAGTTCATTGTTCCTTACAACCCCCAGCAGAACGGGGTTGTGGAGAGGAAGAACAAATCCATCGGAGGGGCTGCCAAAGCCATGTTACATGATCAGGGGTTGCCATTGTTTTTGTGGGCAGAGGCCTGCAACACAGCTGTTTACTTGCAGAACAGGAGTTCGCATCGTGCCTTGGGGCACATGACTCCGGAGGAGGCTTTTTCTGGGAAGAAGCCTGATATTGGTCATCTTCGTATCTTTGGGTGCATCACATACTCCTACATACCCAAGGAGAAGAGGACCAAACTAGAGCCCACCGCAGAGAAGGGTATCTTTGTGGGCTACGGTGAGACCTCAAAGGCCTGTCGGATTTACATTCTACATCGCGAGAGGAAAGTTGTTGTCGGGTGGGATGTGAGATTGAAGGAGTGACAGACCTTTAGGAGGTCACGGGAGTTGAGGAAATGTACGGATCGACGGACCCTCGGCGGCGGAGCAGTTGAGTCCGTCGCGGGGATCCGGTGGGCAGGGATCGGTCAGTGCACTCCTGACGTCATCAAATCCCGTCGATGGGGGAGTGGCTCGTGAGTCGGAGGGAGTGGAGCTATGGGCGACACGCGAGCGGTCCACGAGCAGTTCTTGGGAGTCCAGCGATGGACATTCTTACGGTACCTCAGCATCTACAGGTTCAGGTGCAGGCAGGAGGACAGCAAACAGACAGTCAGGAGTTCAGGCTCCTGATGTTGAGGAGGAGGAGTTTTATTCTCCAGCAGGAGAAGTGTGCTCGGGGAAGAGGAAGCCCAAGTGGCTTCAGGACACCTTGAGAGATGCCACATCTGTTGCTGAGCCTAAGAGGCCGGTCAGAGAGAGCAGACCACCTGAGAGGTTTTGTAGCTATATGGCAATGGCTACCAGCATCCTTGACTCTGAGCCTTCTAGCTATGAGGAGGCGGCTAGCCAGCAGGTCTGGAGAGAGGCCATGCAGGAGGAGTATTCTTCTATCATGAAGAATGATGTTTGGGAGGTGGTGCCGAGGCCTGAGGGAAAATCCGTGGTTACTTCCGGATGGCTTTACAAGGTAAAGCATGCTGCAGATGGCAGCATTGAGAAATTCAAAGCGAGGTTTGTGGCTAGAGGGTTCTCCCAGGTAGAGGGAGTTGATTATGAGGAGACCTTCGCTCCCGTGGCTCGATATACTTTGATCCACTCCATTATATCGATAGCAGCAGAGATGGGTTGGAAGATCCACCAGATGGATGTGAAGACCGCATTTCTCAATGGCTTCATACAGGAGGAGGTGTACATTGAGCAGCCACAGGGCTTTGAGGTGCATGGGAAGGAGTCCCATGTGTGCAGACTGAACAAGGCCCTTTATGGCCTGAAGCAAGCTCCCAGAGCTTGGTACTCCAAGATAGATACTTACTTGCAGAAGATGGGTTTCACAAAGAGTGAGGCAGATCCGAACCTTTACTATATTGTGATAGGTGAGGAGCCTCTCATTCTGGTGCTGTATGTGGATGACTTAGTCATTACAGGTGGAGAGAGACTCATAGAGCACTGCAAGAGAGATCTTGCGGCGGAGTTTGAGATGAAGGACATCGGCTTGATGCATTACTTGGGTTTGGAGGTGTGGCAGGAGGAGGGGCATTTCTTCCTGGGACAGGGGAAGTATATTGTGGACATCCTTGGCAGATTCCACATGGAGGATTGTAGACCCATGTCGACACCGATGATCACCAACTGGAAGAAGCTTCATGCTTCGGATTCCGAGTTGGTGGATCCCACATCGTACAGGCACCTGATTGGTTCCTTGATGTATTCTTGGTCAACACTAGACCGTATATTTGTTTTGCAACTCAACACAATGAGCCTGCTTTATGTGAGCCTAGAAGGTTCACTTCGGGTGGCCGTAAAACACATTTTACAGATTTATAGGGACAAGGATTATGGTCCTGGACTATGTGGGGATGGAGTGAGATCGCAGGTTACACCGATTCTCGATTGGGCAAAAGGTGCTTCATAAGAAGAGCACTTCAGAGCCGTTTTTGGGTTGGGTTCTAAGTAGCTTGTGTCATGGTTCAAATACAAAGCAAAGAAGCCGTAGCAAGATAAAAACAAAAGGTAGTATATGGCAGCCAGTCTAGCTAGTTGTGAGGCCATCTCGCTTCGCAAGATGTTGTTTGGCTTATTTGGTCAGCCGTTGAGACCTTCAGTGATTTACTGTGATAATCAGAGTTGCATTAAACTCACGGAGAATCCAATATTTCATGACAGGTCAAAGCATATCGGGATCAAATATCATTTCATCAAAGACTATGTTCAGAAAGGAGCTGTGAAGCTTGAGTATATTCCCACTGATGAGCAGGTTGCAGATATTCTTACCAAAGCCTTACCACGGGGCAAGCATGTCTACTTCAGAGACAAGATGGATGTGGTGAGGAACACCTTCCTCGGTAAGAGGGAGTGTTGAAATTTGGTTACCGGAGGACAGGTGGTTCCCTAAGGCTTTGATCTTTGGCCTAGGGAAAAGTGTCAGAAAAGAATTTAATTTTTCTCCTAAAGTGACTTTATAAAGTTATAAAGTCAAATCTAATTTAAAAGTGACTTTAAGTGATAAAGTTACAAAAGTGACTTTATAAAGTTATAAAGTCAAATCTAATTTAAAAGTGACTTTAAGTGATAAAGTTACTAAAGTCTAATTTTAAAGTGACTTTAATAAAGTCAATGTGAAATTAAAAAGTGAAAAGTGACTTTGGAAATAAATGACTAAGTGGTCTTTATTAAAGTGGGGTGAATTAAAAAATAGAAAGTGAGATTTAAATGAGCATTTAATCTCAGCCCTAGATCTCAATCTATTTCAGCCATTGGATTTAGGGATTCCCCAAAAGTCACTTAGGGTTAGGTTAAAGGAGGAAAAAGTCATTCATTCTTTCATGAGCAGATTGGGAGAAGGAGAGAAAGAGAGCAAGGGAGATTTCTGGGCAGTGAGGAGAAGGAGGCAGCAGCTTGGCACACATTCCAAGGCAGCATTTCAGCAAGACATTTTCAGCAAGCCAGTTCAGCAGCTTTAGCACACAGCAAGGCAGATTTTTTGGCACGATTTTTGAGGAAGAAAGACGTCTGACAAGGCTTGTCTGACGGTAGTCACAATGATTACCGCTATGATTGCGAGATTGAAAGGCAGTTGAGGCCCGGGTCTGATAAGTGGCTGTACCTTTGGCACGCATTTCAAGGCAGAAATCGTACAACAGATTTTTGGACAGCTTGCTTTTCCTGAGCAACACGTGCAATGACATTTAAAGCGTTATTTGTACAATCCAATCATGCTGACATTGTCTTGTTCCTGTTTCTTCTTCTTACGTTTGACGGTGGTTAAGCGGAAAAAGAGATAAGTTGTAAAAGTCTGTTTGCTGATTATTTATTTTGCTGAATATTTCTATCCTTTATGTAAAAAAGCAGTTTTCCATAAATAGAAGGAGCTTTCGAGCTTGGTTTTCCCAAAAGAGTTGTGAATTTTTTCGGGGTCACCTTGACCAAAAAATGCGAGTTATGATGTGTTGGATAGTGGTGACTGTTGTATTGTTGTTCTGCATTTTCAACGATGCAGAAAAAATTTCCAGAATTTGTGTTTTCAGCAAATTTATTTTCCAGTTTATTAAATGTATGGATATGGGAAAGGGCATTTAATTATTTTGGAGTAATAAGGTGAAAACTGAAAACCGGGGTGGGAAACTATAAATTTCTACACTTTTATCAGTTACTGTTATAAGTTAATGGTTAATGCTAATGAATTATGGGCTAGTGAAGTATCTGATCCATGCAAAGAACAATTTATCTCAAAATTAACAAAGAGATATTCATAAGAACATTCAAATGAAAGCTAGATTGGTGCTCTACCAATTACAATGGAACATAAGAACATTCTTGGACTCTTAGCGATGGTGGCAGCGTTCAGTGAGAGTGTGAAATGAACATTCAACAATGATAATAAACTTTAAACTTTAAACCCTTCCCCATACATAGAAATTCGGATTTTTTTTGTTTCAATAAAAAAATTTGAGATTTTTTTGGCTAGGGAAACGACCCCTTTCGCCTAGGAAACGACCCCATTTGGAGGATTCGACCCCGAAATTTGAGGAAACGCCCCCTTACAAGTTTCCGCGCTTACCCTCTTTTTTGGGAGCGTGGGGAAACAACCCCTAGCCATCCCCAAGTCCTCGAAGCACGAGGGAGCTAGGAAACTCGACCCCCAGGTGGGGGGACACGACCCCGTGGAACATTGATAAAAAGGCAAAGGCACATGAAGAAGGGTGGAAAAATAAAGGTCGGGGTAACTCACTCACCACAATTGCTCCCTCCCACATTCATTCACCCATGTGTGGGTTTCCCTCATTATACTTGCCCTTGTACCATGGCATGTGGCCTGGAGCCTTCCCTGTCACCCCACTCCACCACCATTTCACATGACACCTACCATTTTATGGTTGTTCCATGGATCTATCACTCCCTTAGAGGTTGAAACCACCTACTAGAGTCCTTTATCAACCTCTCTTGTTGAGTAAGGAAACACTTGTACCTTCCAAGCCCATTTGGAAGGCATTCAATTATGAAGTGTCAAATTTTGCCCCTTGTTTGATAGCTTATTTAGTCAATTGCACTAATGAATTGCTGTACTGGAAGGTGAGGGGACGCATTGGATCTTATACAGGATTGCAAGTGGGTCACCATTTGGACTTAGTCTCCCTATACGGCGTCTAAGCCCTCCAAAGGGTCATAATGGCACTTGTAGGGTGAGCAATGAGAGCCTTGGGCCTCCAACACAATAGAGCATTGATTGCCACGCCATGGACCTCTTTAGTGTGAAAATTCAAATCTGAATTGCTACTGCAGTTATAGATTTATTTCTCCCACTTTTTTCCACCATAAGTTATTTACAGAAAAACACACTACTTCAGTCATCACTTGTACATATAGAGAAAAGAACAGTAAAATGCAAGCATAAGTATTAAGAACCAATCACAATGACACAGTTATTTTTGTACAATTGTCCTCGGAAAAACCCAAAGTGGGAAAACTAGTGCAGTAGATGAGGGTTTATATATTAATCTTCAGCTGTAAATTATTTGCAAGGACAGGCTGGCAATCTAACTGAGAAACTTCATGAGAAAACACCTGAGATGTATTCTCATCAACGCTCTAAAGAATTTCTGACACTCTGAGGAGTCACTACCCCAATCTACGTCACCTCTACGTGTCACTCTGTGCCAATCTACGTGAAGTATATGAGTCAATTAAGTCAAGTAAGTCTTCAACAGAGTCATCTAGATTATTTGAACTTGTAAGCATTTTCTCTTGAGTGCATTTTCGACAGTGTTCGACACCCTTCTTTTGCCAATAAGCACAATCAAGTGAGTGAATTCAAAGAAGAATAAAGTGTCAGTGCACAAAGTGAAAGCATCAAGTGAGCAAGTTTCAACTCTAAAGAAACCAAACAACAAGTTCAAATCTATTGCAAGTGAGCGTGAGTATTCAATTATTCAAGTGAGCGTGAATCAATCAATCAAGTTCAAGCGAGCGATCAAGCAAGCAATCATAATCAAGAGAGCGTGAATTCAAGAGTTCAAGCAAGCAAGTTCAAAACATCAAGCGAGCCAGTGTAAAGTTAATTGAAGCAACACTCAAGTGAGCGTGACAAAATGGGCAAAGGTGGTAAACATCTTCAAAGTGCAGAGTTGGAAATTAAAGAGTAGAAAGAGTGCAATCATGAGTTACGGAATACAATTGAGTTACTGGAATGGAAGTTGAAGCATAATCAAAACTTAATCGATCAAATGACCAACACATTGGAAGCAACGAAAGACTTTCAAATTGAGCTCGAAATGAAAGAAAAACTCGTTCTTGCACTTCAAATAAAACTAAGTGAAAAACAAGATCTACTTGATGCACAGTGTACAGAAAAGGTAGATGCAAGTTGCGACACCGAAGACCTCATCCAAACATCAGATGAAAGTTGTGATACAAGTGACCTTATTCAACATTGTGATGAAGGTTGTGACACAAAAGCTCTAATCAATCAAGTTGATGTCAATTGCAACACAAGTGATCTTATCCAGCCAGTTGGACTACTTAATGATGCAACGAGTAATACCAAAGATCAAATTGATCAGTTTGATGCAGCTTGTCAAACCGATGAACTGTTAATGATTGATGCTGAGTGTTATACAGAAGATTTAATAAATCAACGACAACATATCGACAGTAGCAACAGGTGTGAAGAACAACCACAAGATGACTTTTATAGGAAAGTAGTCAAACCTTGGGAAGAAATCTCCTTCAACAAAGATCGACATGGCCTAGGTTACACCAACGACAACAATTTGTATATTCTAGATTACTCAAAACCAGTGCAGTTTGTCAGCGCAGGCTTTCTAGACAATGCTCATAATAAGTGTAACCATTGTAAGCAAAATGGCCATATGGAGAGCACATGTTTTGACCTCCATCCTTGATACCATTGTGGCAAGAAAAATCATTAATGAGAAAGATGTAGTAAGCGAAATTAACCACCCAAAGTGAAGATCAATTATGCATGGATTGATCATTGGAAGTGGTCATCTACAGTCAAAAAATTGTCTATGCATTATCGACGGATTCAAACTCGCATGAATACAACTTTTCCAGTACAATGAAGATGGTGAAACTCTCCGACACCTGAAGGGGGGGTAGTTTCGAAATGAAATGACGATGATTGTCTCTCCTTTCAACTGACAAAGGGGGGAAATGATAATTAAATTGAAGGTGGTTGTCAGACTGAATGTTTTGATAACATCTAATAGCAGCCAGTGGGCATCTTCATCAGCTAGTAAGCATCAACAAATTCGCCAGTGGACGAAAACAACAAGAGTAGCTGTGAGAAGTTTTCGACACCAACAGTGAGCAATTTCCGGCAACATCAGCAAAAGTAGCAGTGAGTTGTTTTTGACATCATCTGCCAATGGGCAATCATCTAGTAGCCAGTGGGCAGTTTCGACATTAGCATATTCGCCAGTGGGCGTTCTCAATATTTTGTCAGTGGACAAGCCAATTCGCCAGTAGTCGCCTTCAATATTTTGTCAGTGAACAAGCAAATTCGTCAGTGGGAGTTATCAACATTTTGTCAATGGACAAAGGATGCCGATTGCAAACAAAGGACAGAAGGATCCTTTTGCAACTTGGCACGTGATGGAGTTGTCAAGCAAAATTCAAAGATGAATCAAACTTGCAGCTGACTCGTGATCTATTCAATTTGAAGTATTTTCAGCATCCGGCTTTGG
Source organism: Pinus albicaulis (assembly GCA_034641835.2). Classification (NCBI taxonomy): domain Eukaryota; kingdom Viridiplantae; phylum Streptophyta; class Pinopsida; order Pinales; family Pinaceae; genus Pinus; species Pinus albicaulis. The sequence continues at coordinate 20,399,309 of CM076573.1, forward strand.
CGGTTTTTTAGGCAGTGTGTTTGAGGATCAACAGTTTCAGCATGAGAACTTGGAAGATGGTTTCTCGTTCTTACTTTGCATTTATCATTGAGGGGGGGAATGTTAGCCTCACTCTCATGTGAGCAAAAACAATTATAAATCCAACGATAATTAAATTAATTAAATCATGAAAATTAGGAATTTATTCCTAATTTTCTAGATTAAGTTTGTTCCTCTCAATTAGGAGTCATTTTAGGCCTAGAGATTCTCTCCACCTAACTGGGTTCCTAGATTGGTGTATGGTTGAGATTTTTCTTCAACCAAAGTGTCCAAGATAGATGCATTATCTTGAGACACATTCTCCTCTTGTATTATATTTGTATTACACCATTGTTTTAATAATGAGAATGAGTGAGGAATGCAACAAGGTTGTGGCCTTTTCCGCCATGTCTGGTTTTATGTGTTTCTTGTATGTTTTTGTGTGTGTAAATTTTGTTAATTTCCCTTCAGAGACATTGAGAGTAAGTTCATCCCCAAACCAAGCACATGCAGTACATTGGTGGCCCGAAGCTTATTTCCAACTTTAGTTTGAAATACTATGGTACCTCTCCCAATAGGGGTACACTTTGCCTTATTTCCCACGGTGATCTGGAAATTCATTTGCTCTTCTCGACAGCTTGAGAAGCATTCTCGTACTCTTGTTATGTGTGCAAAAGCTCCAGTATCAATATACTAGACTTCAGGTGAAGCAGAGCTTGATATGCAAGCAAATTCTTCTTCCAGTGTGGATGCCAATACAAAGATATCGTGATCCCTTTGTTCTTCCATGCTTTCCCCTTTTCTCTAAAGAGCTGCGTGAAACCCTTCGAGTTGTTGTTGCAACAGCTTATGGACTTCGTTCCAACGCAGATTCTCCAATCATGTTACTCAACTCAACTCTGATACCATATGAAAAAATCAAATCTGAATTTGCTACTATAGTTATAGATTTATTTCTCCTACTTATTTCAACAATAAGTTATTTACAAAACCCTTACAACAAATTTGAAATAAACACTAATGCAGTCATCACTTGTACATATAGAGAAAAGAACAGTAAAATGCAAGCATAAGAACCAATCACAATGACACAGTTATTTTTGGACAATTGTCCTCAGAAAAACCCAATGTGGGAAAACCGATGCAATAGATGAGGGTTTATATATTAATCTTCAGCCGTAAATTCTTTACAAGGAAATACCGGCAGTCTCACTGAGAAACTTCATGAGAAAACACCTGAGATAAATTCTCATCAATGCTCTGGAGAACTTCCGACACTCCAAGGACTCACTGCCCCAGTCTGTGTTACCTCTGCATGTCTCTCTGTGCAGAGCCTGCGTGAGACTGCGTCCCCCTACGTGAGCTCTCTGCGTTGTTGCTCTATGCTGTCCTTTCCGGCCTTCTGCATCCTTCTCCCCTCAATCCCTAACACTGTTGATGCCCTTTGCTTCCTCTACCCTGCAACTCTCCCTCTGAAATCGAATTCTATTCCTTCATAATCGACTTCCTTTAGGTTACGGAGTGTATGTCTGGCTTACTTTACAAACAACCCTCAAACCTTCTTTTATAATCTTCTCATTGAAAATTCAACAGCCCAAATTAGAAGTTTAATTAATGGCTAAGATTAAAACTTGACGTGATCTTCGTTCTCTAGAAGATTCACACTCTGTTTCATTAATACCCATTAATTATTTAATTTCCCCAAGTTTAGAATTAGGGTCTCCATTAAAATAATTAATTATTTTAATAAAACATGAACCGAGTGTAATTTCCACAAACAGTTTATGGGTTCTTTGGAATACTGGTGTCTAAGCCTCCTCACCAAATTTGAGACTTAGATCACTTTCCGATGCTACAAAAATCGTTTCTGCGTAGCCATACAGAGATGATGATGCACTTGAACCACGTTGCCCATCTGGCCACACATTTGCACATGATACTTGGCAGTTGATTCAGGGACCAAATGGGGTGTTGTCTCATCCGAAGAGACATGGGAGGGCATGTGTCATCATTTTGGCCCTTATTGATGGAGCATTGACATGTTTAATCCAGTTGGAGACTCATGAGACCCTTGATTGTGCCCCACAGCCACTTGGAAGCACCACATATGTTTTGCTTGGAAACCAAGGGGCCACCCCCTTGGTCATCATTTTGGGAGGAGCCCTCCTCTTCATCATGGCACATGGAGGACTTATCTTGGCCTTCCAACAACCCTTTACACCATTATTCTATCATTTTGGCCTAGGATGGCTTATTTTGTACTTATGAGTTCTTTGGTGGGCTTGTCACCAATAGGGTTGTTATTTTGCACATTGAAGTCATTTTTAGGGGCTTATTAGGCTAATTAGACCAAATCAAACTCGTAAAGGCTCATATAAATGAAGGAAGAGACTCAATTGTAACTTATCATCATTTGGATTAGGATTTCTCTTGTAAAAACAATTCAGACCTGCAATTGATGGACGAAATTGGATGTTATTGATGCATTTTGATGTTTGGGATTTTCATTATCTTGTCTTGGAGCTTCTAAACGCAATTGTGATGGATGGATATACTCGCATTTCCTCATAAGTGAGTTTGTTATGCTATATCTTTATGTTATTACATGTCTAATGTATGGGATATCTTGTCATAATCCTGTTTGTACCCTAAGTTAATGTGAATTCATGAAAAGCACTGGATTAGTGAATTTATTGCATGCGTTACTCATTAAGGAATGTGAATGAATATTCCTAGAGGCTTGTTCATCTTGTATCCTCGAAACTCCATCATTTCTTGCCCAACAAAGTATAAATTCCTTTTGTAGTTGAGTTGTTGCCTCCTAGGGTTAGCGAAGGCTACATAGGACTCCTTAGTATAGCGAAGTTCTTTCATCAAAGCTAATCTTGACTCCATTTCTCCCAATTGTCTAGGCACTAGTCCTAATCCTAGTTTATCAACCCTAAACCATCCTCTTTTCCTCTCTTTTTAATTTTTTTTCCCTAACGCTAGAAGGTCACCTAAGGCATAGTGCGAATTGCTTTAAGAAGTGTATCTTTAAGAGCGAGTTGGTAGGCAATTGCGTTGGTCAGTCCTCTACTTGCCGTCCAAATTTGAGGCAATTATTGTGGCTAGTTTAGGAGAAGTCCTATACTTCCAACATCAATTTTACGCTTAAGCTTATTTGGTTAGCATCATTCTAAGGTTATTTGCTCTTGAAAACTCGGAGGAAGTTAATCATTCGTTAACCTTTTCCATCTTTGCTTGACCTAGATATCTCCTTGAAGATCATCCTTTAGCCCTAGGCCTTGCTTGGATTTCCCTAAAGGTCCCTCTTGTGGTCCCAAACCTTTATATGGCTGCCATCTTACATAACCCTAAGAAAGACCTTGCTTCCTTAGGAAACCTTTGGTCTAGGAATATCCCTTGAGATTGAATAATCCTTCCTCTTGGATCTAGGTCTCCTCATAAGCATTTCATGGAGAGCCACTAGCTTCTCTTTGAAGCAATTGAGCCACTATTTGAGCCTCTCCTCTAAATGGGCCTTGGAAATCACACCATACCTAGCTATTGATCCTATCATCTTAATGATTTCCCTTATATTGGGACTCCTCCCATCGATGAAAGTTACTAAAGAGCAATGGACACTGAGTAAGGTGACAGTGGGTCTTTGTCCCATTGTTGTCCCCTCCTAGGACCCCTACTAGATTGTGCGACAACATTTTTAGTGTCGTTGTCTGAGACAACGAGACTGTGTGTCTTGCTCCCCATGCGACAATATTGACATATCATTCTTGGCAACTCCATTGGAAGAACAAAACCCTAGTTCTTCATTGAGCTTTAAGGTCAATGCTTGCAGGGTGAAGCAAGCATCTCTCTAAGCATCTCTAATTTCACCATGGCGACTCCTCATATGGTTGACATGCCATACACAAAACAATGTCAAATTGGGCAAAATCTTACCCTACATTGGACATTACCGCCATCCTTGGGTACCCAAATGCCCATGAATAAGCAAAAAGATTAAAGGTACCCACGTATGATGGTAATCCAACCTCCGCCCATGATCATGTCGAGATGTTTACCTGTAAATTTTTGTAGATGTTCTATGCTTGAAGCAACTTTACTTTTATTACAGCAATCACCCAAACAGTTAAGTAAAATGCTGATAGAACATACCAGTGGATCTGTAGAAGACAAACCAGAAACAGGAAAAATGTGTTGGTGCGTTACGGCAGTCAACGGGATGCTTCAACCAGCAAAGTTTCCTTGATCAGCCAACCCAGAATGTGTCACAACAATCCTCAAATCAGTCAACACAAGTCAACTCCAGAAAAGTCAGCATTGTCCAGAAAAGTCAATGCAGGGCAGCAACATAAAAGTCAACGCAGCTCCAACTTCGGTCAACCTTTTGACCTCGGTTCTTGTGCCAAAGTGTACGGCCTGCTAAAATCGAAGTCTCCACAAATTTTGGGCCTCTTTGGACCATGCGTTGACCAAAGTCAACGCTGGTCAAACTTCCTAGGAAACCCTAGCTGCAGCAAACTGCGTCCTTCTTCTTGGCTGTAATAGCTTGTCCTTTTTTCCCACGTGAGAGCTGAATTTGTCCTCCAAGAAGCTCGTACTAAATCAGAGAAGAAGATGTGATGAGATGAGATGAGTGAAATGCTCTCCAACTTTGACTGTATTTATATCCATCATTGAGGTGTGTGACACATCTGCTGGGGGTGCAAAACCTTAAGGCCGACCTGCACATATAATTTATTATAAATAATAAATTCAAAATAAATGTTCTGCTCATCGGATTAAGATATATTTTATATGGATTTTACACCTCTCCGAAAGAGAAATCCAACAAAAATATCAGTATCTTAACCTGAGCATCACAACATGGAGTTTGGACCTAGTTGTCCAATTTTAACACTCCCTCTCAACTACGGAGAACTCCATCCATCAGTGCAATCAAACATCGTGCGTCATCCCGTCGTAACTTGCTTTGCTGGCCTCTTTATTTCAGAATAGAAGTGGGTTAGTCACAAAGACATCATCCCTCGGCTGACAGATTCAGCCCAGAGGTCCGAAACCTCTATCAAACTCACAAAGAGTCTCCAACCAACCCGAAGTTGGTTCATCTGACCCGAAGTCAGGCGGAGGTCCGAAACCTCACTCTACTTGATCCCAGATCAAGTGGTTGGACCGTGCCATCCTAGATAGAGAGTACGGCAATCTCTGATGCGTCCATCAGTATTTGCTACTAGTCTCTAGCTTTTCCCACCTCATTGGCCAAATGAGAGGTACTTCCCATGAGCCATGAACTCAATGGGTAGGATGCATACGGGGCACAGATAAATGAGAGGCGAACCAGCTCAATAATCACAAGGGTGGGGCAGAAGCATTATGAGTGCTTATAGCTCCGAGAAGCTATCCCCAAAGCCCCCCAGAGCTCCAGATGATGGCGTGGGACCATCATGGAGTGTTCACGGTAGCGGAATTCTCACGGAAGGTTAGAAACTTGACCTTCCCCGAGGCTTAGTGAGAATATCCGCGACACCGCTCCTCGCCCGGTTCCTATATGATCGAGCCTTACGGCGCCTCGGCCCCATGCACCATATCCGGATAAGTGGATAATAAGCAACAACCCCGGATGGTGTGTTTCTGATTCATGATGTGTGAATCCCGCTGGCAGTCTCCACGAGTATCACGGTGGTATCTAGCACATGTCCAAACAATTCACTAAAGAGCTTTCGCAACCAAACTGCTTCACAACAGGCCATACTTGCTGCAATGTATTCGGCCTCGGCGGTGCTCAAAGCCACCGACTTCTGCTTCCTGCTCATCCATGAGATCGAAGCAGAACCAAGATTGAAGCAGCATCCCGATGTGCTCTTACGATCCACCACACTGCCAGCCCAATCGGCATCGGTATATCCACGGAGTGTCACACTCCCGGCAGTGTATCTCAGCCCATGGTTTATAGTGCCCCGAAGATATTTCAGAGGATTCTTGGCACCAACCCAGTGAAAATGATGAGGCTCAACCATCTGTTGACTCAAAGTGTTCACTGCAAAACATATATCTGGTCGGGTGTTCACTAAGAACATCAAAGCTCCTATGAGTTGACGATACTCAATAGGATTGGCCAAGATAGGCCCAGCAGCGCTGCCACTCAACTTCTTGAAGTTGAGTTCCATTGGTGTTGACACGGACTTGCAGTCCACCATACCAAATCTCTCTAGAAGTTTCACAATGTATTTTCCTTGAGAAAGGAAAATCTCTCCCGGTCTCTGCCAGACCTCCAGGCCTAGGAAGTAGTGCATCAGTCCTAGGTCCTTCATCTCGAACTCAGCAGCGAGCTCCCTCTTACATTGATGAATGAGAGGGTCAGCACCTGTCAGGAAAAGGTCATCCACATACAGCACTAGAATGAGAGGCTTCCCCTGCACAACCTTGAAGTAAAGGTTTGGGCAGCATTACTTCGAGTGAAGCCCAACTTCATCAAGTAATATCCATCCTCTCGTACCAAGCTCTGGGTGCTTGCTTTAACCCATAGAGGGCTTTCTTCAACCTGCAGACATGAGTGTCTCGATCCTGAACTTCAAATCCTAGAGGTTGTTCTACATACACCTCTTCCTTTATTGCACCATGCAGAAAAGCGGTCTTGACATCCATCTGATGAAGACTCCATCCTTGCGTAGCAGCAAGGGCTATGATTGATCGAATGGTGGTATATCGTGCCATAGGTGCAAAAATGTCATCATAGTCTATTCCTTCCTTTTGAGAGAAGCCACGGGCAACAAATCTTGCCTTGAACTTTTCAGCACTCCCATCAGATCCATGTTTGATCTTGTAGAGCCATTTCGCGGTGACAATTGATTTGTCCTTCGGTCTCGGAACCACATCCCAGACATCATTCTTCATTATGGACTCATATTCTTCGTGCATAGCATCCTTCCAGACTTGATGCTTTACGGCTTCCTCAAAAGATCCAGGTTCAGATTGTACAATAGTACTCATAGCAGCTAGATACCCTTGGTATCTACACGGCTTCTTGCTTTCTCGGAATGTCCCCCTTGGGGCAGCATGTCCCTCAGCATCTTCGAGGGTGTCCCTGAGCCATGATGGTCTCTTTCCCAGTGAAGGAGATGGATCGATAGGGTCCATTGGTCCTTCAATATCAGGCATTGTCTCATCCTGCGGTTCTTCTTGATTTCCAGGCCTTTCTTCATGATTTTCTTCAGATCTTGGAAGATCTACTACTTTCTTCAGGGAAGCATCTTCGTCAAAAGTGACATCATGGCATATCTCTACTTCCCTTTGACCAGGTACATAGACTCTATAGGCCTTAGAAGTCTCACTGTAACCCACAAACGTTCCTTTCTTCCCAGAAGCATCCAGCTTACTTCTCTTTTCTTTCGGCACATGAAAATAGACAGGACATCCAAAAATTCTAAAATGTGAGACATCGGGTTTCTTACCAGAGAAAACCTCTTCGGGAGTTTTGGAGTCCAAAGCGGAATGAGGGCATCGGTTTTGAATGTACACAGCAGTATTTGCAGCTTCTCCCCACAGAAACTTTGGTAGACCCTGGTCACATAGCATAGCACGGGCAGCTTCCACAATAGTCCTATTCTTGCGTTCAGCAACACCATTCTGCTCAGGAGTATATGCAGTGGTAGTCTCCCTCTTAATGCCAGCTTCTCTGCAAAAGTCTTTGAACTCGTTTGACTCATATTCAGTGCCATTGTCGGTCCTCAAAATCTTGATCTTCTTTCCGGTCATATTTTCCACCAAGGCTTTGAAGGTACGGAACCACATGAAAGCCTCATCCTTCTTCTTCAAGAAGTATATCCAAGTTTTGCGAGAGAAGTCATCAGTGAATGTCATGTAGTAAGAACATCCTCCCAGGGATGTCACGGGCAACATACCAGATAGATCAGAATGGACCAGTTGCAAAATATCAGATGTCTTTGTGACACTTGAGGGGAAAGGTCCCTTTGTATGCTTTCCTTTGGCACAACCCTTACATACACCCTCATGGTTATTTCCAAAGTCGGGCATCCCTGTCACCACCTTCCTTGCTTCGGGAAGGGCCTTGTAATGAGGTTGTCCAAACCTCCGGTGCCATAGTTCAGTTTTTCGGATAGTATCACATGTCATAGCTCCTAGAAGACTTCCTTCAACATGGTAGAGTGTTCCAACTCTAAAACCAATCACGATAACTTCCTTGAGATTCTTCTTCCACATGCGCACTTTTCCATCAATGAATGCCACATTGAAGCCTTTGTCTTCAATCACTGATATAGACACAAGGTTCTTCTTCAATTTTGGTACATAGAGTACATCTTGCAAATGTAGGACTTGTCCTTGAGACAAGTGGAGGGTCATAGTCCCTGTCCCTTTTACGGGATATGTGGCATTATCTCCAAGGATAATTTCCAGATTAGTATCCTTCTCAACCATGTCAGAGAGTGCTTCCTTGAACCCAGTGATGTGTCTTGAGGCACCACTATCTATCAGCCAGACATCCATAGTGTCGGGCGGGGATGCAGCAGAGAGAGCAGATACAAGAATATATTCATTTCTTTTATCAACAGCATTAGACTCCTCATACCTGGAGTTTGTTTCTAGACTTTTTAGAAGGTTGATTGTTTCCGCCAAAGGGAGCCTTCCTCTTTCCTTTGGATCTGTCGTTTCTTTGATTTCCATTCCTCCGGTTGTTGTTGTTGTCATCACTATTGGGAGAATCCTTCTTGAAGGGACATTCTCTAGCATAGTGACCAGGCCTATGACAAGTGAAACACTTACCCTTCTTTCCTTGGGCCCTTGTTCTTCCTTTGTTCTTAGGACCACCAGAGTTCTTCTTTCTAGAATGAGCAGCATAGGCAGCATTTCTGTCATTTTCGAATTCCTTCATTCTTGTCTCTTCTTGCATACATCTAGATAGTAGCTTGTCAAAGTTAGGAATTGTACTATTATTGAGAATGGTAGTGGTGAATACTTGCCATTCATATGGGAGTCCTCCAAGTGCGGTGAGTACCATCTCACGATCGGCTATTGTCTCCCCAATAGCCAGCAGATTGTTCCTAATCTCGGTCAATTTCAGAAAGAATGTTTGAACGGACTCATCCCTGCCTTTCTTCAGATTCTTCAATTGATTCTTGAAGAATAGCACTTGGTTCACATTTTTAACTTTGAACATTAGGATCAATTTATCATACATCTCTTTGGATGTGCCCAACTCAAAGATGTAGGCCACCAGAATTTTATGAATGGATTCCCTGATCATCAGCTTTGCTTTGATCTCCCCCTTCTTATACTTGGTTTTAGCAGCAACAAAAGTAGTGAATGGAGGTTCTTGTATCTTACCCAGTACATGGTCCATGAGATCATGGTCTTCCAATTTGAGATCTAATATCATCTTCCAAGCATGGAAGTCATCCCTTCCAGTCAGCTTGTGATTCTCCTTGAAGTCATAACTTGTGGAACCCATTTTTCTTAGATGGTGATTGCTATAAGTTAAGGCTTGTCTTCACCTCACCTCTGATACCATGCAAATTTTTGTAGATGTTCTATGCTTGATGCAACTTTACTTTTAATACATCAATCACCCAAACAGTTAAGTAAAGTGTTGATAGAACATACCAGTGGATCTATAGAAGACAAACCAGAAACAGGAGAATGTGGAGGTGCGTTACGGCGGTCAACAGGATGCTTCAACCAGCAAAGTCTCCTTGATCAGCCAACCCAGAATGTGTCACAACAATCCTCAAATCAGTCACTTAGTCAACTCAAGTCAACTCTAGAAAAGTCAACACTGTCCAGAAAAGTCAACGCAGGGCAGCAACATAAAAGTCAACGTAGCCCCAACTTCGGTCAACCTTTTGACCTTGGTTCTTGTGCCAATGTGTACGGCCTCCCAAAATTTAAGTCTCCAACAAATTTCAGCCTCTTTGGACCATGCGTTGACCAAAGTCAACGCTGGTCAAACTTTCTTGGAAACCCTAGCTGCAGCAATTCGTCCTTCTTCTTGGCTATAGTAACTCGTCCTTCTTCCCAAGTGTGAGCCGAAATTGTCCTCTGAGGAGCTCGTACTAGATCAGAAGAGAAGAAGATGTGATGAGATGAGATGAGTGAAATGCTCTCCAACTTTGACTGTATTTATATCCATCATTGAGGTGTGTGACACATCTACTGGGGGTGCAAAACCTTAAGGCCGACCTGCACATATAATTTATTATAAATAATAAATTCAAAATAAATGTTCTGCTCATCGGATTAAGATATATTTTATATGGATTTTACACCTCTCCGAAAGAGGAATCCAACAAAAATATCAGTATCCTAATCTGAGCATCACAACATGGAGTTTGGACCTAGTTGTCCAATTTTAACCAATATATCCAACAAATTAGAGTCCTTCACCAAGATTCCCTTATCAATATATTCATACATTCCCTTCAGGATAATGATGCATGGTTGCATTATGCTTGTGAAGCTAAAAGTATCCCATCAATTGAAGTCCTCATTGCTAAATTTTTTACACCATAAGGACCATAAGTTCCAACACGATCCTCCCCAAAAGGCGAAAGGGCTCTATGAAAAATGTCACGAGCAGGGAATTCAAAATTCCATGGATTATCATAAGTCCACTTCATTTAAACCATTGAACTTTGATGCATGCCCTGATCCCATCTACTAGTTGCCTGACAAGCATCAAGAGTGGTTGCTTAAATTTGATGGAAGTAATGTCTCTAATGCCCAATGCCATGTGGATAACTTTCTATACAAGGTTACTTTTAGATTTTATAAGGAAGTCATTGTGAATCAACAAGATATAGATGATGTTGTTATGATTCTTATTGCATTAACACTTAAGGGAAGCACTTGGGATTGGTATAGTAAATTGCATCCAAGAAGCGTCTTTGACTTTGATCAATTTGTGGAGATTTTTGTGGATAGGTAGGATGGTTGTCAAAGAAACGAAAGTGGTCCTAGCCAATGAGGAAAAAGTGGACCTCGGGAATAAATCAACAAGGGTTCAGAAATTGAAAAGTCATTAAAATCGGGAGTTTTTTGAAAAAAAAATCAGCAAAAACTCGACAAAATTTAATAAGTACAAAAATATTCAATTTTTTTAGCATCTAAAGTATCCACAACATCAAATAAGTTCATTACCACATAAATAAGAAAAGAAAGCTAATATATAAGATGTATAAGAAGTCTAGTGATACATCACATATCAACAATGAATCAAGTCCTGAATCCTGAGTCCTGACTCAGTCTCAAGAGGCAAAATATCAACAAAAAATATAATAAATGTCACAATTTACAAGAAAGGATCCAACGTTCTAAGTTTGTGTACTTCCCTTCACGCATTACTCTTTTCTATGATGTCTAGATGTCTTATTTTCCCACCTCCCACAATGATATTCCTGCATATGATTCCTCCCATCTCTACTTTTGTTTTCATTCTATGAGCAATCATAGGAGCAGGTGTTCTCATATTTGTTGGATGATCTATTGGTTGCATTAGCTCTGTGATTACACTTAGCACTTGCATAATGTATATGCATGTTAGAGTAGGATGCATTGCATGTTGATTTTTGCATTAGAGCTAAAATCATATTATGTTATCATACTAGATTAGGTGCATTTAGAATTGAATTTTAGTTCCTTTTGATTTTTTGGACTAATAAAAGCATGGGTGAACAAAGGACGCCATAAAAACATGTTGCCTCATGTGCTTGGTATTTGATGTACAAATAACAAGTTTGTCGTCCTGAGAGATTGTTGGTGTTCTCATGACTTCCCCATTTGAGTACATGGTTCATGCACTCTTTTGAGAGCTCATGTCCCAGTTGGAGCCAAGCGTTACCCACCATTAGTGGGTGACCCCTATAACAGAAAAAAATTCCTAGATTTGTCTTCAGTCGAAAGCCGACAGCCCTTTGCAGCCACCAGATAGCTTGATGTGCCAGCATTCTCCACCACCTGAGCCATCCATTATGTGCCCTCGCCCATCTGTTATGATCGTATGTTTGAAGATGGGCCTCTCGACACCTAAGGTATGGCTTTTCATTATGTAATTGGGTATTTATGCTTGCTTTTCTTGGACATATTTGGACATGGATTAATGGGGGGGTTCGGCAGAAAGAATGGGCTTGGATTGTACCCTTATTCCCTCGTCCCTACTCGGTGATTAATATTGTATCCTAGTCCCATGTGATCTCCTCTACTGGCTACTAGCTTTAGAAGTGGCACTACATGGAAAACCCAAATTTTGGTTGTGTGGTCCTGCTTCCTGACACCATATATCTCACTCCCCTCCACTCATTATAACTCCTTTTCACATTTTTCCCATCCTAGTCCACATTTGTCCATTGGGCCCACAAGGAATGAGCTTTCCCTTCCCCTTCTCCACACTTTGGGACGAGCTTGGAATGATGCCCCTGAGATTTATGCAGATAAAAGGAAAGATAGAAGCATAATTTGGCCACTTGTAACAAGAAATGTACCATAAAATGCAAAATATGGGTGGGACATAAAAATTTAGCATGTGGGAAAAAGCCAAGCATGAGCTCTACCCATATCACTATGGCCATCACCCTGGTTCCTAGGGAACCTATGTGTGCCCCTCGCATCATCTAGGAAACCATGATTGGCCCAACCCCTGGTGGGCGATGAACTGCCCAACCTTAAGGAAGTAATCATTGCTTTTTCATGCACATCATGCTCTAATCCCCTGGAGCACAAAGCAGTTAAAAGAAATAAAAATCAATAAAAAGGCAAAGGCATATGAAGAAGGGTGGAAAAACAAAGGTCGAGGTAACTAATGCACCATTATTGCTCCCTCCTACATTTATACACCCATATGTGGGCTTCCCTCATTATAGTTGCCCTTATACCGTCGCTTGTGGCCTAGAGCCTTCCCTATTGCTCCACTCCACTCCACCATCATTTCACATGACACCTCCCATTTGATGGATGTACCATTGACTTTCCACACCCTTTGAGGTTAAAACCACCTAATAGGGTCCTTTATTAACCTCTCTTATTGAGCAAGGAAACACTTGTACCTTATAAAGCTCATTTGGAAGGGCATGCCATTATGAAGTGTCCACTTTTTCCCTTGGTTTGCAAGCTTATTTACTCAATTGCACTAATGAATTATTGTACTGGAAGGTGAGGGGGCACATTGGATCTTATACACGATTGAAGGTGGGTATCCATTTGAACTTGGTCTCCGTGTACAGGGTCTAAGCCCTTCAAAGAGTCATAATTGCACTTGTAGGGTGATCGTTGAGAGCCATGGGCTTCCACCACAACAGAGCATCAATTAGCACACCATGGGCCTCTTTATCACCACACATTACTTGTTTGTGCCCATCCATACAGAGATGATGATGCACTTGGACCACGTTGCCCAACCGGCCACACATTTGCACATGACACTTGGCAATTGATCCAAGGCCTAGATGGGGTGTTGTCTCATCCAGAGAGAGATGGGAGGGCATGTGTCATCATTCTAGCCCTTAGTGATGGAGCATTGACATGTTTGAGACCCTTGATTGTGCCCCACAACCACTTGTAGGCACCACAGATGTTTTGCTTAGAAACCAAATGGCCACCCCCTTGGTCATCATTTTGGTATAATCCTCTTAATCATGGCACATGGAGGACTTATCTTGGCCTTCCAATGGCCTTTTGCACCATTATTGTATCATTTCAGCCTCATTAGGAAGGCTTATTTTGTACTTTTTGAGCTATTCGGTGGGCTTGTCACCAATTTGGTTGTTATTTTGCATATTAAAGTCATTTTTAGGACTTATTAGGCTAATTAGACCAAATTCAAACTCTTAAAGGCTCAAATAAATAAAGGAAGATACTCACATTTCCTTGTAAGTGTGTTTTTTATGCTAATGTATGGGATATCTTGTCATAATCTTGTTTGTGCCCTAAGTTAATGTGAATTCATGAAAAGCATTGGATTAGTGAAAGTATTTGCATGCGTTACACATTAAGAAATGTGATTGAATGTTCCTAGAGGCTTGTTTATCTTGTATCCTCGAAACTCAATCATTTCTTGCCCAACAAAGTATAAATTCCTTTTTGTAGTCGAGTTGTTACATCCTAGTGTTAGCAAAGGCTACATAGGACTCCTTGGTAGAGCGAAGTTCTTTCATCAAAGCTAAAGTTGACTCTGTTTCTCCCAACTATCTAAGCATTGGTCCTAATTCTTGTCGATCAACCCTTGAACCATACTCTTTTCCACTCTTTTCAATTTTTCTACCCTAACCCTAGAAGGTTACCTAGGGCATAGTATGAATTGCTTTAGGAGGTGTGTCTTTAAGAGGGAGTTGGTAGGCAACTGCGTTGGTAAGTCATCTACTTGCCCTCCAAATTTGAGGTAATCCTATGGCTAGTTTAGGACAAATCCCAAGCCCTAGTTCCAACATCAATTTTATCCTTAAGCATCTTTGGTCAGCAACATTCCAAAGGTCATTTGCTCTTGAAAACTCGAAGGAAGTTAATCATTCATTGACCTTTTATCAATGTTTGACCCAAATATCTCCTTGAAGATCATCCTTTAGCTCTGTGCCTTTCTTGGATTTCCCTATAGGTATCTCTTGTGGTCCCAAACCTTTATATGGTTGCCATCTTCCTTAGGAAACCTTTGGTCTAGGAATATCCCTTGAGATTGAATAATCCTCCCTCCTAGGTCTAGGTCTCCTCATGAGCCTTTCTTGGACAGCCATTAACTTCTCTTTGAAGCAATTGAGACATTATTTGAGCCTCTCCTCTAAATGGGCCTTGGTAATCACACCATACCTAGCTATTGATCCTATCGTCCTAGTGATTTCCCTTATATTGGGACTTCTCCAATCGATGAAAGTTTGTAAATAGCAGGGTACATTGACTGAGGTGACAGTGGGTCTTTGTCCCATTGTTGTCATTTGGTCTAGTAGTTGTCCCTTAGGTACTGCCTCCTAGGATCCCTGCTAGATTGTGTGGCAACATAACCCAAGATGACCCAATGGCTAGATGAGGTGGCTTTACTTATTTTGCTTTGCTTGACTTGGTCTAAAGAAGTTCAATGTTGTGGAAAGGAGGATGACTTGACTTTACAACAGCTATATTTTTGTCCACAAGAAATCCAATGATCCTTTGACCACCATAACTAACCCAACATTTCACTTGTTGACCTCAACCAAGTAGTAAAGGGACTTAACTTGTTCTTCAACACCCTTGCTCTTTTTGACTTGAAAGTTTGACTAACCTCAAAATTGAAAATTTGTGACCATCTTCAACACCCCACTAGACCCAACAGTTATATTCCCATATTCCCTATTACAGGTTATGTTCTCATATTTCCATAATCCTATTACAATTAATATTAGATTTGGAAAACTTGTTTTCAGAGTGACATTATAGTTTGAATACTGGAGAGATTTGAACTTTAGTCAAAAGTTTTTAATTTTAACACAATAAAGAAATAGGAGCTATGCAACATGCTGGCATCTCTCATGGCTGGAGTTGGGGTGCAATAGCACTTTCAGTGGCCACCAAAATAACATAAAAGAAGTTTGGAGGATTGTGGTCTAGCAGGAAGTTGGAGTGCTTGCTGTATGGATGAGCCAAGCTCAAATCTAAGCAGGTCAGTTTTGACAGGAAAAACCCATCCAAGAATTGGTGGTGCCATGGAAATCTTTGCTGCCTATAAGTGTGGCAAATTAAATGTACAAGTGCCTTCGTCGGCAGTGAATTAAAAGTTCTTAGTTTAGACAATTAAGAATGTTGCTAAAAAATAAAAACAGAAAATTTCTGGCAAGAAAGTTCAATGCCACGTCCGAAACCTATGAGTACAATCTTCAGTCTTCAGGGCAAAAATTAATATTCAAATTCCTCTTTTTGCTATAGCATTTAGATGCATAACATGCTAATATTTTCTGTGAAGCTAACACCGTCTCCCTTTGTTTCAAAAATACCGAAGTTGAAACTACAGCCAACAAACAAAATTAGAAAACCGTAAAACCCCATACTCCCCACTCGCAATGATGATATCTTACATACATGGACTTTAGACCTGCAACAAAACCCTCGTTGTACGCTTCGAATGTATTGTTCAAAACACTAACCATCCTAAATGTAGTTAATACGTCGCCATTCTGTCAATTTATAAAGTCCCGCAGGACAAAACCCTAGTTGTCTAACCCCTGGAATACAGTACTTAGAATCCTAAACACTATAAATGCACGGTTATTTCGTTGCCACTTCATCAATTTGTAAAGTTCCTTGGGGCAAAATCTATTCGAACAAATTCCAGACCTGCAACCAAACCCTAGTTCTCTAACCTTCCGAATACACTGTTTAAGATCCTAAACATCATAAATGTACTTAATTCGGTGTCATTTAATCAATTTGGAATGACCCTCGGGGCGAAACCTATTCGAAAATATAAAAGTTAGAAATCACAAATAAATACACATATTACTGATGGTGCCCACAATTTGTATAAAGGTAAAGCATTACATTTCATTATGCGAATTGTTTCGTACACAGAGGAGAAATGCAAAGGGAAGCAGCGTAGGAATCTCATCTGTTGCGTTCTTCAGGCAGGGGGCGGTTAAACCCTCCTCTTCTGTTCATGTACTGCCTGGGCTGCCGCTTGGTGACGGCCCTAACCCCACTAACATTAGCGCCAGGCACAGGCTTCCCCTTAGTGGAGTCGAACCCTGTTGGAATCCCCAATTTTCTCATCATCTCGACTTCCTCGTTCGCGTCGACGTCGACGGCATTGTCAACATCTTGTCCCCCATGGTCGACAGTGGAGGCGCGGTTTTTCTGTTCCCGTGCTATTCCGTCCACGAATTCCGACACCACGGCGGCCCGTTGGCGCTCTTTGTCGTCGTCATCGATCCTTCGGCGTTTCTTATCGCGACGAGATTTGTTGGGAGACTTAGACCTAGACCGAGACTTATATTTCTTCCTGCTGTCGTAGGGCGACCTTGATCTGGACTTGGAGCGTCCGTGTTTCGACTTCCTCTCCGCGGATTTCGACCTGGACCGCCTGCTGATTCTCCTTTCTCTGTCTCGATCCCTATCCCGATCCCGGTCTCGTTCCCTCTCGCGATCCCGATCACGCTCACGGTCTTTCCGATTATCTCTATCGCGTTCTCTGTCCTTCTCCTTCTCCCTGCGTCGATCCATCATCTGTGTGCAAACGCTACAGCATCATGCATCCACAAATACCCTTTTATGTGCATTTGAATCTCCACATTTTCAAAATCCAACATTAACTTATTAAAAGTATTTAATATTACAAATCATCTCACACTGTCCTTTTTTGTGCATTCGAATTCCGACAAATTCAAAATCCAACATTAATTTATTATATAGTATTTAATATTATAAATCGGGAAAAAAATATTACTCAATGTTAAAGCCGGCGACTAAAAACTACTGAAATTTGGAAATTCGTGATTTCTGGCGCTGCAAACAAACGGATGAGTAGAATTCATGTTTTTTTGGGTTTGTTTTTTCGTCAATTTTGTTCAAAATAAAGATTTTTAAAAATTTATAATTTTAAAAATCTATGTGGCTTTTTTAGAAAAACCATATTTAACATATAATATTTTATAATTTTAACCATTTATTAATAATCATGTTACATAAATTTGTAAAGAACATTTAAAAATAAAATAAAAAATAAAAAATAAAATATTTATTATAGTTGTTTTAATACTAAATATCTTTTATTAAATGGTTATTGTTAAAAAAATTTGGAATTTATTTTTTATTAAATAGTTAGTTAAATTTTTTCGGTGAACAATTGTTCTTTATGTAGAGTTTTAGATTTAGTCATTTGTAATGGTTTGATTAAATGGACAAAGTCTTATAATTTCACTTGGAGGTGTAGTAGATTATGTAATTTACACTTGTTCTTTATGTAGAGTTTTAGATTTAGTCATTTGTAATGGTTTGATTAAATGGACAAAGTCTCGTAATTTCACTTGGAGGTGTAGTAGATTATGTAATTTACACGTATGGTTTGTGTAAGAAAATGGAGGAAGTTTTGATTGGAGATAAGCTTTGGGACTTAAAATCATATCATAAACCAAATTATGTAAGTTTCTCTTGGATTAGAAATAAGCAATTAGGGTAAAAAACTCAGTCTTCAACAAAATCTCCCAAAGGATAGAATTCTTTCGACTCCATAAAATTGTAATAACTTCAAAATAACGCTAGAGAGACTCTTCGAGAAGGATAAAATTCCAATCCACGACCTTCGTATTCACGAATTAACACATTTAATTCAAAGCACACTTGCACGGTGCAAAAGAGAAAAATTAAGAAGTTTGAAACAAATTGCTTTCCAGTTAATGCTTGGTTTGACGAGGAATGCAAAAAGGCAAGGAGAATGTGGAAAGAGTCAAACAAGGATAACTTAAAGCTCAAAGCTTACAAGCAGATTTTAAGAAAGAAAAAGGTTGATTTCATGGTTTCAAGGAGGGAAGAACTAATCTTCCTTGGGAAAAATAACCCAAATTATTTTGGAAGGAGCTCCAACCGAGAAAGATGCAATCTGAAAAATACTATTACAACTTCTAAATGACTTGACTATTCAAGACAACTTTAAGAGTAGGATCCCAAGGTTGACCCTCCTCCCTTGGTAATCATTGATACCGAACTCTTCATGATGCAAGAGGTAAAGATGGGTATCAAGAAGTTAGGCGTTGGAAAAGCAAGAGACTTAGTTGAACTCCAAGCAGAGTGTCTAAAGTGGGGCTTAAAAAATCTTGCACCTCACATTACAAAAAAATTCAACAACATCATACAACAGGGGTTCTCGGCAGATTGGACAACTAGTATGGCGATACCTCTTTTTAAGCGTGGCGATGTCAATAATCTCTCCAATTATAGGACCATAATGATAAACCCCTTGTTTGCAAAGTTATTTGGAAGCATGCTAAAAAATAAAACAACAAGTGGGCGGAAGAAAGAGATAAACATGCTAGAGGGTAACCAAGTTTTAGATCTAAACATTCCACGATTGATCACGGTATAACTTTAAGGCACAACATTGAAAAAGTTTGGGAGAAAAAGGAAGAATCCTTTTATTGCTTTGTTGATTTCAAAAAATCCTTTGACATGGATTCTAGGGATAAGCTTTGGAACTGAATGGAAAAAATTGGGGTTCTTAGGCATTTGAGAGTAGTTGTGCATAGGTTGTATGAAGAGGTGAAAGCCAAAATTATAACTTCAACGGGGATTTCTGAAAATTTTAGAAGTGATATCGGGGTGAAGCAAGGTTGCCCATTGTCTCTTACACTTTTTGAATTATATATCGATAAGCTTGAAGAGTGGCTAAATTCACAAGGGGGTGATGATATTTGATCTTAATATGGGCAAACTAGTTCTGTGTGCTAGCTCCCTCATCAGTATTAAATAAATGTGTTTAAGATCGTCTCAAATTAGCGAGTTATGTGAGGGTTTGTGTGTAAAGTTTTATGTTTTTTTAATAATCATATCATGAGTTAATTAGTTGTTAAAAAACATGTACAACAAGTAAACTGCAGAGAAATAACACACGGCAAACACATTACTCAGTAGTTGATAACGGAGTTCACCCCTCCTGGGCTACATCTCTATGGACCTGCTTCAACTAACTAGGCCCTCTTTGGATTAATGTTCAATTCTCTAATTACATGCACCTACGGTGCTCCAGTGGCTTTGCAAACTGCTCCAATGGATTCAGAAGACCCAAAAACCTCAAAATAGACTCTTCAAGCTCTGAAAATGGTCTTCAAGTGGACTAGGCATGACCTCCTCTCCCGGTGGCCCTAGGCTTCTTTATTCTTCAAAGTGGAAAAATCACTTACATAAGTGCTCCAATGCCTCTGCAACTTGCACCATCATGCTCAAAGCATCCAAATCATCTAGGAAATGACTCTTTTTTAGCCTAATTTGGTCGAAATATGCCAAAGTTATGGCTTCCTCAATATTTCCTAAAAAAAACTCCACTAAAACTGGAGAAACTCCAGTTAAGCTCACCAAAACTGGAGCTTCGCCATAAATGGCGGACTCGGCCAATTTCTCTGCCAGAGAAAAGTATCATTTAATTAGTGTTAAGTGCGACTTTAATCTGTGGTTAGCACTCTAAGCGCGTTTTTAAACAAAATCCGAATTTGAAATCGGATTAGTGCATAAACATTGTTTAAGGTTTAATTAAACTGCATTTTAAAACCTTAATCCTGCCATTTACCTTAAGCCTCTGCCAAGGTCTTCGCATGAGGTCAAATTTTGAGGGGGCTGGGCCGCGGGGTTTGCCCCCTCCTCCGCCCAATGATGTAATACATACAATTCAAATATTAATGGGGCACTATAACTATCAAGTCACAAGTTGCGGGCGTAGTGGTATGTTGGTGCGCTTGCTTAAGGGTGGTCGTGGGGTCGAGTTCCAACATCCGCCCTTCCAACAATATTAATTTTTCCACCCAAAACTATACCAAATGACATATAAAATTTCGACTTTAAGATATATAGCCCTTCGACCATATAATAAAATATGTCATTCGGCCATTGTATACATAACCCTCCGACCATATAACAAAAATATATCATTCGACCGTTGAAATATGATAATTTGACTTTGTTCCATGGTTACATTTTGACCTTGGAAGGCAGCGCATGGGGAATTTGGTGGCCACCCGCCTATTCCACTTGGGGCCCCACCATTGTCTCTTTCAGTATTTCAGTTTCGGCACAACTTACTATTTTTAGTAGTTTTTTCGGGTCTTGAACTTCCAGGGCTTTTTTGAGGCCTTAAACGACATTTTTTGGGAAAATCGGGATAGATATTTCTAACAAGGTATGGTGCGCATCAAACGGAGATCGTATGCCAAAGTTACGTCCCCAAGAAGTTGAAACATCAATTTACCCAAACGGGGCCCATAGTTTTGATGCTTTGTCTCCTACGATTAGGTTTTTGGATGTTACGGTTTTCCATTGTTTCTAAATAATAAATAGGCCCTCGAGCCTCATTGTAACACAGTTCAAAGGCCTGTAGCCGCCACATCTCTTCTCAAAGATAAGATACTAGCGCCCTCACTAGTTTATTTCCATTCTGTCTATAAGCAAAATTTAAGCTATTTGATATTAATGAAATGAAGTGTTATTTCCACTACATCTTTGTATTTATGGTTATATGTTTATTTTTTTGCGTTCCTACATAAATCCAGATCAGTGGTATCATATTGTTCTGCTTTTTCTTGATCCTTCTTTGCATGTCCCCAATGAGGTCGGGGTATAAGGAGTTAAGGCTCGATCTAGTTGAACCTTTACAAGATCAGCCTCGCAAACCCCGACGGCTACCCATGGGGGACGAAAATAAAGATGAGGGAGCAAGAGATCCTATCAAAATATTGCTCGAGGAGGCCCTCGAAAAACAAAGGAACGTGATGATGGATAACTTTGCCCAAATCATTCTACGACTACCCATCGACGGCGCATCTACATCCAACAGTCACTCTGGAGGCACGACTCCCTTTAAGGTACAAGTAAACTTTGACATTTCCATATTTGAGGACCAAACAAATGCATATGTCATAGATATATGGTTGAACCTATTAGAAGGATATTTCTCGGTTCATAACTTTTCCGACCGAGAGAATATTATTTTTACACTCCTTAAAGCTACCCCCCATGTCAAGGACTGGTGGGAAACCTACTGTGAGAAAAAGGACAAGACAGAATCCTCTTTGTTCTCGGTCATACCCACTTGGAATTCTTTATGAGACGCCATCAAGGAACAATACTATCCCTGGGGGAGATATGAGGACAAGTACATACAATGGACCATGTTGCGGTAACAAAGTGATCAAGATGTGCATGAGCTGACGAATCTGTTCCATGCGCTACACACAAAGTTGGGTATCAAATATTCAGAGAAACATTTGGTGCTAAAGTATCGCAGTTGTCTGCAAAGATACATTTAGGAGGAAATGGAGTTCCTTGATATCTCCTTGCTTGGTACGGAATATCAGTATGCTTCCAAGATTGAGCAGAAATTCAAACAGAAGAAGCAAGACTTTGGATCTGCGAATCAAAAGCAAGGGAAAGGTGCCCCCAAACCGCAGAAAAAAGGACAAAGCCAAGGCACGGTGGCCCAAGACAACCTGCTAAAGCCGCAAGCAAAGAACAACACCGCGAAGCCAAAGAAGGACATGGGAAAGTGGTGTGAGTTCCACTCACAACACAAGTGAGTGTTGGGCTAAGCAGTCATTGGTGCCCGAGATGAGGGCTTCTGAATCAGATGCATGCTCCGACTCTGAATCAGAACCCGACAAGGGGAATGATAAAGGGAAGCAGATTATTGATGCGGAGCCCAACGCCACCATTGCCACTATGAAGATCTAGAAGGAGGAACCGAAAGATCCAGAGGAGGAGAAGCGTCTCTTCCACTCCCAAATGTGGGTAAAGGGTTCCCCGATACAGTTCATTGTTAACAGTGGGAGCCAAAAGAACCTTATTTTAGCAGACGTTGCGAAGCAGTTGGGCTTGTTGAATACAACACACCCACAGCCACACACCATCGGGTGGCTTCACCAAGGAATATCTTCGCATCAACCAACAGTGTCGCATTCCCTACGGCATCAAGTCCTTCACGGTTGAGGTATTATGTGACATTGCTCCTCTTGATGTTTGTGATGTATTATTAGGCCAACCATACTTGTGGAAGCGACATGTTGCCTATGAGACCCGGCCTCACGTTGTTATTCTTAATTTGGGAAATAAGTTGTACATGATACCAGAGGTACCACCGCTTGCCTCTATCTCTTTGGTTACTGCAAAACAATGCAGTAAGCTCATTTCCAAAACCGGGAAATTTGTTTTCCTAGTGATCCACCCCCAGGGCAAGAAGAAGACTGTGGCCACGATCTCCAGACAGGGCTCCTTCGCACGACAACAAGTGGACAAGGTTGTGGAGGAGTGCGGAGACATCTTCACCTCACCCATAGGGGTGCCTCTTCTCTATAAAGTCAAGCACCCCATTGATCTAACCCCAGATGCGCCACTACCCAATGGACCTATCTATTAGCGCTCTGTTATAAAAAACGATGAAAACAAGAGGTAGATTTAGGAGCTGCTGCAGAAAGCTCACATTCGGTCGAGTTCATCGCCTTGTGGGAGCCCAATCGTGTTGGTACAAAAGAAGGATGGGACTTGGAGACTTTGTATTGACTATCGAGCGCTGAACAAGATCAATATTCGAAATAGGTACCCGATCCCACGGATTGATGACCTTCTAGACCAAGTCGAAGGGGTGAAATATTTCAGCAAGATCGACTTGAAGTATGGGTATCACCACGTACCAATCGAACCCTCTGATGTGTGGAAGACAACCTTCAAAGCCAAGTGTTACACAACATTTTGTCACTGTCCCTGCAATCCCCATATCGCCCATTGGAGGGTCATTTCTGTGATCAATAAGCAGTGTCATGCCTTGTAAATACCATCATTGTATCCCTTTACATGAGAGTAATATTCCTTCTATTAACAATTCCCTTTACAGAGACTCAAAAACCCTTGTTTTTGCCTTGGCGCGGGTAGTCAGTTATACCCTCGTGTCGAAGAGGAAGATTAACACTAGGCCCCGCGCTAGCTGGCACTCTGTCCCAATTTGCCACCCGCGTCGAGCTGTTTATGGAATGTTTTTTAAAAATCGAGGCGGAGATTCCATTCCAACCACCTCGAGGATGAGTCATTAGGAGTGGTTGAACTGAATAAACCACGGACTCCCTCCTTTAGTTTATAGTTTCCACCTCTTATGGGAACTTCCTAAAGGATAGGCCTCCCTTCCACCTTTTTAGGGATCCTAACCTCCTCCTTTTCCTCTATAAAAAGAAGCTATCTCTCTTGCATAAGCTAACTGAACTTGGAGAATTGAACATACTATAGCAGAACTATTGAAGAGATAGAAAGAGAAGGAATTACGTTGAGAGAGCTTGAGTCCATGCCTTCATCCCGTCCGAATTTACTGACGAGCATCTGAGATACGCTCTGACTGAACCTCGTTGGAGGAGACTACGACGTCAAAGCATTGGTTGTAACTATTCCTTCTATCAATTCATATATGTGACTATTGTTTGGTTCCCATTTTGTATTATGTCAGATGTTTAATGCAATATGCTTAGCCCTCTTTGACTAGCTAGTAGTTATGAGTGAAATTATTATGTTGTATGTTGTTCTTGTTTTCTATTGTATGTGCAGGTATCTCAGCATGACTGCGAAAGGATTGTGACTTGCCAAGGCAGGAGCGAGAGGCCACCACCACTACAGCAACGACGATAGCGTTGGAATCCAGGTAGGTCGATCTACAGTGTCCTCTTTTCATTCAGTAATTAGGAATCAACACTCTATCATGTCTCTTTGTTTCTAGACCCACTCTAGGGCTAGAGGGATCGTCTTTGTCCCCGGAGAGGATTTACCTACTTAACAAATCGGCAACTCCACTAGGGATTAGTGCGAGTTTGTTGTTTCATCTTGTTGGGTCAGTTTCGATCATTGATTTACTTATCTGTCTTTTCTGGTTTGCTTGCTTAGTTAACATCCTCTGTTCAACTCCAAAGTGTCAAGATTGACCTCTGCTCATTAGGTTTTGGTTTTTCCTCTTTTTCCCATAGTTATTTGG
The DNA here is from genome assembly GCA_034641835.2 of Pinus albicaulis. Classification (NCBI taxonomy): domain Eukaryota; kingdom Viridiplantae; phylum Streptophyta; class Pinopsida; order Pinales; family Pinaceae; genus Pinus; species Pinus albicaulis. The sequence goes on from CM076573.1 coordinate 20,423,997, forward strand.
CTTAGTGCGCTTTTCATTTGAACAGTCACACCAATTGGCACAAGGTGCTCTTATTGCAGTCACGCCAACCCCTGTTTAGCGTGGATTACAACCTTACAGTCGTGTCGACTCCTGTAGGATTTGGTTTGACCTCCTTAATGAGTTGTTTAGTCAATTGTGCTTGCTTCTGGGTCATTTTTTTATGTGTAATTATGCCTTTGGGGCTGTTTTGACTGCTGTCGACTTGATTTTATCAGTCGTTTGTCCATCTTCTTATCGGTGTAAATTGAGGCCTTAGGGTTTCTAAGTGTCTTGGTGCACTGAGCCTTATGTTTGGAAACCAAGTCGCTTTGATTGTTGTCAGTCTCATTCTTGGGTTGATTGCAGTTAGTTTTCTTGATCTTTTTGTGTGATTGTTTTGGTTGCAGGATCATTTCGTTTATCGATTGATTATTTTCCTTATTGCTCCAAGCATATATTACAATGCTTGTTTTGGGTTGTTTTGAAAACTTTCTCTTGGTTTGGAAGATTGCAGCATTAGTTTGAGTGCTTTCTTGTGTTTGTTTCGCGTTTTATTGAGTCATTCAATTTCAATTCTCACACAACACTCAAGCTACTGTTTGTTTTCATGTTTCATGTAATTAGTGCATCATGTACTTCTTTTCATTGTTGAAAAAAAAAAAAAAAAAACCCACATATTTTTCATTATTTCTTTGCACCGAAAGTGAGATATTCTTTTGCATAACTAGCGTCTGATTGTCTAGGAAAGAGTTTCATTTTCGTTTGATTGCATTAGATGCATTAGTGGATTTCTTCACATACTTTCATTGTTTGCTTTTGTTTGAAAGATCTTTATCCTTCTCGTAACTAGCATTAATTGAATTGGAAATGATGTTCATTTGCATATAGCTAGCAATTAGGAATTTTGAGATCCAAATTCGATAGGGCCTTAAAACTAAAACATAATCCAAGATCAACTTTAAAATTCATTAAATTAACCTAAGGAAGCATTGAAACCTAACGAAACATTTTAGTGGTCTAGGCTAGAGACGTGTTCCGGCGTCTTAAAACCTAGTAGCTGTCGTTCGCCATTTGGCTTTAGACAGCGCTAGTATGGACTTGTGCTCCCCGTACCATTGAGTATATAAAGGGAGACCCCTCTAGGTTGCAATCCTTTTATCCATACGAAGTTGAGTCTGCCGCCTTGTAACCGCGATACACCGAACACAACATTCAAGGAGACTACCTACACGTACGTCAAGTCCTTAGTCATTTATTTTTTAATTTGATCACCAAGGTGTATATGGCAGTTCACGGAAACCTGGTATACCCTCTTGCTTAGCATTCTAGAGTAGTCATTTTGATATTTCTATGACTCTTTAAAAAGAGAAGAGATTGTTGAGCACTTGTCCTTTCGCACTCGTTTAAAATTGAAAGCGACTAGAGTCATCTTTTGCTTGTTTCTTTACTCTTAAAATATGAAACAACGAAATCTGGTTTCAGTGTCATAAAATTAATCACCTACGATCACACGTCCATTAAATTTTTATTTCTTGGCCTGTTATTTTTTCCTTGGTTTTGATCTTGGAGTCTTCGATTGGTTTTATTTTTTCCTTTCGATTTTGATATACAGTCACGGTGGCGGAACCACCAGTTTCGTCGTCCTCACTGCATGCTAGTGGTAGTTCTTTCCCGGACGTTTCTTTTGAAACCCCTCAATCCACTAGGTCTGCCTAGTTTTCATAGCCTATTCTCCCGTCTATCCTGCCTCTGCTACTCGATCTCCTCCTGAAGAACCAGTTGAATTCAATTGGCCTCCTTCTGGTGCTTGGTCTGGTTTTGGGGAAGAAGGATATTTTCCTCCTCTTACGTCAGGCTCGCCATTTTTTGCTACTGCTATGCCTCCTAGTCCCCATATTCTTTTCGAAGATCTTACGGTGGAGTCAGACATGGATTCATCCAGTCCTGTTGGTAGTGAAGGAATGCATGTTTCTACAGGAGAATGTCACCTTTTTTCCGGAAGATGTCCCTCATGTTTCTACTCAGTCTTCTCCACCATCGGTGTCACTTCCACTTAGATATAGGTCCTCAAGTCAGATTATGTTTGGTGTTGCCTCCATAGCACAATCCAGTACATTAACTCCTCCTGAGAGTTCAGTCCTCCCTTCGTTAGGACTATTACCTTCGACACCTGGTTCGTCGGTTACTGTTACGTCTGTTCCAGTCCAACCGATTATCTATGTGTCTTCATCCACACCGGTTATTACCACTCAGTCATCAATATATTTTCACACTCGTAGGTCTATTTTCCTCAATCCAACGTGGCCTGTTAATCCCGGTCTTAGTAGATCATAATCTAGTGTCGCGGAGGCCCCACTTGCCTCTAGTGCAGTTTCCACTACTCCTATGATTTATGGCGGCCTTACTTTTGAAGAGTAGTTGTTGGATGTTCAACAACATAGCTCTTAGGGTTCTCAACCCCTCCCATCTCTTGGTAATCCTCGATTCAATCACTATGACACTATTGGTAATCATGTTTATTCATTCCCGCATCATTATGATGTGTATGGTAATCTTGTTTATTTGCCTCCTATTGATCCTCATCAAGATGTCTATGATCCTTATCAGACCATTTCTCATATTGGACCTACCTTGCCTGTGCAACCCTCTGGCTTGCAAGGACAACCCTCACAGGGACAACATTTAGATCAGTAGGGCCCTGCCTCTGGTCCACAGGGACAACCATACGGTCCACAAGGCCAACCTTCACAAGGTCTACCTTTGGTCCAACATGGCCAACCCTACGGTCCATCTGGTCAGTCTCAAAATCAACTAGGACTATATTATGCTCCTGGGGGGCAAAACAATCTGCTACAGGGACAACCATCACCACACATTTCATATGGCCAGAATTTTATGCCACAAGGAAAACCCTACGCTCCTTCGCCAGGTCAACCTGGTTATCAGGGACAACCTGGTCCATCGCAACCATCGGGCCAACCTTTCTCACAAGGGTAACCCGGTGGCCCTTAGTACTCAGTTCAACCAGCTTAGAAATTGATTCAACCTGCTCGTCAGCCGATTCCATCGTTTCAGTAGCCAGTTCTACCTACTTATAGTCAGCCAGGTTTACCCGCTCAACAGCCTGCTCAACTGGGTCCTAAAACATAATCCAAGATCAAATTTAAAATTCATTCAATTAACCTAAGGAAGCATTGAAACCTAACAAAACATTTTAGTGGTCTAGGCTAGAGACGTGTTCCGGCATCTTAAAACCTAGTAGCTGTCGTTCGCCATTTGGCTTTAGACAACATTAGTATGGACTTGTGCTCCCCGTACCATTGAGTATATAAATGGAGACCCCTCTAGGTTGCAATCCTTTTATCCATACGAAGTTGAGTCTGTCGCCTTGTAACCGTGATACACCGAACACAACATTCGAGGAGACTACTTGCACGTACGTCAAGTCCTTGGTCATTTATTTTTTCATTTGATCACCAAGGTGTATATGGTAGTTCACAGAAACCTAGTATACCCTCTTGCTTAGCATTCTAGAGTAGTCATTTTGATATTTGTATGACTCTTTAAAAAGAGAAGAGATCATTGAGCACTTGTCCTTTCGCGCTCGTTTAAAATTGAAAGCGACTAGAGTCATCTTTTGCTTGTTTCTTGACTCTTAAAATATGAAACAACGAAATCTGGTTTCAGTGTCATAAAATTAATCACCTACGATCACACGCCCGTTAAAGTTTTATTGCTTGGCCTGTTGTTTTTTCCTTGGTTTTGATCTTGGAGTCTTCGATTGGTTTTCTTTTTTCCTTTCTGTTTTGATATACAGTCATGGTGGCGGAACCACCAGTTTTGTCGTCCTCACTGCATGCTAGTGGTAGTTCTTTCCCGGACGTTTCTTTTGAAACCCCTCAATCCACTAGGTCTGCCTAGTTTTTGCAACCTATTCTCCCGTCTGTCTTGCCTCTTGCTACTTGATCTCCTCTTGAAGAGCCAGTTGAATTCAATTGGCCTCCTTCTGGTGCTTGGTATGGTTTTGAGGAAGAAGGATATTTTCCTCCTCTTACGTCAGGCTCGCCATTTTTTGCTACTGCTATGCCTCCTAGTCCCCATAGTCTTTTCGAAGATCTTACAGTGGAGTCAGACATGGATTCATCCAATCCTGTTGGTAGTGAAGGAATGCCTTTTTCTATAGGAGAATGTCACCTTTTTCTGGAAGACGTCCCTCATGTTTCTACTCAGTCTTCTCCACCATTAGTGTCACTTCCACTTGGATATAGGTCCTTGAGTCAGATTATGTTTGGTGTTGCCTCCATAGCACAATCCAGTACATTAAATCCTCTTGAGAGTTCATTCCTCCCTTCATTAGGACTATCAACTTCGACACCTGGTTCGTCAGTTACTGTTATGTCTGTTCCAGTCCAACCGACTATCTGTGTGTCTTCATCCACACCGGTTGTTACCACTCAGTCGTCAATATATTTTCACACTCGCAAGTCTATTTTCCTCAATCCAACGTGCCCTGTTAATCCCGGTTTTAGTAGATCATAATATAGTGTTGCGGAGGCCCCACCTGCCTCTAGTGCGGTTTCCACTACTCCTATGATTTCTAGCGGCCTTACTTTTGAAGAGTATCTGTTGGCTGTTCAACAGCAGAGCTCTTAGGGTTCTCAACCCCTCCCATATATTGGTAATCCTCGATTCAATCACTATGACACTATTGGTAATCTTGTTTATTCATTCCCACATCATTATGATGTGTGTGGTAATTTTGTTTATTTGCCTCCTATTGATCCTCATCAAGATGTCTATGATCCTTATCAGACCGTTTCTCATATTGGACCTACCTTGCCTGTGCAACGCTCTGGCTTGCAAGGACAACCCTCACAGGGACAACCTTTAGCTCAGTAGGGCCCTACCTCTAGTCCACAGGGACAACCATACGGTCCACAAGGCCAACCTTCACAAGGTCTACCTTTGGTCCAACATGGCCAACCCTACGGTCTGTCTGTTCAGTCTCAAAATCAACTAGGACTATCTTATGCTCCTGGGGGGCAAAACAATCCGCTACAGGGACAACCGCCGCCACACATTTCGTATGACCAGAATTTTATGCCACAAGGAAAACCCTACGTTCCTCTGCCAGGTCAACCTGGTTATTAGGGACGACATGGTCCATCGCAACCATTGGGCCAACCTTTCCCACAAGGCCAACCCGGTGGCCCTTAGTACTCGGTTCAACCAACTTAGCAACTGATTCAACCTACTCCTCAGCCGGTTCCATCGTTTCAGTAGCCAGTTCTACCTACTTATAGTCAACCAGGTTTACCCGCTTAACGGCCTACTCAACCTGCTCAACTGGGTCTGCCTATTCAACCACAAGGCGCTTACTACCCTCAAGGTTCATATTAACCGGTATATAGTGTGCCCTAAGTTTCTTACCCTCAAAATCAACTTGTATATCATCAACCTCAAAGCCATGCTTACATTCACAACGGACTCCATACGTTGCTCAGCAAGGACCTTAGTGGTCTACTCTGACTCAGTATCCTAGTCCTTAACCCCAATATCAACCGAATTATCCTACTTATAATCCCTATGATCTGAATCCTCTGGGACAGATTATATGGGGACAAAATCCCGCTCGGACTGGGTGGAATGTACACGCAGGTCCTTATCAAAGACCTCCGATGACTTTCAACACTCAATTATCGTTTCTTGCTACGTTGGAATTACATGATGTGTCAAAGTTGACGAACAATCCCATTCTTCGTAACCCGTATTGGCCTCCGGTTCCAACCAAGATTCCTGGTGATTGTCCCAAATTTGAGGGCAAGTCTGGAGAAGACCCCCAAGCACATGTTATGACTTACCATTTGTGGTGTTCCTCTAAATCTTGGGTTGACGATTCTATTCGACTCCGTCTTTTCCAGCGAAATCTTACTGGTGCCACTGCAAAGTGGTACATTGAGCTATCTCGCGACATCTTCCAAGATTTCAATTCTTTAGCCATGGCATTCCTTATGCATTTTCAGTTACCATTTCACTATGAGACCGGGACGCACCTCCTCACTTCATTGAAATAGGACCGAGCTACTCATATCTCAAATCATATTCATGAGTGGCGACATCGTCGTCGCATGATCAAATTTGAAATTCTTGATCAACTTCTGACTCATTGGTTCACCACCTCCTTTGTCAACCAGATTGCCAAAGACATAGCTACGGGGGCATGTGTAATCGAGGAATAATCCATTGCATACACCGAGTACCTTGATCTTGTGTACTCTCAGTCTGGCGCATTATATGATATCTTGCCTGATGCTCCCCGACCTGGAACTTCTAAACCACTAGCGACTCCATCCGTCGATGGTATTATTGGTTCTGTGTCTCAGACTTCTCAGAAGTCTTCATCTTCAAACACTAGGAAGTCGAAGTCTGCTTTTTCCAATAATATTGCTTTTCAGTCCACTTTGAATTCTGGTAAACCCGCAGAAGTTAATGTCATTCAGGCCAATCCTACGGATAATGCTTCTAAAGGTAAAAAGAAGGGTAAAGGTAAGGCCAAAGCCGATGCCCCGAAACAGGATTCTCAAACCTCGTGCTGGCAATGGTTATCAATGCAAACCGAAGTACCCTTGTTTGATTTGTGACGACGAGCACTTCAACAAGGATTGTCCTAGACGGTCTGAAGTGAGCTGCTTGCTCAAAGGCACCCAGGGGACTCCGACCGTTCTTAAGGAACCTTTCCCATCTCATCAAACTCAGATGGTAGAGCAACCTCAGTCCTCTGCCCCATTTGGCTCTCAGGTGTTCATGATGAACGGTTCTGCAGTCGTTTCTATTGCTACTGGATCAAATGATTATACTGGATCCCGTCAGGCCATGGGGAAGGAGATCGTTGATGGTCCTCCTCCTTCGCCTGTTACTGGCCCTCTTGAAATTGAAAGGCCCAATGCTGAATCCATTGTGTGACCACCTTCCAAAGGTGTACTCCACAAATATTCTTATAATCCCAACACCCGTGCCGCTCACCATTATAATTTTGTCGAGGATTTGGCTCAGGCGGCATCCGCGATGTCCACGTTAGAAGTACTTCAGAGTTGTCTGTCACAGCGAAGAGCTTTGTTATCTGCGATTGGCGAGATTGATCCTACCGATACTAGCATTCTTGCTTTCGATTTAGAGAATTTTGTTCCATGAATTCCGCATTAGATTGTGCTCATTATTCAAGTTGTTATTAATGGTCTCGACATCCATTGAGTAGTTGTGGATGAAGGTGCATCAACCTGTGTCATGTCATATTCATGTTGGAAAATTATTGGTTCTCCAACTCTAAATTCATCACCCAATGCCCTTGAAGTGTTTGATGGAAGAGAATCAAAACATTTAGGTGTTCTCGCTAGTTTACCGATTACTTTGAAAGGGAAGATAGTAAATGTCGAGGTCGAATTCGTTGATGCTTGTTATGAAGGTAAATCCTCTCTGCGGACAGAGACAATCCCTCTAGCCCTAGGGTGGGTCTAGTAACAAAAGGACATGTTAAAGTGTTGCTTCCTAGTTAATGAATGAACAAAAAACATGGTAGATTGACCTACCTTGAATCCAACGTTGTCATCATTGTAGAAAGAGTAGCGACCTCTCGCTCCTGCCTTGGCAAATCACAATCTGTTCGTTGTTGCGCTCAGATACCTGCACATAGGACAAAGAATAAGAACAACATACAACAGAATAGTTTCACTCACAACTATTAGCCAGTCAAAGAGGGCTAAACATATCGCATCAAAAAAACATCATAACACAGTAGTGGAACCAAACGATAGTCATGTATATAAATAAATAGAAGGAAGAGTACAACCGATGCTTTGACGCCGCGGTCTCCTCTAGCGGGGTTCAAGTGAAGCGCGTCTCAAATGTTGGTCAGGGAAATTGAAATCAAGCTCTCTCATAAGCCATCGACTCAAACTTTCTCAACATAATCCTTCTTATTCTATCTTCTCTAGCAGCTTAGCTATAGTATGTATAATCCTCCTAGTTCAGCTATTCAGCCATTCAGCTAGCTTATACTAAAAGAGATAGTTTCTTTTATAGAGGAAAAGGAGGAGGTTGGGATCCTTACAAAGGTGGGAGGGAGTCCTAACCTTTGGGAGAGTTCCAAGGGAGGTGGAAACTACTAACTAAAGGAAGGAGTTTGTGGTTGTTTCAGTTAAACCACTCCCAATGACTCATCCCCGAGGTGGTTGGAATGGAACCTCCGCCTCTATTTTTTAAAAACATTCCATAAACAGCTTGGCGCGGGTGTCTAACTGGTACAGAGCGCCAAGGGGCGCAGGCTCAGTGTTAAATTTCTCTGTCGGCGCGAGGGTGTAACCGGCTACTCGCGCCAAGGTAAAAATAGGGATTTTTACAGCTCTGCTCAGGGAAATGTCAAGAATAAGAATGTTGCTTTCATCAAAAGGGATGCAAGGATGGTATTTTCAAAGCATGACATTGCTTATTGGTTACAGAAATGACCCTCCAATGTGTGAGTTAGGGATTGTAGGGACAGTGACAAAATGATGTGTAACATATGCCCCCTAAAGCATGAAGTCTGAGAGAGAGAGGGAGGGGTGAAATGCTTTATGAGAATATGTTCGAACCAAACACCGCTATCAGAAGACCTAAAATTACAAATACAACTAATATCTATGATACATGAATCATGTGGCATGGGCGCAACCATCCATAATAGAGTATATAAAAAACTGAGATCCGAGGTATGGACACAACCATCTAGCAGGAAGGATCAAATAAATAGACTCAAGTATGGTCGCAACCATCCAATCAAGAGAGTCATGCAGTAGGTCATAATAATCCACAAAAAAATCCGTAGCCTGGAGTTTATCAGAAAAACCCAGGGTCTTGCACTCCATCTCGACCTGAACAAGTACAACTTTGAGCATGCGAATATATGAGTTGAAGTCAAACATGCAAGAAAATCATCTGATTACCAGCCAATGATGAAAGTTGTTAACAGACGCGAGAGAAACCACCAATGATGACGATGGCCCTCAAGGTACACCAGGTACAATCTACGGAATGTGAAAAACTATCTAACGTCGAACATCCACATAATCACTCGATCGAAGGTCAATGATGTGAACCTTGCATCGAATGCAAAAAACCTACCATTGAGTCATGTAGGCTCCAAGGTACCAGAAGGGAGTCTCTAGATCAAAATTCCTGGATAATGTGCTGAAGTCGACAGGAAGTAACCTAGTCGAAGGAGGGCCATAACATTTCCCATATTATCAACATGAGACAAAGGAACATGATGAAAGTGGATCAGGACCAACATGAGATCAGAGGAAGGGTGACAACTGCAGAGGAAAACTTCTCTTAAACATATCAACAACACGACACTGGATTTGGTAGTATTTAACATCAAAGGATCTGAAGTCATGATCACATGGCAAAGAGTATATGAGAGGTCCAAAGAGATTACCCAAACCCATGGAGGCAAAAAATGACGAAATGAGATGTCCCCAAACCGACACAAATGCAGACAAGTGCCATGTTCAAGAGCGACATACTGCCAACATAACTAAAACTTGGTTCTATTTTCCCCCACCATTTCTGGTGTCTACCCCAATTATTTCTTAAAACAAGCTTGAAGGGGATAGCATATGCTTGCACTATAAGTTTTTCCTTCGGACAAATCCAACGTAGTAAATTTTACAAGCCCTAGGAAGGAGGAACTCGAATAACGTCATGATGACAAAGTCCGATGTCATCAGGGTTTAACGAGTCTGACAAAGGAAGAACTCGATATATTTTCATATTTAGAGAGTTTGAAAAGAAGGCAGAAAAGAAAACTCCAACAGACCCTTTTTCTAGGTAGTCTCACAAATCCGAAAAGGTAGAAAATTGCGTCTGAGAGAACCTTTTAGTCGCAATAGGCTAAGGTATTCATTTTTCGTAAATAATCCATCCCAGCCCGAAAAAGGGTTAAACGTATACTGAGTATATATTGTTTCGAAAATATTTAACGAGTTCAAAATGACAAAAATATCGACAATCTTTTCAATTTTAGAGAGTCAAAAAAGAGCTGAAAGATGACTCCAATAGGGAATTTTTCGTGTTTTTATCGATTCCAAAAAAGTATAGAATATAACTTGTTACTTCATCATTGTCATGTGAAAAACCTGTCGCTGCACAAGAGACATGTGTAAAACCCATTTCTCGAAAATAATATAATAAAATAATCAAAAAACAAGTCTTAAAACCTATTTAGGGTTGTGAGAAAGTTATAAAATGCCAAAAATGGTAAAAATAATTACTTTTCACTTTTTACCTCTTGTGGAGCAATAGTTACCCATTTGACTGTGTAATCTTGCGATGACGATAGCGGCCAATCCAATAGACCAATCGCAAATCTGTTAACTCCAAGTAAGAGCCGAGATCCCTCTCGTCATTTTAAGTCATTTATTGCTACCTGCAATGTTCAATTTCGAATTTTGGGGGAGGAAATGCAAAAATTAGGGCTTGGCGGTTGGCGCGGGTTTCGGGCACGGAGTCGCGCCAACCCCCCAATTTTTTACACTAGGGCACGAATGTTTGGGAAACAGTCGCGCCAACGGTGCAAACCATTTCTAGATAAAATGATGATCAAATACCCCAATTATTTACAAATTTAAGGTTAAAAAATGACTAATACCACTCATATGAATGTGTTTGCAGGAAGAAAGAAGCAAAATGGTCATTGAATGGAAAGAACGGGAACATAGTGAAGAAGACGAGATGGCCATGGAAAATGAGGGAGTCATGGAAGCTCTCAGAAACTGTGGTCTGAAAAAATTATTCCTAAGCCTAACCAAATTTATTACAGTATCCAGTCAGCATAAGGGACGAAAATCAAGAGAAGTTCATCCTTCAGGATCAATAACTTGAGATTGATGTCTCTGACGTGTATTTCATCACAGGATTATCGTGGAGAGGAGTAGCACCAATCCTAACCGGCACCCGACCTTGGATGGAAAACATGACCATGGTGATAGATAGGGTATGTCCAGGAGCACAGAAGGGATTAGGTAGTGGGAAAGTTGACATTCAAACTATCCCAGATTTGACACTACGAGTGGTGCTACATACCATCACACGAGCTGCGGGGTCACAAGCACCGCACGAAGCAACAAAGACACAGTTGCTTCTTGCTGTAGACTACATGGCACCGACCATATACAATTGGGAAGAGGTCGTGACAATAAACATGAAGCGCCAACTAACAAAATGCAAGAAGACCAAATTGAAACAATTTGGTTATGGATCTATTCTGGTATCGTTCTTCTTGGAACGACTACCCAATTTTCAGCGACAGGAGGTCATAGTCCCGACATAACTAGCGAGAGAACCACAGATGGCTCAATGGACAACTTTGATACCAAGGGCAGGGTGCGGTCAACAGATGTCTTAGAGACCAGAATTTTTTGATTGGCTCTGCCGACAACTGATTGTCATGGAGGACTGGCCCTACTCTGGTACAGATTTCACTAATGATTTGAACCTCCCACTCCCGTAGGGAGAAGATTGGGATGAAGATTTGGGTGAGACTCATTTTTTTAAGTTTGATGAGTATTATGATTTTTTTTATTTATTTATGCATGTTTTGACATTAAATCCATGTAATTTTAGATGTTGGCCTAGAGAGACCTACCGACATGTCACCGATAGCGAGGCGAATTCCTCGTGATTTCGACCCTCAAGGCGAGGGAGGCGAGGAAGATGAGATAGTGCTCAACTTGGAGGGGATCACACGAGGAGTCCCAGATTATGCATGTTTTGACGATGTTCCTCGCGCCTACCAGAGACATACCATAGGGGTGCCCAACCGAATTCATAGCTTGCTGAGGCAGCTAGGATGGGCAGTGACATGTTATCACAAGCACCATGTTGATTAGACACCTAGGTTTTATTTTATCTTCATATTTGAGAGACATGATGTCTCGAGATGTAACATAAACACACATATATTTTTGAAGTTATGATGCAAACGGTTATGATATACAACTATTTCCCTACATGGATCTTTTACATATGATGATTTTTTTTACAAATTATGCAAATGTCTATCTAATACAATGTTAGCCACTGTATCAGTTAATGTGTTCATTTGTATAGGAATAAGTTAATAGGTAATAAAATCAAAATGTCTTTCCAAAAAATGAATACGTAAATACAATCTCAGAATGTGTGGATTTCTAACTGAATATGATTATTGAGTTGCAGAACGACAAGCTGTGAATCTAGATTTACAAGCAACGTGCGTATGCCAGGGTTGATTGCCTCGGTTAATAGCTCGATGACAACACTATATTCAGCGACATTGTAGTTCATCCTAGACAAATACCTTGCATATCTATCAACTCACCAATAGGATCATAAATTACCCAGGCTGCCAAAGACAAATTCCTGGTACTGCGGGAAGCACCATCCACGAAACCGACATAAGGGGTAATAGACATCTGCACAATAAGCAAGACCCAATAAGAAGTAAAACGTTCACAAAGCACACCAAACCAAAAACATGTACAAAAATGAAAACAACACCTGTGTACACCTATTACGCATGAATGACTCACGCATAATATTTTTTGAGATACAACCCATTTCTAGGTTGTTCAAGGGGATGACCTTCGTAATCAATTAGCTCATAGGCCCCATCTTGCAACACACGTTTAACGACGTAAGGCCCATGCCACATAGGTTTAAATTTGCCTGCCCCCAGCTTAGCATGAGCTTGGTCATATAGGAGGATGAGATCTCCTTCAACGAAATAACGAGGGGAAACTGACTGATCAAAATTAACTTTGACCTGCTTTTTCTGTGCTTCAATAACGAGAGCAGCAAAGCGGCGGTTTTCATCCAACCTTTCTAAATAAATGAGACACTCTTCTTCTGGTGAAGTATTCGGCAGTAATTCAAAAGCCAACTTGAGCGAAGGTATTTCACATTCAATTAGGAGAGTAGCTTCCAGGCCATCAACCAACTAGAAAGGAGTGAACCCAATGGCATTCTTAACTGAGGTTCGGTATGCCCAAAGAGCCGAAAATAACATGAGATTCCAATTTGATTTGTGGATCCCAATCGTACGTTGAAGCATCGTGACAAGAACTTTGTTCACAGCTTCAACTTAGCCATTGGCTTGAGGGTAGTACGACGTTGAGCTGTCGTGACGCAGACCCAACTTAGAAGTCAACTCTGCCACCATATAATGTCGAAAATGGGAACCATGATTGGTAACAATGGCTTGAGGGACACCAAACCTAGCAATAATGTGATTAAATATGAACTGAACAGTTGTCTTACCGTCAGCGGCAAATGTAGCCATTGCTTCGGCCCATTTGGTGAAGTAGTCCATGGCTACGATAATATAAGCATGCCCCCCGACCGAGTTAGGGTTACAGGTCATAAAGTCGATGCCCCACTTTTCAAAGGGACCAACGGTAATGACAGGATGAAGAGGAACGGGTGGCACATGCAACTTGCATTGATAAATCTAGCAATCATGGCATTGACGAACTGCGACAATATAGTCTTTGAAAATAGAAGGCCAAAAATAACCAACATGAAGAATCTTCTATGTAGTAGCATAACTATACATGTGACTGCCACAGGCGCTACTATGAAAATCATTCAGAGCTTTCTCGGCTTCCTCGAGAATCAAACATCTTCGGAGAATGGAATTGACTCCAACACGACAGAGAGTATCTCCAACTATACGATAAGGTTGCGACCGATGGCGGATGCCTCAGCGGGCATCCTTCGTCAACTCAGATCTAAAATATGAAGTCTGGAGATAGACGATGATATCACCGTACCAAGGATCGAGGGTGCTAATAAAAAAAAGCGAATCATCTAGAATAAATTCCTCATAACGGGAAGGAGTGGAGTCAGAAGGGAGAGAATAGAGTAAATCAACAAAGACCAATGATTTCTTAGACTTGGCAGCAGTAAATTCCAAATCAAACTCTTGGAGGATGACAATCCACCTTGAGTATTTTCCCCCCAGCAATTGTCGAGACAATATGTAGGTCATGGGGTTGCATTCAGAAATCACCGTCACTGTATGCAAAAGAATATAATGACGAAAACGTTGAATGACTTGAACAACAGCCAACGCTAACTTCTCGACGTGGGCATAACGCGTTTCAGGGTCGAGAAGGTTACGAGACAAATTAATAACATGCTCGTGACTGTCATCATCGTCTTGTACCAAAACCATGGCAATCGTGTTGAAAGCGGCAGCTAAATAGAGGGAAAAATCACGATGATAATTTGGAGGGCAGATGAGAGGAGCATTGACCAACAATTTTTTCAACGCATCAAAAGATTTTTGAGCGATCTCATCCCAGTAAAAAGGAGTGCCCTGCTTTAACAATTATGTGAATCCTTTAGCTACTTCAACATAGTTAGGTATAAAACGACGTAGAAAATTAGTTTTCCCTTGTAAACTCTGCAACTGATGTAATGAGGAAGGAGAGGGGAGATTAATAATAGCCTCAACCTTGAGAGGATCTAGGAAAATCCCATCTTTGGAAATGATAAACCCTAAGAGTCTACCGAAATTGACGCAGAAGACACACTTATGTGGATTAAGCCGAATGTTATAGTGTCTACAACGAAGAAAAATATGACGAATATGGTCAAGATGGTCCCTACACTTAGCTGAATGAGCTGAAAGGTCATCCAGATAAGGCTGAACGATGTGGCAAATATCATGAAAGGCATAAGACATTGCGCGCTGAAATGTGGCCCCGACATTGTTCAAACCAAAAGGAAGCTTCTTATATGCAAAGGTGCCCCAAGGACAGATGAAGGCAGTCTTGTTTTGATCAGTTGGGAGAATTTTGATCTGATTATAACCTAAAAGACCGTCCATAAGGAAAAAAAATTCGCTCTTGGCACACTCGTCAATGATTTGATCAATGAAGGGAGTAGGATAATTATCCTTAGGACAAGCTCGATTGATATCATGATAGCCAACATAGACACGAATAGTGCCCTGTTTCTTATCTATAGGAACAATATTAGAGACCTAGTCTGTCAATGGAATTGGATAAATGAAACCAACTTTGAGAAGATTTTCCACTTTGGCCTTAATGGCAGCAACTTTCCTAGGATGCATCGAACGAAGATGTTGACGAACAGGTTTTGAACCGGGGTAAGTAGGAATTTCATGTACCACGATGCTAGGATCAATGTCGGGCATTTTTTCGTAGGACCATGCGAAGACATAATGGAATTCGTGAAAAAAGGCTAGTATAGACTTGCACTTCTTCAGAAGAACAAGTAATCCCAATATGGATGTTCTCGACGATTCCCGGTTTAATGGAAATGTCGATAGGCATCGTTTGAGTAATGTTACTCAAGTTACCTTCCGAAAAAACTTCATGGACCTGAACAGGTGTTTGAAGCGGAGAAGAAGGGACCTGAGAAGAAAAACACTCAAGACAAGTAGACATGGCCCCGAGGCTTGGTAGAAACGAGGAACGACGATGACCATTGTCCCACGACAGATCATGGAGAGACAGGGTTTCCACAATAGCCTCATCGTAAGGAAACACTTCTTTCAAAGGGTCTGGTGAATCAAAATCACCAAGCCAAGGGGATTGAGAAAAGATGTCAAGAGTCACGCTCGAAGGAGCAGAATCAGAGGACAGAGTGTCCGATGCAGCAATGAGTTCACAATATTTAATTTCAAGGGGATTGAGAAAAGATGTCAAGAGTCACGCTCGAAGGAGCAGAATCAGAGGACAGAGTGTCCGATGCAGCAATGAGTTCACAATAGTTAATTTCAATCGGACTTAATGGCATTGAATCTCCGAATGAATCGATCTAGTCAGGAGAAGCGTTAACCCAGGGGTCATCGGTTCAAGAAATCATGTTGACCTGAACAGTATTTGGTGGTGGAAAAGGGAAAACACCCATGAGGGCAGGATCCTTGAAAAGGCTGGCCCTACGCTCTCGTGGGGAGTAGGAATCTTGTCCACATACGAAACATTGTTCTCGGAAGAAGAAGTGAAAAAAGACAATTGATCGATAGTGATAATCTTTCCCGTGTGTGGAAATTTCAAAACACGAAAGAGAGTGGACGGAACACATAGCATGGCGTGAGTCCAACTGCGTCCGAGGAGAAGATTATAATTGAGTTTGCATCAACGACTTCGACCTCGACATTGATTGTCTTCCCTTCTAATGTGATCTGTAAACTGGCGAGAACACCAAGAGGTTTGGACTCTTTCCCATCAAATGCTTCAAGGGCATTGGGTGACAAAGTGAAAGTTGGAGAACCAATGGTTTTCCAAAAAATAGATGACATAACGCAGGTAGATGCACCCTCGTCCACGAGTGCCCGGTGAATGTTCAAAACATTAATACCAACTTGAATGATGAGTGCAATTTGGTGTGGGAGTCGTGGGACGAAATTCTCTAAATCGAAAGAAAGAAGGCTAGTGTCGGTAGGATCGACCCCACCTGTCGCAGATAGAAAAGCCTTTCGTTGCGATGGATAACTCTGAAGTAATTCTAACGTGACATCGCAGATGGTGCCTGAGCCAAATCCTCAAAAATACTGTAATGTTGGGTGGCATGGGCGTTAGGATTGTATGAATACTTATAGAGTACGCCTTTAGAAGGCGGTCGAACAACAAATTTAGCGCTAGGCCGTTCAATCTCAAGAGAACTAGAAACAGGTGGAGGAGGAGGACCATCATCGATCTCTTTCCCTGTTGCCTGACGCGAACCAAAATAATCTTTCGATCAAGTAGCAACAGAAACAGGTGCAAAACCGTTCATCATGAACACTTGCGAACCAGATGGAGCAGAGGACTGAGGGTGCTCTACCATCTGGGTCTGCTGAGGGATTCTTTAAGAACGACCAGAGCTCCTTGGGTGCCTTTGAGAAATTAACTCACTTCAGATTGTCGAGGACAGTCCTTGGTAAAGTGCTCATCGTCACAAATCAAACAAGGATACTTCGGTTTACATTGAGAACTATTAGCAGAACAAGGTTTTGGAGAATCCTGTTTCGGGGTATCAGCTTTGGCCTTACCTTTACCCTTCTTCTTACCTTTGGAAATGTTGTCTGTAGGATTGGCCTGAACAACGTTCACTTCTATGGGTGTGCCAGAATTCGAAGTTGACTGAGAAGCTACATTATTGGAAGAAGTAGATTTTTGCTTCCCAGAGTTAGATGAAAGAGACTTTTGAGAAGTCTGCGATACGGAACCAATAATACCATCAACGTATGGAGTCGCTGGTGGTTTAGAAGTTCCAGGTCAAGGAGAATTAGGCAAGATATCATACAATGTGCCAGACTGAGAATACACGAGATCAAGGTACTAGGCGTAAGAAATGGCATGTTCCTCGGTTACACATACCCCCATAACTATGTCTTTGGCAATCTAATTGACAAAGGAGGTAGTGAACCAATGAGTCGGAAGCTGATCAAGTATCTCAAATTTGATCATGTGACGACGACGTCACCACGCATGAACATGATTCGAGATATGAGTGGCTTGGTCCTGTTTCAATGAAGTGAGGAGATGCGTCCTAGTCTCATAACGGATCGGTAACTGAAAATGTGTAAGGAATGCCATGGGAAAAGAATTGAAATCTTGGAAAACTCCATAAGATAGCTCAATGTACGGTTTCGCAGTGGCACCAATAAGAGTTCGCTAGAAAAGACGGAGACGAATCGAATCATCAACCCAAGAGTTAGAAGAACACCACAAGTGGTAAGTCATAACATGCGTTTGGGGGTCTTCACCAGGTTTACCCTCAAATTTAGGACAATCACCATGAACCTTGGTCGGAACCGGAGGCCAATATGGATTATGAAGAATAGGATCATTTGTCAACTTCAACACATCGGGTAATTCCAACATAGCAAGAAATGGTAATTGAGTATTAAAAGTCATCGTAGGTCTTTGATAAGGACCTGTGTGTACATTCCACCCAGTCCGAGCGGGATTCTGTCCCCATACATTCTGTCCCGAAGGATTCGGATCATAGGGATTAAAAACATGATAATTCTGTTTATATTGGGATTGAGGACCAGGATATTGAGTTGAAGCAGACCACTGAGGTCCTTGTTGAGTAGCATAAGGATTATGCTATGGAATGTAAGTATGACTTTGAGGTTGCTGATACACAGGTTGATTTTGAGGGTAAGGAATTTGGGGTGTGCTATATACCGGTTGATATGAAGCTTGAGGGTAATAAGCGCCCTGCAGTTGTGCAGGTTGACCTTGCGGAGCAGGTTGAATAGGCTGCTGAGTAGGGTAAACAAGTAAAACCGGTTGCGAAAACGAAGGAATCTGCTGGTGGGCAGGTTGCAACGGCTGCTGAGCTGGTTGAAACGGCTATTGAAATGGTTGTTGAGGGCCACCAGGTTGACCTTGTGGGAAAGGTTGGCTTGATGGTTGCGACAGACCAGGTTTTCTCTGATGACCAGGTTGACCCGGAGAAGGACCAAAGGGTTGTCCTGGCTGCACAATATTTGGGCCATACTGAACGTGCGGCTGTGATTGAGGTGCAACAGGTTGTCCTTGCGACGGATAATTTTGCCTCCTAGGACCAAAAGATGATCCGGGTTGATTTAACGATTGACCTGAGAGACCAGAGGGTTGTCCATGTTGGACCAAAGGCTGTCCTTGTAAAGTTTGGCCTTGTGGACCTTATGGTTGTCCCTGTGGATCAGAAGTGGGGCCCTGCTGCGTTAAAGGTTGTCCCTGAGAGGGTTGCCCTTATAAGCTAGAGGGTTGCACAGGAAATGTAGGTCCCAAATGAGTAACAATATGATAAGGATCACAAACAGCCTGACAAGGATCAATAGGAGGCAAATAGACCGAATTACCATACACATCATAATGGTGTGGATAGATATATACGGGATTACCAACAACATCATAGTGATGGAATTGAGGATTACTAGGAGCCTGAGACTGTTGAGAACCCTGAGAATTCTGCTGTTGAACAACCAACAGATATTCTTCAAAAGTAAGACTTCCAGGAATCATAGGAGTAGTGGAAACTGAGCTAGAAGCCAAACAAACCGTTGGTTGAACTGGAACAGACGAGACAGTAACTGACAAACCAGAAGTCGAAGGTGATAGCCCTAATGAAGGTAGGACCGAACTCGGAGGAGGAGTTACTGTACTGTATTGCGTAATGGAGGCAACGCCAAACATAATCTGAATCAAAGACCTATATCCAAGTGGAAGTAAGACCGACGGTGGTGAAGATTGGGTGGAGGCACAAGGAAGATCTTCAGGAAAGAGTTGATATTCTCCTGTGGAAACAGGCATTCCTTCACTGCCAACAGAACTGGAGGAATCCATATGAGTCCAATGTAAGATCTTCGAAAAGACTACGGGGACTAGGAGGTATCTCAACAACAACAAAAGGTGATCCAGATGTAAGAGGAGGAAACTCTCCTTCTTCCCCAAAACCAGACCAAGCACTTGAAGGAGGCGAGTAGAATTCAACTGCCTCGTCAAGTGGAGATCGAGTAGCGAGGGGTTGGATAGACGGAAGAATAGGCTGCGAAAAATCAACAGGCCTAGTGGACTGAGGGGTTTCGAAAGAAACATCTGGAAAAGAAATACCACTAGGAGGCAGTGAGGATGACGAAACTGGATGTTCCGCCACTTTGACTGTATATCAGAACAGGAAGGAAAAGAGATAACCAATCGAAGGTGCCAAAACAAGAACTAAAGAAATCAATCAGGCCAAGCACGAAAATTTTAATGGGTGTGTGATCGTAGGTGATTAATTTTATAACATTGAAACCAAAATTTACTGTTTCATGTTTTAAGAGTCGAGAAACAGGAAAAAGATGACTCTAGTCACTTTCAATTTGAAACGAGTGTGAAAGGACAAGTGCTCGATGATCTCTTCTCTTTTTTAAAGAGTCACTAAAAGATCGAAATGACTTCTCAGGAATTCTAAGCAAGAGGGTGTACCAGGTCTCCGTGAACTGCCATATACACCTTGGTGATCAAATGAAACAAAAATGACGAAGGAATTGACGTACGTGCAGGTAGTCTCCCCGAATGTTATGTTCAGTGTATCACAGTTACAAGGCGGCTGACTCGGCTTCCTATGGATAAAAGGATTGCAACCTAGAGGGGTCTCCCTTTGTATACGTGACGGTACGGGGAGCACAAGTCCGTACTAGCGCTGTCTAAAGCTAAGAGGAAAACGACAGCTACTAGGTTTTTAGATGCCAGAACACGTCTCTAGCCTAGACCACTAGAAATATTGCATTAGGTTACAATGTTGCCTTAGGTCCATTGAGTAAATTTTAAATTTAATCTTGAATTAGGTTTAAATTTCCAGGCCCTATCGAATTTGGAGCTTAACTTCCTAAGTGCAAAATATATGCAAATAAACATCATTTCAATTCGATGAATGCTAGTTATAAGAAGGATAGAAATCTTTCAAACAAGCAAGCAAGGAAAATATGCGAATAAACTTCTAATGCCCTTAATGCAATCAATCGAAGACGAAATTCCTTCCTAGATTGACAAATGCTAGTTATGTAAAGGAACGTTTCACTTTCGATGCAACAAAAGAATGCAAAGCTATTTTTTGATTTTTTCAATGAAATGAAGCACACAGCGTACTAATTCAATAGAAAACAAAACAAACACTAGTTTGAGTTTTGTGAATGTAAGGTTTGAAATTGAATGACTCAACCAAAGCGAAACAAACACAAAAACATACAAGCTAATGGAGCAAACTTTCAATCGAAAAAGAGAGTTTCCCAAAGCGACCCAAACAAGAAAAGTAATCGATGCTCAAAGTATTGAAAAAGAAGGACTAATCGAACAATGAAAAGACCATTCAATCAACAAAACAAAAGGATCAAGAAAAATTCAGTCTAATTACTCGAAACGAGACTGATAACAATCAAAGAGAGGTGGTTATAACACCATATTCACCTACAATAAGGAAAAATCAGAGTGAAGGTGATTGGATGCTGCGCGTTGCAAAACGGACAAACGACTAAAGGAAACAAGTCTACAGTAGTCAACACAATCTAAAAGGCTTAAACACACTAAAAAATTACCCAGAAGCAAGAACAAATGACCAAAATACTCATTAAGGAGGTCAAATAAAAACCTACAGGGGTTGGCGCGACTGTAAGGCTGCAATTTGCGCCATACAGGGGTTGGCGCGAGTGCTAAAAGAGCAACATGCGCCAATCAGCGCGAATGTCAAGACAAAAACCGCACCAAGCTGGATATTTATGGGAAAAAGAGGAAAAACCCTAACCTAATGAGCAGAGGTCAACCTTGAAACTCTGGAGCTGAACAAAAGATGGAAACTCAACAAACAAACTAGAAAAATACAGATAACTAAACCAATAATCGAAACTAACCCAACAAGATGACATGAAAAACTTGCACTGTTTCCCTAGTGGAGTCACCAATTTGTTATGAAGGTAAATCCTCTCTGCGAATAGAGACAATCCCTCTAGCCTATGGTGGGTCTAGTAACAAAAGGACACGCTAAAGGGTTTCTTCCTAGTTAATGAATGAACAAAAAACATGGTAGATTGACCTACCTTGAATCCAATGTTGTCGTCGTTGTAGAAAGAGTAGCAGCCTCTTGCTCATGCCTTGGCAAATCACAATCCGTTCGTTGTTGCGCTCAGATACCTGCACATAGGATAAAGAACAAGAAAAACATACGAGAGAATAGTTTCACTCACAACTATTAGCCAGTCAAAGAGGGCTAAACATATTGGATCAAATAAACATCATAACACAATAATGGAAGCAAACAATAGTCATGTATATAAATGAATAAGGAAGAGTACAACCGATGCTTTGACGTCGCGGTCTCCTCTAGTGGGGTTAAGGTGAAGCGCGTCTCAAATGTTGGTCAGGGAAATCAAACTCAAGCTCTCTCATAAGTCATCGAATCAATCTTTCTCAACATAATCCTTCTTATTCTATCTTCTCTAGCAGCTTAGCTATAGTATGTACAATTCTCCTAGTTCAGTTATTCAACCCTTCAGCTAGCTTCTACTAAAAGAGATAGTTTCTTTTATAGAGGAAAAGTAGGAGGTTGGGATCCCTACAAAGGTGGGAGGGAGTCCTAACCTTTAGGAGAGTTCCAAGGGAGGTGGAAACTAGTAACTAAAGGAAGGAGTCCATGGTTGTTTCAATTCAACCACTCCCAATGACTTATCCCCGAGGTGGTTGGAATGGAACCTCTGCCTCTATTTTTAAAAAACATTCCATAAACAGCTTTGCGCGGGTGTCTAACTGGCACATAGCGCCAAGTGGCAAGGGCTCAGTGTTAAATTTCTTTGTTGGCGCGAGGGTGTAGCTGGCTACTCACGCTAAGGTAAAAATAGGGATTTTTACAGCTCTGCTCAAGGAAATGTCAACAAGAAGAATGTTTCTTTCATCAAAAGGGATGCAAGGATGGTATTTTGAAAGCATGACACTGCTTATTGGTCATAAAAATGACCCTCCAATGTGCGAGTTTGGATTGTAGGGACAGTGACAAAATGTTGTGTAACAATGCTAAACTCAATTATAATCTTCTCCTCGGTCGTAGTTGGACTCACACCATGTTATGTGTTTTGTCCACTCTCTTTCGTGTTTTGAAATTTCCACGCGAAGGAAATATTGTTACTATTGATCAATTGTCCTTCTTCACCTCTTCTTCCGAGAACAACACTCCCTATGTGGATCATATTCCTACTCCCTACGAGAGCGTAGGGCCAGGTATTTTTAAAGATCCTGCCCTCATGGGTATTTTTCCTCTTCCTCCGCCAAAAACTGTTAAGATCCATATAATCTCTCGGTCTGGCAACCCATTGATTATTCCTTCCCCTGAACATATTGATTCCTTCGGATATTTGATGCCTTTGAGTCCGATTGAGATTGATTATTGTGAACTCATCGTGGCTTCGGAACCTCCATCTTCTAGTTGTGCTCCGTTGAGCATGTCTCTTGACACAAGTAAAGGTAAGGCCAAAGCCGATGCTTCTAAAGGTAAATAGAAGGGTAAAGGTAAGGCCAAAGTCGATGCCCTGAAACAGGATTCTCATAAACCTTGTGCTGGCGATGGTTCTCAATGCAAACCGAAGTACCCTTGTTTGATTTGTGACAACGAGCACTTCACCAAGGACTGTCCTAGACAGTTCGAAGTGTGCTGCCCTCTCAAAGGCACCCAGGGGACTCCAACCATTCTTAAGGAACCTTTCCCATCTCAACAAACTTAGATGGTAGAGCAACCTCAGTCCTCTACCCCATTTGGCTCTCAGGTGTTCATGATGAATGATTCTGTAGCCATTTCTATTGCTACTCGGTCGAAATATTATACTGGATCCCTTCAAGCCACGGGGAAGGAGATCGCTGATGGTCCTCCTCCTCCGCCTGTTACTGACCCTCTTGAGATTGAATGGCCTAATGCTGAATCTGTTGTGCGAGCACCTTCCAAAAGTGTACTATGTAAGTCTTCTTATAATCCCAACGCCCGTGCCACTCACCATTACAATATTGTCGAGGATTTGGCTCAAGCGCCCTCCACGATGTCCGCATTAGAAGTACTTCAGATTTGTCTGTCGCAGTGAAGAGCTTTGTTATTTGCAATTGGCGGGATTGATCCTGCCGATACTAGCCTTCTTGCTTTCAATTTAGAGAATTTTGTTCCATGACTTCCGCATTAGATTGCGCTCATTATTCAAGTTGTTATTAATGGTCTCGACATCCATCGAGCAATTGTGGACGAAGGTGCATCAACGTATGTCATGTCATCTTGATGTTGGAAAGCTATTGTTTCTCTAGCTCTGAATTCATCACCCAATGCCCTTGAAGCATTTGATGGAAGAGAATCAAAACCTTTAGGTGTTCTCGCTAATTTACCGATTACTTTGAAAGGGAAGAAAATCAAAGTCGTGGTCGAATTCATTGATGCTAAACTCAATTAGAATCTTCTCCTCGGTCGCAGTTGGATTCACACCATGTTATGTGTTCCATCCACTCTCTTTCGTGTTCTGAAATTTCCACACGAAGGAAAGATTGTTACTGTTGATCAATTGTCCTTCTTCACCTCTTCTTTCGAGAACAACGTTCCGTATGTGGATCAGATTCCTACTCCCTACGAGGGCGTAGGGCTGGGTCTTTTTAAATATCCTTCCCTCATGGGTATTTTTCCTCTTCCTCTGCCAAACATTGTTCAGATCCATATGATCTCTAGATCTGGCAACCCATGGATTATTCCTTCCCCTGAATAGATTGATTCCTTTGGAGATTCGATGCCTTTGAGTTCGATTAAGATTGATTATTTTTAACTCATTGTGGCTTTAGAACCTCCGTCTTCTGATTGTGCTCCGTTGAGCATGTCTCTTGACATTTATTCTCAATCCCCCTGGCTTGGCGATTCTGATTCGCCTGATCCTTTGAAAGAAGTGTTTCCCTCTGATGAAGCCATCGTGGAAACCATGTGTCTCGAGGATCTATCATGGGATGATGGTCATCATCATTCCTCGTTCATTCATAGCCTCGGGGCCATGTCTACTTGTCTCGAGCATTTTGCATCTCAGGTTCCTTCTCCTCTGCTTCAACTGCCTGTTTTGACACATGACATATTTACGGAAGGTAAGTTGAGTAATATTACACAGACGATGCCTATTAAAATTTCCGTTAAATCGAGAATTGTCGAGAACATCCATATTGGGGTCACTTGTTCTTCCGATGAAGTACAAGTTTATACTAGCCTTTTTTGCGAATTTCGTGATGTCTTTGCATGGTCCTACAAAGAAATGCCTGGCATTGACCCTAGTATAGTGGTGCATGAAATACCTACTTACCCTGGCTCAAAGGCTGTTCACCATCTTCTTCATCTGGTGCACCCTCGAAAAGCTACCGCCATTAAAGGTGAAGTTGAAAAACTTCTTAGAGCTGGTTTCATTTATCCAATTCCTTTGACCAGATGGGTCTCTAATATTGTTCCTGTAGATAAGAAAGAGGGAACTATTAGCGTATGTGTTGATTATCGTGATATTAATAGAGCTTGTCCCAAGGATAATTATCATACTCCCTTTATCGATCAAATCATTTATGATTGTGCCGGGAGTGAGATTTTTTCCCTCATGGACAATTTTTCTGGTTACAATCAGATTAACATTCTCCTGACTGATCAACATAAGACTGTCTTTATCTGTCCTTGGGGTACTTTCGCATATAAAAAGCTCCCTTTGGCCTTAAGAATGTTGGGAATATGTTTCAACGAACGATGTCGTATGCTTTTCATGATATTTTTCACGTCGTTCAACCTTATCTGGATGACCTTCCCGCTCATTCAGCTAAGCGTATGGACCATCCTGACCATCTTCGTCAGATTTTTCTTCGTTGTCGACGTTATAATATTCGGATTAATCCGCACAAGTGCATCTTCTGCGTTGGTTCCAGTAGACTCTTAGGGTTTATTGTGTCCAAAGACAAAATTCGCCTTGATCCCCTCAAGGTTGAGGCTATTATCAATCTCCCCTCCCCCTCCTCATTAGATCAGTTGCAGAGTTTGCAAGGTAAGGCTAATTTTCTACGCCATTTATGCCTAACTATGCACAAGTGGCTAGAGGATATACACGATTATTAAAGTAGGGTGTACCATTCTGTTGGGATGAGATTGCTTAGAAGTCTTTTGAGGCCCTGAAGACGTTGCTTGTTAATTCTCCTCTGTTGCGTCCTCCTAACTATCATCATGATTTTTCCCTTTATCTAGTTGCTGCTTTCAGCACGATTGCCATGGTTTTGGTACAAGACGATGATGACGGTAATGAGAATGTTATCTATTACTTGTCTCATAACCTTCTCGATCCTGAGACACACTATGCACATGTCGAGAAGTTAGCGTTGGCTGCAGTTCAAGTAGTTCAGCATTTTTGTCATTATATTCTTTTGTGTACAGTGACTGTGATTTCCGATTATAACCCCATGACCTATATATTGTCTCGACAATTGCTGGGGGGGGGGGGGGAATACTTGAAGTGGATTTTCATCCTCTAGGAGTTCGATTTGGAATTTAGTACTTCCAAGTCGAAGAAATCACTAGTCTTTGATGATTTGATTTGTTCCCTCCCTTTAGACTCTCCTCCGTCTCGTTCTGAGGAATATATTCTAGATGATACACTTTTGATTAGCACCCTCAATCCGTGGTATGGTGATATCATCGTTTATCTCTAGAATTCTAATTTCAGATCCAAGTTGACGAAGGATGCCCGCCGACGCATCCGTCATCAATCACAACCTTATCATATAGTCGGGGATACCCTCTATCGTGTTGGAGTGGATTCCATTCTCCGTCGATGTTTGACTCTCGAGGAAGCTGAGAAATCTCTAAATGATTGTTAGAGTGGCACCTGTGGTGGTCACATGTCTGGTTATGCCACTACACAAAAGATTCTTCGTGTCGGTTATTTCCAGCCTTCTATCTTCAAAGATTGCATTGTCGCGGTTCGAAAATGTCATGATTGCCAGATTTATCAACGCAAGATGTGAGCGCCGCTTATACCTCTTCATCATGTCATTACCGTTGGTCCATTTGCGAAGTGGGGCATCAATTTTATGATGTGTAACCCTCACTCGGCCGAGGAGCATGCTTATATTATCGTAGTCGTGGACTACTTCACCAAATGGGCCAAAGCAATGCCTACACTTGCCGCTGATGGTAAGATAGCTGCTCAATTCATATTCAATCACATCATTGCTCGGTTTGGTGTCCCTCAAGCCATCGTTACTGATCATGGTTCCTATTTTCAGCATTACATGGTGGCGAAGTTGACTTCTAAGTTGGGTCTGCGTCACAACAGCTCAATGTCGTACTATCCTCTCGCCAATGGCCAGGTTGAAGCCGTGAACAAATTTCTTGTTACCATGCTTCAACATACGATTGGGATCCATAAATCCAATTGGCATCTCATGTTATCTTCAACCCTTTGGGAATATCGAACCTCGGTTAAGAATGCAACTGAATTCACCGCTTTTGAGTTGGCTTATGGTTTGGAAGCTACTCTTCCGATTGAATGTGAAATACCTTCGCTCAAGTTGGATGTTGAATTACTTCCGAACACTTCACCAGAAGAAGAGTGTCTCCTTTATCTAGAAAGGTTGGATGAAACCCGCTGCTTTGCTGCTCTGGTTATTGAAGCACAGAAAAAGCGGGTCAAAGCTCATTTTGACCAATCAGTTTCCCCTCGTTCTTTCGTTGAAGGAGATGTCGTCCTCCTGTACGACCAAGCTCATGATAAGCTAGGGGTAGGTAAATCTCAACCCATGTGGCATGGGCCTTACATTGTTAAACGTGTGTTGCAGAAAGGGGCCTATGAACTTATTGATTATGAAGGTCATCCTCTAGAACAACCCAGAAATGGGTTGTATCTCAAAAAATATTACGCGTGAGTCCTTCATGCATGATTAGTGTATATAGGTGTTTGTTTTTTTTGTTTTTGTTTTTGTTTTGTTTTTTTTTCAATTTTTGTACATGTTTTGTTTTGGCGTGCTTTTCGAACATTTTCCTGCTTATTTGGGTCTTGCTTTTTTGTGCAGATGTCTATTACCCCTTATGTCGGTTTCGCGGATGGTGCTTCCCATAGTACCAGGAATTTGTCTTCAGCAGCCTGGGTAATCTATGATCCTACTGATGAGTTGATAGAACGGCAAGGTATTTGTCTAGGATGAACTACAAACAATGTCACTGAATATAGTGTTGTCCTTGAACTGTTAACTGAGGCAATCAATCTTGGCATACGCGCATTGCTTGTAAATCTAGATTCACAGCTTGTTGTTCTGCAACTCAATGGTCATTATTCAGTCAGAAATCCATATATTTTGAGATTGTATTTATGTATTCGTTTGTTGGAATGACATTTTGATTTTATCACGTATCAACATATTCCTAGATGAATGAATGCGTTAACTGATCCAGATATATATATATATATATATATATATATATATATATATATATATATATATATATATATATATATATATATATATATATGTATATATATGTATATATATATATATATGTATATATATGTATATATATATATATATGTACATATATATATATATATGTACATATATATATATATGTACATATATATATATGTACATATATAAGATATATAGATATATATATATATATATATATATATATATATATATACATATATATATATATATATATATATATATATATATATATATATATCGCATGTTTGCATCAGTGTGCATCATATATTCAAAAAATATATTTGTTTCTGTTACATCCTGAGACACCATGTCTCTCAAAATATGCAGATATAAAGTCTAGGTGTCTAATCGGCGTGATGCTCATGGTATCATTTGACTGCTCGTATGAGTCGCCTCATTAAGCGGTGAATGCGGCTAGGCACCCCGACGGTATGTCTCTGGTAGGCACGAGGAACATCGTCGAATCGTGCATAGTTCGGGGCTCCACGTGTGATCCCCTCCAGGTTGCACATGATCTCCTCTTCCTCACCTCCCTCACCATGAGGGTCAAAATCATGAGGGATTCGCCTCGCTATCGGAGACATGCCCACGGGTCTCTCTGGGCCAACATTTGCAAATACATGGATTTAATGTCAGAACATACATAGTTAAAATAATAATAATAATAATAAAATCGTACCTGGGGTAGGGCCACTCCTCCATGACGATCAACTGTCAGCGGAGCCAATCAAAGAACTCCAGTCTCCAGGACATCTGTTGACCACCCCCTGCCCTTGGTATCAGAGCCACCCATCAGGCCATCCGTGGTTCTCTCGCTAGTGGTGCTGGGAATATGACCTCCTAAGGCTGAAAAATTGGTAGTCACTCCAGGAAGAAAGATACCAGAATAGACCCATAGCCGAATTGCTTCAATTTGGTCTTCTTGCATTTTGTTAGCTGGCATTTCATGTTTATTGTCACGGCCTCTGCCCAGTTGTAGATGGTCAGTGTCAAGCAGTCCACAACAAGAAGCAACTGTGTCTTTTTTGCTTCGTGCAGTGCTTGCGATCCCGCAGCTCGTGTGATGGTATGTAGCACTACTTTTAGTGTCGAGTTTGGGATAGTATGGATATCAACTTTCCCACTCCCTGATCCCTTCCGTGCCCCTGGACATACCCTGTTAATCACAATGGACATGTTCTCCATGCAAGGCCGGGTGCTAGTTAGGATTGGTGCTGCTCCCCTCCGCGACAATCCCGTGATAAAGTAGACGTCATAAACATCAATCTCAAGTTCTTGATCTCGAAGGATTAACTTTTCCTGATCCTCATCCCATATGCTGATTAAATACTATAGCAGCTCCGGTTGAGCACGGAGACACGGTGTCAAGAAGAACTTCTTCAGTCCACAGTATCTGAGAGCTTCCATGCATCTCTCATTTCCCATGGCAAGCTCGTCCTCTTCATTGTGTTCCTGTTCTTTCCATTCGATCACCATTTTGCCGCTTTCTACCTGCAAAGACATTCATATGAATAGTATTAGCCATTTTTGGAGCTTGGATTTGTAAACAATGGGGTATTTAACTTGCATTTTTGTACAAGAATGGTCTGCACCATTGGCGCAACTTTTTCCCAGACAGTCGCACTAATGGGCGTGCCCTAGTTTATAAAATTGGGCGGTTGCCGCGACTCCGTGCTTTAAACCCGCACCAACCACCGTGCCCTAATATTCACATTTCCTCTCCATAAATCGAAATTGGGAGCTATAGGTAGTAAAAGATGACTTAAAATGAAGGGAGAGATCTCAGCTCTGACTCGGAACTGACAGATTTTAGATTGGTCTGCTGGATTGTTCGCTATTGTCGCCACAAAATCACACTATAAAATGGGTAACTATTGCTCCACAAGAGGTAAAAAGTGAAAGGTAATTATTTTTACCATTTTTGGAATTTTGTAACTTTTCACAACCCTAATTAGGTTTTAAGACATGTTTTTCGATTATTTTATTATATTATTTTCGAGAAATGGGTTTTACACGTGTCTCTTATGCAGCAACAGGTTTTCAGGACATAGTGGTGGAGTAACGAGTTAAATTTTATACTTTTTTCAGACTCGGTAAAAACAGGAAAAAGTCACTACTGGAGTCATCTTTTAGCTCTTTTTCGACTCTCTAAAATTGAAAAGATTGCCAAGACTCTTGTCGTTTCGAACTCATTAAATGGCTGCAAAGCGATATCTACCTAGTATACGTTTACCCCTTTTTCGGGCTGGGATAGATTATTTACGAAAAAGGAATACCTTAGCCTATTGCGATAAGAGGTTCTTTCAGATATTGTTTTGTACCTTTTCAGATTCGAGGGACTATTCACAAAAAGGGCCATGATGAAGTTTTATTTTCTGCCTTCTTTTAAAACTCTCTAAACATGAAAATATGTCAAGTTATCCCTTTGTCAAACTCGTGAAACCCTGATGACATCGGAATTCGTCACCATGACGTTACTCGAATTCCTCCTTCCTAGGGCTTGTAAAATGTACTAGGTTGGATTTTTCCGAAGGAAAAATGTACATCACAAGCATATGCTATCCCCTTCAAGCTTGTTTTAAAAAATAATTGGGGTACTTGCCAGAAATGGTGGGGGAAAATGGAACCAAGTTTTAGCTATGTTGGCAGTATGTCGCTCTTGAACATGGCACTTGTCTGCATTCGTGTCGGGTTGGGGACATCTCATTTCGTCACTTTTGCCTCCATGGGTTTGGGTAATCTCTTTTGACCCCTCATTTTCTCTTTGCCACGTCATCACGACCTCAAATTATTTGAAGTCAAATACTGAGAAATCCAGTGTCGTGTCACTAATATGTTCAAGAGAATTTTGCCTCTGCAGTTTTCAACCTCCCTCTGATTCTCTGTTGGTCCTGATTCACTATTATCATGTTCCTCTGTCTCGTAACGATGATGTGGGAAACATTATGGCCCACCTTCGATCAGGTCACTTTTTGTCGACTTCAGCTCATTATCCAGGAATTTGATCTAGAGACTCCCTTCTGGTACCTTGGAGCCTGCATTCCTCAATGGAAATTTCTTCGCATTCGACGCAAGGTCCACATCATTGGCCTTCGATTGGGTGGTTCTGCAAATGTTCAACGCCAAATCACTGTTTGCATTCCGTAGATTGTACCAATTGTACCTTGAGAGCCATTGTCATTATTGGTGGTTTCTCTCGTGCCTGTTAACAACTTTCATCATTGGCTGCTAATCAGGTGATTTTCTTGCATGTTCAACTTCATCTCATATATTCGCATGCTTGAATTTGTACTTATTTGGGTCGAGATGGAGCGCAAGACCCTAGGTTTTGTCTGATAAAATCCAGGCTGCGGATTTTGGTGGATTATCATGACTCTTTTTATTTGGATGGTTGCGACCATACCTGAGTCTTTTTTTCGATCCTTACTGTTGGATGGCTGCATCCATACCTCAGATCTTAGTTTTTATACACTCTATTATGGATGGCTGCGCCCATACCACATTTTCATGTATCAAAGATATCAGTTGCATTCGTAATTGCAGGTTTTCCGACAACGAAGTTTGGTTCAAACGCGTTCTCATAAAGCATTTCGCCCCTCCCTCTGCCTCGGACCTCATGCTTTAGGGGGCATTTGTTACACAACATTTTGTCACTGTCCCTACAATCCCCATCTCTCCCATTGGAGGGTCATTTCCGTAATAAATAAGTAATGTCATGCCTTGCAAAGACCATCATTGTATCCCTTTACATCAGAGTAATATTCCTTATGATGACAATTCCCTAAAATAGACTAAAAAACCCTTGTTTTTGCCTTGGCGCGGGTAGTCAGTTATACCCTCGCACCGAAGAGGAAGATTAACACTGGGCCCCATGCCATCTGGCTCTCTGTCCCAGTTTTCTACCCACACCGAGCTGTTTATGGAATGTTTTTTCAAAATAGAGGCGGATATTCCACTCCTACCACCTTGAGGATGAGTCATTGAGAGTGGTTGAATTGAATAAACCACAGACTCCCTCCATTAGTTTATAGTTTCCACCTCTTATGGGAGCTTCCTAAAGGACAGGCCTCCCTTCCACCTTTGTAGGGATCCTAACCTCCTCCTTTTACTCTATAAAAAGAAGTTATCTCTCTTGCATAAGTTAACCGAACTTGGAGAATTGAACATACTATAGCAGAACTACTGAAGAGATAGAAAGAGAAGGAATTGCGTTGAGAGAGCTTGAGTCCATGCCTTCATCCTGTTCGAATTCCATGATGAGCATCTGAGACGCACTCTGACTGAACCCCGCTGGAGGAGACTACGACGTCAAAGCATTGGTTGTAACTCTTCCTTCTATCAATTCATATACGTGACTATTGTTTGGTTCCCATTTTGTATTATGTCAGATGTTTAATGCAATATGATTAGCCCTCTTTGACTGGCTAGTAGTTATGAGTGAAATTATTATTTTGTATGCTGTTCTTGTCTTTTGTTCTATGTGAAGGTATCCCAACATGACTGCGGAAGGATTGTGATTTGCCAAGGCAGAAGCGAGAGGCCACCACCACTACAGTAACGACGACAACGTTGGACTCTAGGTAGGTCGATCTACCATGTCCTCTTTTCATTAAGTAATTAGGAATCAACACTCTAGCATGTCTCTTTGTTTCTAGACCCACTCTAGGGCTAGAGGGATTGTCTCTATCCACAGAGAGGATTTATCTGTTTAACACTAAGGAGGGCCTTTTCGAATGGCTAGTAATGCCTTTCGGGTTGACGAATGCTCCCACAACCTTCATGAGGTTGATGGACAGCATATTGCAGCCATTCACCAACTCATTTGTAGTGGTGTACTTGGATGACATTCTAATATTCAACCAGACTTGGGAAGAGCACCTCCACCACATCCGACAGGTCCTCCAAACACTGCAGCAACACAAGTTGTGTGCCAATTTGGAGAAGTTCACTTTTGGCATGACCCAGGTTCAATATTTGGGATACATTATTGATGAAAGGGGAATTCATGTGGATCCAACCAAGATCCAAGTAATTCAGGATTGGCCAGCCCCAACTAATCTAATAGAGCTTCGCAGCTTTTTGGGTCTTGCTAATTTCTACCGCAGGTTCGTGTTGGGATTCTCTCATATCGCTTGGCCCTTGAGTCAAGTCACCAAGGGAGCAGCAAAAGAAAAATTCTTTTGGTCAGAATCTCAATAGAAGGCGTTTGTAGAGTTGAAACATCGCTTATGTTATGCGTTAGTGCTCGCATTACTAGATTCGCAACAACCATTTGAGATTGAGACAGATGCCTTTGACTATGCTATTGGGGTAGTTCTTACTCAACAGGGGCATCCAGTGGTATATCACAGTGAGACATTGTCTGACACAGTCCGCAAGTATCCCACTTATGAAAAAGAAATTTATTCCATTCTGCAGGCTTGTCGACAATGGAAACATTACATTTTGGGGAAGGAAACAATCATCCACATAGACCATAGACCCCTGCAATTCATACTGACATAAGGGAAGTTGTAGAATGATCGCCATAAGAAGTGGTCCACATATTTGAAAAAAAATCATTTGAACATCGACCACCGATTGTGGCGCTAACCACCGTTCTCAACTCTTGTGGGCATGAGTCTTCTAATTGGCCGCTTCTCTACAAGAGCGACCTAGAATTCAGCCACACATACAAGACACTCTTGGAGGGTATTCCAATTTCAAAATTTCACCTCCAAGACGCACTACTATGTCACCTGGGACACCTTTGTGTTCTTTCAAGTGAGCGTGCCAAGATAATTTTGAAAGCATAATAGAGTCGAGTCGCTAGGCATTTCGAGGTTGAGAAAATAATGGTAGTACTACAAAAGTATTTCTATTAGCCAAACCTTCGATGTGATGTAGGGAAGTACATCAGATCCTACACTGCTTGTGTCATTGCCAAACCGACCATCAAGAATCAAGGCCTCTATACTCCGCTACCTACCCCTAGTTGACCTTGGGAATCCATATCCATGGATCACGTGTCGGGCCTTCCTTCTACTAAGCATGGAAACGACTGTGTTTTCGTGGTCATCAACAGGTTCTTGAAGATGGCCATTATGGCGATCTGCAAGAAGAATATCATAGTAGAAGCCACTGCAAAAATCTTCTTTGAACGAGTGTGGGTGCACCTTGGGATCCCACAGTCTATCATCTCAAATCGAGACAGCAGATTCCTCAGCACATTTTGGTCCATCCTCTAGTCAATGCTGGACACCAAGCTCACCAAGTCCACAACTTTCCATCCCCAAACTGATGGCCAAACAAAGGTCGTCAACAGGATGATTATACACATTCTGTGCATGTAAAATTCAAAGCATCCATGCACATGGGATGAGAGCCTCCTCTATGTAAAACACAGTTATAGCCGGGCTCTCCACAACTCAACTGACCATAGCCCCTTTCAGGTGGGCTTAGGATTCCAGCCACTATGTCCCATTGACGTAGCCATGCCATTTGAAACTACTCAGGCTGATCCGACTCATGTCCAGTCTGAAGCTGATAAAGCGAACAACTTCATTGAGCGCATTTAGCACATCCGCCAACGGGTTAATGATATATCGGAGAGAGCCAATGCTAAGTAAAAGCAACAAAATGGTCAACATAGGGTGCCACACAACTTCCAAGTGGGAGACAAAGTATGGATACATTTACAGAAGGAGCGCCTCACTAGATCCCACCGCAAGCATCGCCCGCTCCGATATGGGCTGTACACCATCACGAAGGCTGCAGGGGACAATGTATTCGAGCTCAGTATTCCACTATTCCTTGGTCTGCACCCAGTATTCAATGTGGATCACCTTCGACCCTACTTCCCACCTCTACTGGACACCTCCGACATTGCAGAACAACTCACACCAACAGAGTTAAACCTAGAATGCATGGAACAGGCCACCACATATTGTATCATGGACATGTAAATCAAGAACACTCACCAACATAAGGTCCAACTGTATCGGGTTGTCAAAGCTGGCTAACTCCCGCACCAAGGCAAATGGTTCACCAGGGACCAAGTTTAGCAAAAGTTTCCTCATCTCATGGAGGAACTCAACGCAATGGGGACCATTGCTTCCTAAGGGGAGAGGAATGATCCAGGTTGATATTGGTGGCCACCCACCTATTCCACTTGGGGCCCCACCATTATCTCCTTCATTTTTTCAGTTTCGGCAAAACTTACTATTTTTAGCAGTTTTTCCCGTCCTAAACTTCCGGAGCTGTTTTGAGGCCCTAAACAATGTTATTTGGGAAAACCTGGACCAACATCAGTTAGTGGACCGATGTTGGTTACATTAAAAGTTGTAGTCCTCAGATATATATTTCTAACGAGGTATGGTGCACGTCAAATGAAGATCGTATGCCAAAGTTACGTCCCTGGGAAGTTGAAACACCAATTTACCCAAATGGGGCCCATAGTTTTGGCGCTTCATCTCCTAGGGTTAGGTTTTTGGATGTTGGGGTTTTCCATTATTTCTCAATAATAAATAGGTCCTCGAGCCTCATTGTAACATAGTTCAGAAGCCTATAGCTGCCACATCTCTTCCGAGAGATAAGCTACCAGCGCCCTAGCTAGTTTATTTCCATTTTGTCTATAAAAAAAATCTCAAGTCTTTGATATTAATTAAATGAATTGCTATTTCTAATACATATTTGTATTTATGGTTATATGTGTATTTTAATATCCCAGAATGGGGATGCAACAATACATGAATACAAAACTTGAAATAGCAGTGTAAATCAACTCATAAACATTCGAGACCAATATGAAGACATAACATCATGTATTATATCAGCAAATCAATACATAATAGTGAGGCATGAATCATATACAATGATGAAACAAGCCTCCTGTTAGTGTCAGTCTAGTCATACTGCCATCAGTGATCAAAGTTACTCTTTGCATTTGCATATTAGGAGTCCCATAATAATCAATTTCACCATTCCGCTAGGTCATGGATTCATTGATGGTAGTAATTCTTCATCAGTTTTCCCTCATGAGGTACTTGCTGATTTTCCTTTCCATGATCTTTAGCCATTAGTCACTTTCATTCTTAAAATCATATCAGTAGGTCATAGGATGGGTCTCGTTAGTTTCTAGGGTCTCACCATGGTCAATTAATGAGTCAAATGTCAATAAATATCAGCAAGGTCATGAGGAAGACAATAAGCTCAAAGTCACAGCACCAGGAAGAATCAGAGAGATATTTTATTCAGTTTGATGTAATTTTCACCTCAAAACCATGTTTTGAGGTGAAAACGTGATATTCCGCCTTTATTATTATTCATTATATATCATCATGTGTAATAAGTCGCAATTCAGAAGCTGTTATCTCCACTAAGTGATGTCCCTGCCTTCAGATAGTTTTCCGCAGCATGTTCAGTGCCAAATCATCCTCCAAAGCAGATCCATCAGAAAGAGCCCGGAAAGAGCTTTCCAACAGTATACTACACTCTCAAAACTGACTTCTAGATTGAAATTTATGCTTAAGTGAAGTAAAAGCCCGCTATATCCTAATCCTTCCCCTTTTCCCATTTTTCCCTTTAAACTTTATATTATTAAAGTCTTATATTTCTTTAATAAAAAACCCTTTTCCCCCTTTCCGATTATAAAATCGCATTATAAATTATTTAAAAAAAAAATATGCGATTTAATTGCTAACCACTTCCCCAACCATACCTTGTAGAACTTTATAATAAACGAATATCAAAGTTTATTATAAGTTCCGCCGTTCCCAACCACTTCCCCACCATGCTTTGTAATAAAACTTTATTATAAAGTTTTATATTATATATAACCTCGTCGCGATCGCAACCCTTCCAATCGCAACATTTATTTGAAGTGCCCTGATCAATCCAATTGCAAATATCTTCGATGCGATTGATTGCATCGCAAGTCTTGAGCCCCTCCTCCGATCGCACCCTTCCCTCTAATTACCCAATCATACCCTTCCCTCTGATTACCCGATCGCAACTTCCTTCTGATCACCTGATTCGCTCCTCCGATTGCAACAACCCCCGATCAATGTCTCAGCCGTCGATCTTCCCCCTCCGATCCGACGGTCCTCTGCCAATCGGAACATTTCAATCGCAATACCCCTCCATCCGCTCCGATTGCAAGTCCCTTTCCGATTACCCCGATGCGATTGCGATTCACATATCTCGGTCCCACCATAAAGGCCCTCCTCTGATCCCCGATTCTGATCGCATCGCAATTTTTATACTCCGCATTTTAAACCGCTCCCCATCTCCGATGGGATTACGATTGGTTGGCCCCACCATAGTTCCTTCCGCCTTTTTCCAATTTAAATGGGTTTTCTCTTTTGTTAGTGCGATAAATTGATGTTTCAAATATTTCAATCGCATCGCATTATTTCTTTCTACCACGGCACTTTGCTCCGCTTCCTGCCTCCGATTGCGATTGTAATGCGGCTCCCGCCTCTGCTCTCCTCCGATCCCAATTTCGATTTCATTACTCCACTGTATATTGTATTCCCCCTCCCACCCCTTCCGATTCCGATTGCGATGCGGGTCCCGCCTCTTTTCCTCCGCTCCTATCCATGTAAAAATTAATATTTCCCTTCACTAAGGTGTAATTTCGTATTTTATTGAAAGAGTCAGTTTATTCAAAAGAAATAGTGGAAAGCAAAGCGACAGTCAAAGGGCCGAGAACTTATTTAAAACAAAGATTGTTACATCAAGCAGTAAAATAGGAAATCTGTTCATCGGATTACCTATTTTCTTTCATACAGCCTAACAACAAAACCTCCAAGTAGTCAAACACAATGTTGTCCCTTATTTTTAGGGGCAGATTGTTGTGTTTCTTACTATGATTGTATTTCAGTTCTTCAGCTATTAGAACAACTCCATTCTCTTGTGGATCTATGTTCCCACATTTCAGCCTATTTGATGTAATTGTAAATCATTTGTAAAGAAGTCTAAGTCTGAATAGTATGTAACTCAGAAATTAGGGGAAAGGTGTGGAAGAACATCTCTGCGCTACATTGTACAATTTGACAGGAATTAATAAGAGATGCAGCTCTGATTTGTGGGATCCATGTGGTATGAGAGTTAGCATTTGTTTTTCTCCTTTGTTTCATATGTGAATTGTTTATGTGTTCCATTCATGCATAAACATTTCCTTTTGAATGCTTTCAAGATAGAAAGGTAGAATCCATCTCTATATGCTTTGCCTTGGGAAATCATTCATACTCTGTATTTTTCTTCTATTTGAAAAGGATCCATTTATTGTGCCCTTTTCAGCTCCACACCAGTCTTTCCATCCCATCCTCATTAAATTTTAATTGCTAATTTTCCTGCCTATCTTGCCCCATGAAATACCCTGTGTCCTGATTTAACTCCCGTTTTCAACTGTCCCTTTATATCCCACACATCCCTGAAGTTCATTCATTCATTCATTTTATTAAAACCTTTTTCCCATCATTTTATCTAGCCTAATATCAGTCCATTTATTGTGTTCCATTGAATATTATTTTACGGAGAGAGCCCTCTCCTATCCTTGTAGGGCTAGCTACAAGGCTGAGCGTGGTTTAGTTTTTACCCTGATTTGCCTTTTGCAGCCTGGGGTCCAATTCAGGTGCTAACACCTCCCATAAGCAATCACTCCTAAATATGAACTGCTGCTACAATACAAAATGTTGGAAGACTGATACAACGTAGTTATAAACACACTGCTACAACAAAATAATGTACAAAATATGTAGGGTTGTTATATGCCTTAAAAAGATATGCCCAATACAGATCTAGGCACAATACAAACTCCTACAAAGAACCCGGGAAGGGTTTTTAGAAATACACCCTATACAAGATGGGATCTAAAGCCCAATGGCTGAAGATTCAATGCAAACTAAAGAAAAAGAGTGTAGAAGGTTGAAATATAACATATCTGATGTAGATCCCCTCAAAGGTCTCCTCCCATGAAACGATGAACCATTCAATCACAGGAAAACACAGCAAAGGAACCACAAGATCTTCCACTGAAGTTGCCCTCCAAAATAACGCAAGTCCCAGTTGGAACAACGCTGGAAATGATGGGAAATATGTATCCTAGTGCCAAAGATCTGAAATATGCTCAATAACTCTCCAAACAGATCTCCCAAGAGAAGGAAACCTTCCTCCTATGAGAAATTAGCTCAGAAAGTGGGATTCTAACCCCTCCACTGCTGCACCCTGCAACACAACACAATAACCTGTAGAAACTGCACTGATGAAGAAAGTTGTAGCTTGGCCTGAAAACCTGAATGTGGAAATGAATACAATACTCTTCCAAGAGGCCCCTCAATGAAAGAGGCGGGATTCCCGCTCGGGAACACCCGGTGCTAAACAACAAGAGGAAGCAATAGTCTAAGCAGACCAATATCAAAATAATAATTCAAAACATAAGCTCAAATGGCTGCCCTCCTCTTCATTAAATAAAATATGAGCTTGCTTGCCCTGAGCCCCACTCAATTAGGTCATTTCCTTCATGAGATCCATCTCCCTCCAAAACTGCGTTATTCCTCAATTAATCTCCACTCCTCCATGACATCGTTGTTGACTTGGTTAAAGTTGACTAAATCAACAAGGTCCAGCCCCTGTTCACACTTGGAGGTGCTTTATTTAGCTTGTAAAAATGTCTCTTTTCACACTTGAAGTGTTTTTATTGCTTCTTAGGGGACTTATGTGCCTTCCTACCCATTTATTCACCTACCTAGTGATAAAAAAAACTATAATATTCCATTTAGCTTAAGGCTAAATTTTTGTAATATTACAGTTCTCCCCTCCAAAATGTTGCTTGTCCTCAAGAAACTGTATAAGGAGAGAAAATTTAATCCCCTCCTCCTCTTGTGGCCTCCTCATCAATAGTCCCCACCACTGCTCAAAATAATCTGCAATAAATCTGCCCTCCAATGTTTGCTCCCAAGTATGCAAAACCACATGGCTCACATCATAAAAAGGTGGAAGGTGTAAGTGGAAACCTTCTTTATGTCCAATGGCCTCCTCAAGGTAGGAGTTATGACAAGCATATGGGATCTCATTCCCAATGATAAACTCCCAAACCCGTGCTATCATCCAAATGAAATGAGCCACTCTAGGCAGCTCATCAAAAGAATCCTCAATCCCCAGTTCATGCAATGTATTGAGGTTGTATGAAGAGGTAAAATTCTTACACCCAAGTTGTTTCTCTCTCCATTTATGGTATGTATGGGGCTTCTGCTAATATTGGGCTGAAATTTCATGGCCTCCAAGAATGGACCAAGCTACCTCTGCAAACAAATAAGCCATGAAGTGCCTCCTCCAAAAACTCAAACTCTCCAGATGGTTCTTCCCACATGGAGAAAAGAGATGTAGTTTGGCAATCATGGGCTACCCATTGTTTCTCCTGAAACATGCACCAAGTAAAGTAGGGAGAATCATACTCCCAATGGGCACCTTCAACCTTTGCACCACTCTCCTAACAAGGCTTCTCATAAACATAAGAACATCTCCAAAATATGGAAGCAAAACCCAATGAAAACAAGCTGCCACATGACAACTGGGAGGTGGATCCTAGTTCCTCACATGGAACCAGTGTAGTGCATTCCTTGCCTACATCAAAACAAGTAATAAAAAGTGTTCTCCCTGCCACTTTTTTGTTTCCACAATCATTCTATAAGATAGAATCATGAAAGCACAATGTGGTGTCAATGGTGCACACCAAAAATCATGTGGCTCCCCCCACAAACCACCAATAAAATAACCAATCTCAATGTTGCAAGTGGCTTCAAGTAATATGCAAGAAGGGATAATCCTCCTTGGTACAACATGCTGCTGATATAAAGTAAAGAAGGACAAAACATAATGTAAAATTTTACCTTCTCCACCATGTACTTTGGATCTTGAGCTGAAATGGCTCAACCAAAAATCCTCCCTCACCTCCAAAGAGTAGGGAAGTGGCTGTGACATCCTCTCCATCACCATCTGGCTTATGCATCTCTCCATATGCTGATATATATCCTGTTGGATGCCCTCCCAAATGAACTCCTCTGCCAAAGAAAGATATGCATCAAAGTGCATGGAAAGGAAGTCCTCATGTGCTGCATGTAGAAGCTTCTCCTTGAGCTCATAAGCTCTAGTCAAGAAGACTCTACCATAAGAATATATGACCACATCATCCACCATATATCTATCATCTCCATCCGGGTCATCAAGAATCATGCAAGCACTAAGATCCTTGGAGTACTCTACCAGAAGTTGAGACCTCCAATATGGATTAATCCTCCCAAGAGACAGCACTAGTGATCTAAAAGGTGAAGTTCACCACATGTTATTGTATTCTCCTTTGACATCCCCCATGCCAAAGTCATTCTACAAAATTCTACCATGCGCATCACGTAATTTCTCATGCTCAAATAGAAGTAGTGATCTTTGGAAGTTGGCCTCCCATAAGAAGCTCCCATCCAAAAAGAATCTCCTGATCTTGGCCAATGTAAGCATGAGTGGACTTCATCTACTCCAATGTATGGAGGATTCATTCCTCAAAGGATGTGCCCTCTTTTTCTCCAAATCCATGGAGCATCTCTCTTGCACCATGAAGGTGCCATACTCCATCACTGCAACAACTTTTGTCAGCGCAGTATATGTAGTGAGAGTGGGTAATGCTGAAAATGGGAGAATGTCTCCCTCCTCCTTGAGTCTATCCCAAACTCTCTGCGCTGTAATAGACTCCTCCAAAGTCTTCACCTCTCTAGAATCTAAGAGTGGTGAACTAAATGGCAAGATGTCTCTTACCAACTCCAGAGCTGGTGGCCTCCCGGGTGGAATGCCTCCATGTAATGAGACATCAATGTTAAGAGTAGACTATACATATGGATGGGAAACTTTGCCCTTGCCCTCACAATGCAAATCAGTCTGCCTCTTCTTTGCATTAGCTCTCTGAAATAGACAGGGGTGTGTGCTCCTATCAAGTGACATGGACCTTCCTCCCTACCTTCTCCTTCCATTTGCAATGCCTCACAATCATGCTGCTCATTGATTGTGCTTTGTCCTCCATATGTGAGATCCTGGGAAATTTATTGCAATGATACAAGAATTCCTCCTTTTGGAGCATGTGCTCCTCCTTCCTCTGCATGAGGGACTAGATATGCTCTAGATGTGACAACTTTGTTGCCCCCATCCTTCTCTTCATCTTCAATATGAATCAGAGTCACCTGCTTAACAAGGGGATCCTCTTTTGAAAAAGGAACCTTCATGCCTTCTTGTCCAAAGATATGAGACAGAGATCTTGCCTCTAGCAAGGTGTTATGCAAGATGTGAGCTTTTCCAATAGTTTTTAGAAGTGGATTTGAGTTTATAGGTTCTTCCAACACATGCAAAGGGTTTGTTGGTTTTGGTTTGTTTAGTTCCACCAATGATGTTTCATAATGTTTTCCATCGAAACTTTCCACTAATCTCTTAGTGAACCTTGAATAAGAAGAAGTATTTTCATTTCTTAATGAAAATCACTCAAATATCCACCAAGCATAGGCCTTACCTTTAAAATGCAGTGCTGCAACTTTGATGGCTTCATCTTCAGAAACTTGGTGCTGCTGCAAATAGGTGTGTAGCTCCTTTACCCAAGCTTTGGCTAAACATGTTGGTGGTCCATCAAAAGTAGATAGAGAAAATCTATCCATGCCATGCTGCTTTCTCCTCTCCACCTTGATCTTGCAAAACTCTTGGAAAGTGATATGATCTCTAAACTTCTCAGTTTGAGATTCATACTCTTGGAGAAAATTACTAAGAGTTTACCTCCTTGGCGTTTCCTCTTCTTTCAACTCTCTCATGGTAGATCTGGGCATTTGACTGCACTGTGCATAATAGGGTGTAGTTGCATGCTCACACCTATCATGTGCAAATCTAGATTTGGCTCTAGATCCAAACTGCTCTGGAGATTCCATCTCCCTTCTCATTTTCTTGAGATCTCCTTTAATGCTCTGTATAGATTTAGAAAGAAGCTTTGAGAGCTTCTCTTCCATTCTTCCTCCAAATAATGGAGTCTTCTCTTTGTCATTTCTATACATCTCTTCTTCTCCTTCTTCTCTTGATAGCATAATGGCTGAGATCCACAGGCTGATCCAAGATTATGTTCTAATACCACTGTAATATCCCAGAATGGGGATGCAGCAATTCATGAATACAAAACTTGAAATAACAGTGTAAATCAACTCATAAACATTGGAGTCCAATATGGAGACATAACATCATGTATTATATCAGCAAATCAATAAATAATAGTGAGGCATGAACC
Source organism: Pinus albicaulis (assembly GCA_034641835.2). Classification (NCBI taxonomy): domain Eukaryota; kingdom Viridiplantae; phylum Streptophyta; class Pinopsida; order Pinales; family Pinaceae; genus Pinus; species Pinus albicaulis. The sequence goes on from CM076573.1 coordinate 20,467,314, forward strand.
ATATACAATGAGGAAACAAGCCTCCCATAAGCAATCACTCCTAAATTTGAACTGCTGCTACAATACAAAATGCCAAAAGACTGCTATAGCGCAGTTATAAACACACTGCTACAATAAAAGAATGTACAAAATATGTAGGGTTGTTATATGCCTCAAAAGATATGCCCGATACAGATCTAGGCACAATACAAACTCCTACAAAGAACCCGGGAAGGGTTTCAAAAATACACCCCATACAAGATGGGATCTAAAGCCCAGTGGCTGAAGATTCATTGCAAACTAAAGAACAAGAGTGTAGAAGGCTGAAATATAACAGATCTGATGTATATCCCATTAAAGGTCTCCTCCCATGAAAGGATGAACCCTTCAATCACAATAAAACACTGCAAAGGAACCACAAAATCTTCCACTGAAGCTACCCTCCAAAATAACGCAATTCCCAGCTGGAACAATGCTGGAAATGATGGGAAATATATGGCCTAGTGCCAAATATCTAAAATATTCTCAAGAACTCTCCAAATAGATCTCCCAAGAGAAGGAAACCTTCCTCCTATGATAAACTAGCTCAGAAAGTGGGATTCTAACCCCTCCACTGCTGCACCCTGCAACACAACACAATAACCTGCAGAAACTGCGTTGATGAAGAAAGCTGTAGCTTGGCCTGAAAACATAAATGTGGAAATGAAGACAATACTCTTCCAAGAGGCCCCTCAAGGAAATAGGTGGGATTCCTGCTCGGGAGCACCCAGTGCTAAAGAGCACAACAACCCTGCTAAACAACAAGAGGAAGCAATAGTCTAAGCAGACCAATATCAAAATAATAATACAAAAAATAAGCTCAAATGGCTGCCATCCTCTTCCTTAAATAAAATATGAGCTTGCTTGCCTTGGCCCCACTCAATTAGGTCATTTCCTTCATGAGATCCATCTCCCTCCAAAACTGCGTTATTCCTCAATTAATCTCCACTCCTCCATGACAGCGCTGTTGACTTGGTCAAAGTTGACTGAATCAACATGGTCCAGCCCCTTTTCACACTTGGAGGTGCTTTATTTAGCTGCTAAAATGTCTCCTTTCACACTTGAAGTGTTTTTATTGCATCTTAGGAGACTTATGTGCCTTCCTACCCATTTATTCACCTACCTAGTGATAAAACAAACTATAATATTCCATTTAGCTTAAGTCTAAAATTTTGGAATATTACAGAATTCTGTTGCATTCCCGCATAAATTTGGATCAGTGGTATTAGAGCGGTCTGGTTGAACCTTTTCAAGATGAGCCTCGCAAACCCCGAAGGCTGCCCATGGGGGATGAAAAGAAAGATGAGGGAGCAGGAGATCCTATCAAAATATTGCTTAAGGAGGCCCTCTAAATAAAAAGGAACGCGATGATGCATAACTTTTCCCAGATCCTTCAACGACTGCCTAGCGGCGGTGCATCTGCATCCAGCATCCACTCTTGAGGCGCGACTCCCTTTAAGGTATAAGTAAACTTTGACATTCCTGAAATTGAGGGCCAAATAGATGTAGATGTCATAGATAGATGGTTGAATATATTAGAATGATATTTCTTGGTTCATGACTTTTCAGACTAGGAGAAGATTATTTTTGCACTCTTCATAACTACCCCCCATGTCAAGGACTGGTGGGAAACCTACTATGAGAAAAAGGATGAGACAAATCCCTCTCTGTTCTAGGTTGCACCCATTTGGAATTCTTTCCAAGACACCATCAAGGAACATCTCGTGGAGAGGTCCAGCCACTCCTGCGTGAGTCCTTTTGGGTCCAGCAACGAGACGTTCCCCAATGGTGTATGGTTGTGGGTGTGCTATGGTCGGCAAGCCCAACCGCTTCAAAATGTCTATTGAAATAAGGTTCTTTTGGCTCCCACTGTCAACAATGAACTGTAGCGAGGAACCCTTTACCCACATCTCAGAGTGGAGGAGACACTCCTCCTCCTATGGATCTTTCGGTTCCTCCTTCTAGATTTTTGTAGTGGCAACGATGGCGTTGAGCTCCGCATCAATAATCTGCTTCTTTTTATCATTCCCCTTGTCAGGTTCTGCTTCAAATTCGAAGCATGCATCTAATTTAGAAGCCCTCATCCCGGCCACCAGCGACTGCTTGGCCCGAAACTCACTTGTGTTGTGAGTGGAGCTCTTATGGAACTCACACCACTTTCCAGTGTCCTTCTTTGGCTTCGTCGTGTTATTCTTTGCTTGTGGCTTTGGCGGGTTGTCTTAGACCGCCATGCCTTGGCTTTTTCCTTTGTTCTGTAGTTTGGGGGCACCTTTTCCTTACTTTTGATTTGCAGATCCAAATTCTTACTTCTTTTGTTTGAATTTTTTCTCAATATTGGTAGCATACCGGTATGTTGTACCAAGTGAAGAGATATCGAGGAACTTCCTCCTGAATGTATATGTGCAGAAAACTACGATACTTTAGCACCAAATGTTTCTCTGAATCTTTGATACCTAACTTCGTGTGTAGGGTATGGAACATATTCGTCAGCTCATGCAGATCTTGATCTCTTTGTTGCCGCAGCGTGGTCCATTGTATGTACTTGTCCTCATAGCTCCCCACGGGATATTATTGTTACTTGATGACATCCTGGTAAGAATTCCAAGTGGGTACAACCAAGAACATAGAGGGTTTTGTCTCGTCCTTTTTCTCACAATAGGTTTCCCATCAGTCCTTGACATGGGGGTAGCTTTGAGGAGTGCAAAAATAATATTCTCTCGGTCGGAAAAGTCATGAACTGAGAAATATCCTTCTAATAGATTCAACCATCTATCTACAACATCTGCCTCTATTTGGCCCTCAAATATGGGAATGTCAAAGTTTACTTGTACCTTAAAGGGAGTCGCACCTCGAGAGTGGCTGTTGGATGCAGATGCGCTGCCAGTGGGCAGTCATTGAAGGGCATTGGAAAAGTTATCGATCATTGCGTTCCTTTTTTTTAGGGCCTCCTCGAGCAATATTTTGATAGGATCTCTTGCTCCCTCATCTTTCTTTTCGCCCCATGGGTAGCCGTCGGGGTTTTCGAGGCTAATATTGCAAAGGGTCAACCAGATCGAGCCCTAACTCCTTATACCCCGACCTCGTTGGGGACATGCAAAGAAGGATTGAGAAAAAGCAGACTGCTCTGATACACTGATCCAGATTTATGCAGGAATGCAACAGAATACACATATAAACATAAATACAAATATGCAATGGAAATAACACTTCATTTCACTAATATCAAAGAACTTAAATTTTGCTTACAGATGAAATGGAAATAAACTAGCTAGGGCGTCAATAGCTTATCTCTTAGAAGAGATGTAGCGGCTACAGGCCTCTGAACCATGTTACAATGAGTCTCAAGGGCCTATTTATTATTGAGAAACAATGGAAAACTCTAACATCTAAAAACCTAACCCTAGGAGATGAAACGCCAAAAATATGGGCCCCGTTTGGGTAAATTGGTGTTTCAACTTCCTGGGTACGTAACTTTAGCATACGATCTATGTTTGACGCACACCATACCTTGTTAGAAAGATCTATCCGAGGAATAATTTTTTTTATGTGAGTAACATCAATCCAACAACTCATGCTGCTTCCGATTTTCCCAAAAAACGTCGTTTAGGGCCTCAAAACAGCTCCAAAAATTCAGGACCCAAAAAAATAGTAAAAATAGTAAGTTGTGTCGAAACTGAAAAACTAAAAGAGACAATGGTGGGGGCCTAAGTGGAACAGATGGGTGGCCAAAAATGTCCACCTGGATCATTCCTCCCCCCTTAGGAAGCAATGGTCCCCATTGCATTGAGTTCTTCCATGAGATGAGGAAACTTCTACTGAACTTGATCCCTGGTGAACCATTTGCCTCGGTGCAGGAGTTGGCCAACTTTGACAACCCGATACAGTTGGATCTTCTGTTGGTGATTGTTCCTGATTTGCATGTCCATGATACAATCTATGGTGGCATGTTCCATGCAGTATGGGTTTAAATCTATTGGTGTGAGTTGTTCTGTAATGTCGGAGGTGTCCAATAGAGGTGGGAAGTAGGGTCGAAGGTGATCCACATTGAATACTAGGTGCAGAACAAGGAATGGTGGAATACTGAGCTCAAAGGCATTTCCCTACAACCTTGGCGGTGGTGTACGACCCGTATCGGAGCGGGTGAAGCTTGCGGTGGGGTCCAGTGAGGCGCTCCTTCTGCAAATGTAGCCATACTTTGTCCCCCACCTAGAAGTTGTATGGCACCGAATGTTGATCATGTTGTTCTTGTACTTAGCATTGACTCTGTCCAAAATGTCATGAACTTGTTTATGGATGTGCTAAATGCGCTCAATGAAGTTGTTCGCTTTGTCAGCTTCAGACTAGACATGAGCCGAATCGGCCTGAGTAGTCGCAAATGGCATGGCTACGTCAATGAGACATAATGGCTGAAATCCCAAGCGCACCTGAAAGGGGTTGTGGTCGGTTGAGCTATTGAGAGCCCGATTATAACTGTGTTATACATAGGAGAGGTGTTGGCAAGGAAATAGGTCTCGCGAGCAAGACCCAGGTTCAGGGATCGGGCCAACAAGGGAGTCCGTTGTAGTCTAGCACCACGCCGGCATTTTCACCCTACTCCGAAGAGCAGAGAGTCTCACCCGAGGCGTGCCGCGACCACATGAAGGAGGGGAACAGACCGGTATCAGCAGATGGATCCGCAACTCAAAGCTAACGCAGAATCATACGCATACCTAACACCGTATATAGAAGATCTCTCAGAACATCATGCAAATAATAAGCAATTAAAATTTTAAGGTACTATAAGAATCATGCAACACATTCAAGACATACAATATACCAGCAACCTTCAGATATAATGATAACCTTTCAGCATAATCAAGTGTTACATCGCTCGACAGAATGAGCTTCCAGATTCAATTACAAAGGTCCCGCAGGACAGAGAGATATACTACAACAATAACAGATCTACGGAGACACAAGAAATACAATGATGTAGAGACCAAGACAGAGCTCTCCTGTGGAATATGCTCCTCGACCTCGTTCTACTCTAACCTCTCTCTCTCTCTCTCTCTCTCTCTATGTAACCTTTTGTTGCTGTGTGATGACCTATTTATTCACCAGCCAACGCAACTGTTAGTTTCTCCTATGTTCTCACTCGGCTGCTTTTGGCTTCTTCCTGTTGAACAGGAGTTCCATTGTCTGTCCTTTGCTGCAACTTTCCTTCATCTGCACTTGTCTGCGCCAACATTTCCACCTATCTCCTGCTCCTTCACAACCTTGGCGGCTCCGCTGCCTACCGTTGTTGCGCCTGCCACGTGCCGATCCGCAACCTAAAATCTGTCTTCATGCAAAATTAAAAACAAGGGCCCCAACAGGCCCCGACCACAGTCTCTTGACTCATCCCGAGTCAATCACAGATCACCGTCTCCACCTGAATGGATCCGCTTGTTCCCGTCTCCTATTCTGCCGGACGTCCCTCCTCTGTTTGCTCAAACAAGGGCCCCAACTCAGGGACCTTTGCAAGGGCCGTGACCTTGTGTTCCTGGAAGGAAGCTATAGCCTGTTACCACTCCTACAGAATTGGTTCAGTTTCGACTGCGATTCAAGTGACAACTTCCTCTCCCCCTTCAGTCGGGTGCTTGCCAAAGATGGTTGAGACTTGTGTACTAGCCTGAGCGACAAGTTGCTACTTCTTCTGAGCACTTGGCATGATAGGCTGCTTGAGCTCCCAGAGGGCCTGCTTGGCCGCTGCTGAACTGGCCTCTGTCTGTTGAATCTGGACTTCCAGGCTGTCTGCTGCGGCATATAGCGGATCAAGGCCGACTGGGTTCTTTGCATTCTAAATCTCTTAGTTGATTTGTTGAAGTTGTAGAGAGAAGGGTTGGGTCTTGAGAGTAAGGGCTATCGTATGTTCTTGTAGACCCTTCAGTAGGTCATATGCTTCCCGAGCTATAGTACTCAAGGCTTCTTGCACTCTCTCAACCTGTTCCTGTCTTGCTATTATATGGTTAGCATAAATGAACTGGGGGTCTAGCAAAGCTGGGCGGGCCGCTAGAGCTGCTTTGAGCTCAGCATTCTCACACCGAAGGTTGTCCCATGATACCTTGATGTGGATAGCTTGTTCACCCACAACATCTTCTTAGACCTCCAGTGGAGGTACCTGGGTGTCGTAGGCCGCTACCGTGGGCCATATGACTCGAAATATTCGAGTCACTAGCGCAAATTCTTGCTGCAGGGCCCCCTTCTCAGTTTGCAGCTGATCACGCTCTTCAGTAAGCGCAATGATTTGTTGATGTTGCTGCTCACATCTCTTGTGAATTTCGGCGTGGAGCCCATTGGCCAGCTGTGCTGCCCGCTGTATGAAGTGGAACAGTTGGGACGTCCCCCATGTTTCCATGCTTTCTGCTCCTGACGTACCCTGCTCTGGCAGCCTTGCCTGCTGGCTACTAACTTGGTCGAATGTTTTTTTGGTGGCGGCGGTGGGGTTGGATCCTTGGCCTGGTGGCTAGAATTTCCCATGTTGACGTCGGGCCGTGATTCGGGTGCTGCTCCCGTGTCTAGGGGGGTCAAGTGAGCAGGTTGTTTTGGATTCTGCACTGGAATTTGGTCAACTCTGTATTTTATAGTTCGCTCTGCCTGGCCGATAAGTTCAGCAAATGTGACTTGGGGGGCTAGGGTTTGGCTAACCACGGGTACTTCTGCAATACCTGAGTTAACTTCAGTCCCGAGGTCCCCACTAGTCATTTTTCTGCTAATGACGGGGTCGGACACGATGGCGGATGAAGTGGATGGGGCAGAGGTGTTAGGTTCTCGAAACAAGGTGAATTGTGGCAATTGGTAATTGAAGGTGGTGGAAGGACGAATATTTAGAAATTTAAGTGGAAAAAGTGGGTTAGGGGGTGGAAGATCGCTAGTTACCGGGGTCTCCACGAGGGGTTATTATGTGATCAGGACTCCCCGACTGTTATGTCGCAGCTGATCCTCATTAGTGAGGTCAACCACAAAGTTGGAGAATTCCACCCTGGGTTTCTTTTCTTTTGGTGCTGCACCTGGCTTTGCAGCTTTTAACTTTCGCACTAGTGTTCTGGGCACTGGGAGTGGTGTAGTAAACACAATATTAGGTAGTGGGGTGAAAATAGGTGTCGTGATGGGGAGTGAGGCGGACTGGGAGACTTGGAATTCAGGAGACTCGTTGGCTATATTTTGAACAGTACGATTGTGTTTGTGTACCTTGTCATTTAGCCGATCGATGACTAGATTCAGCTGCAGTCCCGTCACCCTAGCTGCTATTTTCTCTGGTATCTCTCCTGGTAGCGGCACAACCATCATTCCTGCGAAGTCATAGACATATTCCCCCTCCCGGACCTCCATCTGTACTCCTGGCCATCCGCAGACTTCCGAGTGGAAGGTGTTTTCATCAATGTGCAGCTTTAGGGGTGTCATTTCAAAAGGCATCGTCAGGACACCTTTTGGCCTGAGGAGAGTGTGGTTGTGTGTGACCCCGAACCAGACCTGTTCGCTGTATTTGTCCAGCAAAACCCTCGGTATTCGTTGCTGTCTTATGACCACGTCTACCATCATACCATACCAAACCTGGAATCCCTCCTCATTGGCCTCCTTCGAACCTAGGTTGATGGATACCCTCCAGGGAGTGTATTTCATTGCTAGTGGTTGGCTGTCTAGTATCTCAGCTGGTGTCCGCCTGCCGGGGAAGGACCATTTCCACATGGCGAAGGCCATGATCAAGTAACTGTATATGAATCTTGTCGCTCTCCGATAGTTGTCCTCACATGCCTCGAACAACTCGCAGAGAATGAATGAACACCAATTGAGCTGTGTTCCCTGGATACAGTGCTCTGCCACCGAGACGGTGTCTAGAGTGCATTCTCCCTTCGTATAGTTCCTCATCGTTTTGCTAGTGATGAGGTAGCATGGAAATTTAATATTGGGCTGATCAATTAGGTCTATCCTAGCTCCCTTGCCTCCGCGCCGTGTACCATACTTGGTGTATAGGTTCTGCTCTCCGTCCTTCCTAGCCCGCTTTGACATTGTTTGGAACATGGTCGAGACTTCTCGACCTTCTTGTGATAATCCTGTCAACTGGTGAATATCCTCTAAGCGTATGGGGATCTCCTTCCCCAACCACAATGAGCCGTTCTGAATCCAGCTAAGTAAGAGTTTTGTACACTGCATGGCAGCGCCCGTGGTGCCAAATACTGGAAAGTCTCTTAGATTCAGTAGTGTTGATTGACGGAGGCCCCAGAACTCTGCCCGTGTTCGTGATGCGGGATTCCCAGCTATAGTCAAATAATCCTCCATATACATTTGCCGCTTCATGGCCGGGAATTCGAACCAGTATGTGAGGTTCGAGTCTATCAAAGTTGCACTATCATATTTCGCGACCAGTGACTCCGTCTTTACAATTCTTCCGTCTATCTCAAGCTCGACAACGGATGGGATTGTTCTAGCCATCTTCGCTCTGCGCTGGTACACCTGTATCACTGCTTCACCTCTGCGTCCCTGGCTCTCTACCTCCTGCAACCTTCCCTGTTCTTCTACGCTCACAACCTTCCTTGCTCCTTGAGATGTTTCTAACTCAGAAATCTCCGACATTCTCGCTCTTTTCTGCATGCAGGCTATGTAATTAACTGGCACGAGTGGGGTTGATGAGAACCCATAACTAATTAATTCTTGTTGACTTCCTCCGCGGCGATAATTGTGTGATTAGTTGCCTGCTGAGGTGTGTTCTGACATCTGTTGACAGTGGTGTGGGGAAATGGGTGGACGCGACGGCTGAGGTTACTTATAATTATGGAAAAGTTATTACTGTAAGGTTACTTCTAATTATGCCAATTTATTTTGCAAATTTTGGCAATCCTACGGACTGACACAAGTACTGGACGAAATGATGGGGACTGACACTTAACACATTTTCTTATCCTACATGGATGGCATGCTGGACGCAACCCTCCTCGACCAAAATTGGTTGCGTTGTGGTCTCCGCAACTCAGCTGTTATTGACGACCTATGCAGGGACAAGTGACACTACCTACGCTCATCTCGGGTGCGAGAGAGTTATTCAACTACTCTATTCTACTGACTTCTCTCGGTTGTGAGAGTTATTGAAATAAAACTAAAGAAACTTAGTCATGGTAGGGCTTCAGGCATGTGCCATTCACCCATCCAGGTAAAACAGTACCGTCCAGTTGAGCCAACCGAACTTCTCCAGAATCCTTGATTTTGACGACGTAGTATGGTCCCAACCAGTGCATTTGCAGTTTCCCTTGAAGTTTTTGAAACCTGCTATCATATAGTAGAACCTTACCGCCAACCTGGAACATTTTTTTCTTAATATGTCAATAATGCCACACCTTTTGCCTGTATTTTTGAGCTTTTTGATGAAACTCGGCGAGGAACATGGCCTCGTCAAGTTCCTGTAATTCGTGCAAGCGTTCCTGTAGTGATTCCTCCTCCGAGAACTTTAGGGATGTGGTGATCAGAAGGCTCGGTATGGTGAACTCGGCTGGAATCACAGCTTCACGGACATACACCATCTGGAAAGGTGTTTGATTCATCAAGCGCTTCAGTGTTGTTTGGTAGGCCCACATTGTGGCTGGTAGACGTTCATCCCAATCATCCTTGTTTGCATTGTAGATCTTCGTCAAGCCTTTTTCGAGGATTTTGTTAAACGCTTCGACAGTGCCATTGGCCTGTGGGTGGTACGGGCTGCTTTTGTGATGTTGTATCATAAAGGTGTCCAGCAGTGATTTGATTGTTTCATTAATGAAGTGTGTACCTTGATCACTAGTTAATCTCCTTGGGCAGCCAAATCTACTGATGATGTTGTCAAAGATAAACGGGGTTGTAGTTTCTATCTTACAATCCCTCACTGCCGCTGCTTCGGCCCATCTGGTTAGGTATTCTGTGGCAGTGATGATGTACCAGGCCTTTGAATGTCTGGCTACAGGTGTTATGGGGCCTATGAAGTCGACAACCCACTTCTCGAACGGTTGTAATACAGTCACCGGGTGCAGTGGGAGTTCGTATCTATGAGAGGGCTTCCCTGTCCTCTGACAAACATCACATTTCTTAACAATAGATTTACTGTCAACATGGAGAGTTGGCCACCATAGTCCGGCTTGTAGCACTTTCCCGGCTATGGGTTTCGCCCCCACGTGTCCTCCCGCGATGCCGCTATGGCATTCCCACAGAACGGCTTCGTGTTCATGGTCGAGGACACACCTTCGCAGAATCTCGTCAAGCCCCAACTTATACAACTACCCCACAATCAGTTGGTATTTAGCAACTCAGACGACCAGGTGTCGTTTCTGGACTGGGGTATAGTGCTGTGGACACTGCCCCGTGGTGAGGTATGTTGCGATTTCAGCCAAATAATCCGGAATGGCTTCTACCCGAAAAATATCAACATCAAGCAACTGATCATCTAGAGAGCCCTCATTTTCTCCAGTCTCCAACCGGGATAAGTGATCGAGCCCGACATTCAGCCTCCCGGGCTTGACAATCACTTCGAAGGTGAACTCTTGGAAGAGTAGGAGCCATCGGCATATCTGTCCTTCCAAAACTTGCTTACTGACTAGGTATTTCAAGGCAGAGTGATCAGTGAAGAATTTGAACTTACCTCCTAGGAGGTAGTGGCAGAACTTCTGGAGCGAGTACACCATTGCTAGAGCCTCCCTCTCCGTGGTGGTGTAATTTCGCTCCGCATTAGACAACTTGCGGCTAGAAAAGTACACTGGGTGGTCGACTGTCGTCTCCCTTGGTTGCACTAAGACAACCCCAAGTGCAATACTGGAAGCATCGATATGCACATGGAACTGCTTATCCCAATATGGGTGAACTAGAATGGGCGCAGTTGCCAACTTCTCCTTTAAAGTGTCGAGAGCTAATCTACAGTCATCTGTCCACTGGAACACCTCTGACTTCCGTAGTAACTTCTCCAAAGGAGCAGTTATCTTTGCATAGTTTCTAAAGAATCGCCTGTAATAGCCCGTGTGCCCCAGCAGTGATCTCAACTGCTTCACAGTTTCCGGTGCTTCCATGTTGACGATTGCTGCCACCTTTGCAGGGTCAAGACAAACTCCTTGCCTACACACCACATGTCCTAGGAGCGTTTTGAATGGAACTGCGAAGATGCATATCTTCAGATTCAACGAAATCTGCAGTTACCGACACCGGTCGAACATTATGCATATCAGGGTGGCGCGATGCTTCAGCAAGCTGTAGATTGTCCATTCATCCATGTAGACTTCCAGGAACTTATGAATATATTCCCGGAAAGTAGCTATGACAATCCTAGAGAACACGGCAGTTGCGTTCTTCAACCCAAATGGCATCACGTGATATGCAAAGGACCCCCACTTTGTTGTGAACGTCGTCTTCTTCTTGTCCTTTTCCGCGATGCGCAGTTGATGATATCCTCAGAACCCATCGGTGAAGGAGTATGCCTCATTCCCTGCAACGTTATCTATTACTTCATCACTGAATGGGGTGGGGAATGGGTCATGGATGCAGGCGTTGTTCAAACTTCGGTAGTCCACACAGACGCAGATTTCTGATTTGTCCTTCTTATTTTGAATGACAATGGGACTCACCCACTCTGCTTCTTCCATAGGGAAAATCAGGCCTGCCTTCAGCATTTTGTCAATCTCTAGTTTGAATTTATCCTTTATCCGCGGGTTCAGTTGGTAAGGTCGATACTTCACTAGCCTGACATCTAGCTTCAATATAATCCTCATCTCTACGAGATCCCCTTTGATCCCTTTCCAATCTGCAACCGACGAAGGGAATAGGTCTTCGTATTCCTTGAGGAGACTAAAAATTTCCTTCTTCATCTCCTCGTCCCAGTAGTCCCCAACTGTAGCCAGTTTGGGTTTTTCCTCCGTGCCGACGTTTAGATTTTTAGTCCTCAGCGAAAGCAGATGTATTCCTACGGTGGTAGGCTCTTCTTTGATGTTTCGCTCTCCTTCTGTCTCTTCAAAGTACATGTGCCTCAAATCCTCCAGACTGTCATTTTCTGGCTCGCTGTCAATCCTTTGGCAAGCCAACTTGTGTCTGCCATCAGGGTTCAGCATCAATGACTTCCCATCTGTGCTCTGTTCGGGGAAAAACAATATTCCTTTTATGGCCTGTAATGCTTGGGATATTGGGTCTATCTTCCCCTTAAATAAGAAGCAAGAAGCAATGAACAAATTTGCCTACCCCTGCCAGGAACTGGTCCCTCTCTTCCTCTCTTCTTATAAGTACCAGGCTTGCGGAATGGTATCCAAGGAGTGGACAAACTGATGTACCCACAGCTCCTCCGGATATCCCACACTGCTCCATTGCTCCTGACATAATTTTAGGTGGTCTTTAGGATCAGAATTTCCTTGGTACCTTCGCTTGCTTCAAGGTCCTTCATCTTCCTTAAACCTCACCCTCAAAGCCTCCGCAACACAACTCCACCGCGACAAGGAGGTGCGGTGATTTTTCCACCACCTGGCTGAGGTGGACTGTAACGCTACCTCCATGAGTGGTATTCTTTGCTCCTCCGGTACCTTATGTTCTACCTTTGCAATGAAGGTATTTACTGCTTGCATATTGGACAAGGTGGGGTATTCCCTTATCTCTTGCAATACTAGCGCATCTTCTTGTGCTGGTCTCATACCCGAGCTCTGGACAATTCGCCAGCTTACGAAGGCGGTTGCTGTCAGGTTAATGTAATCCTCCCTCCTCCCTGCTGTCATCTGATAGAGGTTGTCCAACAGCTGAGCATATTCCCTGTTATCTACTATCTCTGTATATCTCATACCTTGATACGGGTCTTGAGGCTGAGTGACTCTAACTTCCCCATCTTCAAAAATCATTAACTCCTTCTTGAGATCAATGATGGCATAGTTTTCAAAGGCCCAGTCGATCCCTAGCAATGCAGGGTACGGATCTTTGTCTCCCATAATATCTATTACCTCGAAGTCTGTGTAGGTCTTTACCCCTGCGACGTCTACCTCGACTTCTTCGAGTCTGTCGATTGGCACAATGAAGTACTAGTTTTCCATCTTGAGTTGGATCGACGAATAAGTCAGCCGTGGTCACCCTAAAGCTTCCCAAGTCTTCCGAGGCAGGATATTGACGTCGGATCGCAAATTGAGCATGGTTTCCCTAATCTGGAATCCCGCAACCTGCGTGTCTAACCGAAACTCCTTTCCCGTTCTTCTTTTGTTCCGATTTACTTGATGTACATACTATGGTGTTGTTTCTGGGGATTCAATTGCTCCTGCGTTCCCGTGCAATACTTCCTCCAGGGTATGCTTGAGATGTTCCCGCATTGGAGCGTTGTCAACAATTTTGAGAAATAGGTGGAACCATTCCTCGATCAGAACCCCTGTAGCGCTCTGTTCCCCGGTATCTTTCTTCATAGGTAACTCAATACCTTTGTTTCCCCCTAGCTGGGAAAAATTTTCTACAGCCTCCTAAAAATATTTCTTCTGCATTTCCAGTCTGATCAGGTGTTTCGGGGATGCTGGCCTGATCGCCCTCATTGGACCCTTCTCACATGCATCTTCCCCCATTTTCTTTCCTCCTCGCGTAACTATGGCTACATTCTGCATTGCCGGAGTCGCTGTCCCTCTAGATTATGTGTTCACCAGATTCGTGCCTCTCTACCTTGCTCTTTCCTCCCATTTCTTGATAAGTTCAGGATAGTCCTCTGTCGCGTGTGTGTTCACGCGGCACTAGGAACACCACGGTCTTCTGGGTAGGGGACATTCTCTGGCCACATGTCCCTCTTGATCAGAATTGTAGCATCTCAGCAGACCCCGTCCTCCTGTACAGCCTCCCCTCATACCACCTCCTCTGCCTCTGGGAGCCTCATTTCACTCTGTAGGATGGTCGATCTAATCGATCTGCCAGTGCATCTAGAGCTTTGCACTGTTCGGTGATGTGAGTCGTCGAAGCTCAGAAATCACAGTACACGTTGTTCAGAACATTGGAGTACTTCTGTAAAATCAGACACATCCGAGGTTGATGACCCACTGTTCGAAAAATTTCGCAATACTCTGTTGCGGCTAGGGTCGGCTGATTTAGGAACCTGGTATATTGTTGTTGTGGCAGATAGACCCCTTGCGAGTTTATCTGCGCAAATCCTCCGATAGGTGGAGCCCCCTGCACTGCCGTTGCTGAGGTCCCCACTCCCTAGCTTCGCAACCGAGGACACTCAGTCGCCACATGTCCTTCTACCAGGCAATGTGTGCACCAGACATTTGGCCTAGTGGGTCTTATGGGTTGCATCTCCTTAAGTTTTTTGGTCAGATTAGCAATCTGATGTTACAGTACCAGTAGGGATGGGTCCTGTGGGGCTGCTCCTCCCCTATATTCTTGCAGGTAGCCTGCCATTGCCTCTATCTTCATCGCCTGTTCCAATGCATCCTGCAAGTTGTCGATCTTTTGATGAGTGAGGGGGGTTTGCGTCAAGGGGAGCAGAGCCTTGATGAACTAGCCCCTCTGATGATTCAGGTCGATCAGGTAGCTGAGTTTCCCGATCACATATTTGAACCTACGCAACATCTCCCACGCAGTCTCTCCTTCTCTTTGCTTGATCTCCCATAGTTTGAACAGCCCTTGTTGGTCCGTTTGGGGTAGCTTAAACTCTCTGACAAAGTCCCTCTTGACATCCGCAATCGTTGGATTCTGGTGGGCCTCTAACCACTTTATAAACCAGCGTAATGCCCTTTCTCTCAGCGTGGTTTGGAATTCGATCAAATTTCCTGCATCTGGCGTTTGCCTAGCCCTCCATATGGCTTCACAGAGGTACCAGTGCTGTTCCACATCGTTGTTACCCTGCCCAGAAAATTCTGGGTACCGGGTGAATTATCCTGCCATATTCGCTTGCGAAGGTGTAACTAGAATAAACCCTCCGGGTCCTGGTTACGTAAGTATACCACTGGCAATGCTACTATTAACATGCGTTGATGCTGAAAACTGAATGCTATTCAATCGACTCAACTCTTTTAACTTAAACAAAAATATCACTTAGAGGTTTATAGAGTACCAGGGGAAGGTAGGGACCTGTGCTATTCGAACTTTGGGGAGTAGAAATACCCGGAGATATGAATGTCATCCTTTCTTGCAATAACTGTTGCATCATGACGTACCACTTGACATCGCAATCTTCTTCGGGGTGCACATCTGCATCTCCTTCGTCCGACATCGTCTCTCTCTTGCTTCGGGCTGGGCTCCCATGCACCCGCCGCACTCCCTCAACGGTCCCTCCCATCTCCTGGGGACCCACCTGGCCTTCCATGTCCATTATATTCTGAGGCGCCTCCTCTTTATCCTTCCGACTACTCCCCTGTCATTCCAACTCCCTCATCACCCTCTCTCGCCACCTTTCGGCGATCTGCGCACTCCGATGTGCATGTCGCTCCCTCAACCTCCTTACGGTTTTAGCATCCATTCCCCTACTCCCCCTCTTCACATTTCTTGTAGCATTTGTCCCTCAGGCCCTTCCCCCAACACTGGAGGTTTACGCTTCCATTTCGGATTTCTGGAACTCCATCAACCCTTCGTCCACCATTAGGGCCTTAATCCACAATGGAATTTCCTTCAGTAGCTTCCCTCTTAGTCCGGATCGGAATATATCTTCTGCTCTGGAAAAAGACTTGTAGCACTCTGCTGCAAACTCCACAATATACTCGTCTAAGGTAGACTCTACCCAAAAATCTACAGCTTGGGTCAACTTGGTATCCAGCCGATGAAGGGCCACCAGATCTCCGTGCACCCACTTGCGATTTTTATTTCGCGATTTGTCCTTAGTCACTTTGGTCTGCAACCTCGGCAACCAGCTATAGAGTTTGGTGGGGAACTTTCCCCAGAAAATATCATAGGTATCGCTGGCAGAATCAGAGAACAAAACTAGATTTCTGATCGCCTTCTCTTTTTGACTTCTTAGCTCAGCTTGCTGAGTTATAAACTGGTCTAGGTGGTTATCCCACCACCTCCGTATTTCTCCTTCGAAGATCCTTGATACCATGATCTAGTTCCCCTGATGAAGTTTATGGTCCCGGCAACAGAACCATTTGTTGGCGAGGAAACAGGTCTCGCGAGCAAGACCCAGGTTCAAGGATCGGGCCAACAAGGGAGTCCGCTGTAGTCTAGCACCATGCCGACATTTTCACCCTACTTCGAAGAGTAGAGAGTCTCACCCGAGGCGTGCCACGACCACATGAAGGAGGGGAACAGACCGGTATCAGTAGATGGATCCACAACACAAAGCTAACGTAGAATCATACGCATACATAACACCGTATATAGAATATCTCTCATAACATCATGCAAATAATAAGCAATTAAAATTTTAAGGTATTACAAGAATCGTGAAACACATTCAAGACATACGATATACTAGCAACCTTCATATATATTGATAACCTTTCAGCAGAATCAAGTGTTACATCACTTGACAGAATGAGCTTCCAGATTCAATTATAAAGGTCCCGCAGGACAGAGAGAGATACTACAGCAATAACAGATCTACGGAGACACAGGAAATACAATGATGTCGAGACCAGGACAGAGCTCTCCTGTTGCGTCTGCTCCTCGGCCTCGTTCTACTCTAACCTCTATCTCTCTCTCTCTCTCTCTCTGTGTAACCTTTTGCTGCTGGGTGACGACCTATTTATTCTCTAGCCAGCGCAACTGTTAGTTTTTCCTATGTTCTCACTCGGTTGCTTTTGGCTTCTTCCTATTGAACAAGAGTTCCATTGACTGTCCTTTGCCGCATATTTTTTTCATCTGCACTTGTCTGCGCCAACCTTGCCACCTATCTCCTGCTCCTTCGCAACCTTGGCAGCTCCGCTGCCTACCGTTGTTGCGCCTGCCACATGCCGATCCGCAACCCAAAATCTGTCTTCATGTAAAATTCAAAACAAGGGCCCCAACAGGAGGCTCTCATCCCATGTGCATGGATGATTTGAATTGTACATGCACAGAATGTGTACAATCATCTTGTTGACAACCTCTGTCTGGCCATTAGTCTGGGGATGGAAAGTTGTGGACCTTGTGAGCTTGGTGTCGAGCATTGACCAAAGGCTGGACCAAAATGTGTTGAGAAACCTACTATCCCGATTTGAGATGATAGACTGTGGGATCCCAAAGTGCACCCACACTCATTCAAAGAAGAGTTTAGCAGTGGCTTCTACTATGATATTCTTCTTGCAGGCCGCCATAATGGCCTTTTTCGAGAATCTGTCGACGAACATGAAAACACAATCATTTCCATGTGATCTAAAATTGAACTTTTAGTTATAACTCAGATTAAACTTTAAAACATGTATATGGGAAAATTATTAAAAAATAAATTTAATTGAATGCTTTAATAAAATATGTTCAATAACATAAGCAAACATTCACAAGAAAGAGAACAATACAATTGATAACGGAGTTCACCCCCTCCATTGGGCTACCTCTCTGGATTCGCCTCCAATAGGATGAATCGATCTATTGTCTTTCTGAATAGAGATAAATGTACATTGACTTTTACATCTAGGTGGCCAGCCAAGAACTCTCAACTATACATCCATACTCTGAAAGACACATGAGCTATCCAAGCTCTGCTCGAAAATGAATTTTCCAAGCACTCCAAATCTCTCCTTACTCTCCTTCTCCTTACCTTTCCTGTACATAGAATGGAATTATATAGCTCTTAAGAGCCAAAAACTAAGGAGGAAATATCTCCTTATCTCTGATTTTAAGGAGGAAGTAATTCTCATATCCCTTAAAATTTTCTCATGACATTTCTATGGAGGAAATATCTCAATCTCTACTTTCAAGGACCTTATCCCCAAAACCTTAGGGATGAGAATAATCTATCAACTTCAATATGAAATTAGAAATTGTTTTTTTGAATTGTTGAGGGAAAATCCTCTCAACATTTTCAATTTATATTTTACAAATATATGAACACATTTAATTAAAAATAAAGACATCCTCAACCTAGACTTAACATGAGTATATATTCTTCATAGTGCTCCTTGGGTTGTCTAGATCCTCTTGGATCACCATGCTTAGTAGAAGGAAGGCCCAACATCTAATCCATGGATATTGACTCCCAAGTTCGACTAGGGGTAGGTAGCAGAGTATAGAGGCCTTGCTTCTTGATGGTCGGTTTTCCAATGGCGCAAGAAGTGCAGGATCTGATGTACTTCCAGACATCATGTCGAAGGTTCGACTAATAGAAATAATTATATAGTACTGCCACTGTTTTCTCGACCCCTAAATTCCCAACGACTTGACTATAGTGTGCTTCCCAAATCATCTTGGCATGCTTTCTTGAAGGAACACAAAGGTGTCCCAAGCGACATAGAAGTGCATCTTGAAGGTGAAATTTTGGAACTTGCGCACTCTCCAAGAGTGTTTTGTATGTGTGGCCAAAATCTAGATTGCTCTTATAGAGAAGTGGCCAATCAGAATTATCGTGCCCACAAGAGTTGAGAACGGTGGTTAGCGTCACGATCGGTGGTCGATTGAGGCAGTCTGCAACATTATTGGTGCTACCCTTCTTGTTCGTAATGTTCAAATGAAACTGTTGCAGATATGTGGACCACTTATGATGGCGATCATTCTGCAACTTCCCTTATGTCTGTATGAACTGCACGGGTCGGTGCTCTGTGTGGATGATTGTTTCCTTCCCCAAAATGTAATGATTCCATTGTCGACAATCCTGCATAATGGAATACATTTATTTGTCATAAGTGGGATACTTGTAGACTGTGTCAGAAAATGTCTCACTGTGATATGCCACTGGATGCCCTTGTTGAGTAAGAACTACCCCTATAACATAGACAGAGGCATCTATCTCGATCTCAAATGGTTGTTGCAAGTCTGGTAATGTGAGCACTGGGGAAGAAAAAAGGCGATGTTTCAATTCTATAAATGCCTTCTATTGAGATTCCGACCAGAAGAAATTTTCTTTCGCTCCTCCCTTGGTGACTTGACTTAAGGACCAAGTGATATGAGAGAATCCTAACACAAACCTATGGTAGAAATTAGCAAGACCGAGAAAGATGTGAAGCTCTGTTAGATTAGTTGGGGCCGGCCAATCCCTACTGACTTGGATCTTGGTTGGATCCACATGCACCCCCCTTTCATTAATAATGTATCCCAGATATTGAACCTGTGTCATGCCAAAAGTGCATTTCTCCAAATTGGCACACAACTTGTGTTGTCGCAGTGTTTGGAGGACCTGTTAGATGTGGTGGAGGTGCTCTTCCCAAGTCTGGTTGAAGATCAGAATGTCATCCAAGTACACCACTACAAATGAGTTGGTGAATGGCCGCAAGATGTCTTCCATTAGCCTCTTGAAGGTTGCGGGAGCATTTGTCAACCCGAAAGGCATGATTAGCCATTCGAAAAAGCCCTCCTTGGCTTTGAAGGCCATCTTCCACACATTGGAGGGTTCGATTGCTACCTGGTGATTTCCAGACTTCAAGTCGATCTTGCTGAAATATTTCACCCCTTTGAGTTGGTCCACAAGGTCATCAATTCGTGGGACCGGGTACCTATTCTGGACAATGAGCTTGGTCAACACCCGATAGTCAATACAGAGTCTCCACGTCCCATCCGTCTTTTGTACCAACACGATTGGGCTCCCACAGGGCGATGAAATCGGCCAGATGTGACCTTTTTGCAGCAGCTCTTGAATTTGCCTCTTGATTTCATCGTTCTCTAGAACAGAGCACCAATAGATCGGTCCATTGTGTAGCGGCGCACCGGGGTCAGATCAATGGGGTGCTTGACCTGACAGTGCAGAGTCACCCCTGTGAGTGAGGTGAAGATGTATCGATACTCCTCCACAACCTTGTCCATTTGTTTTTTTCGTGTGGAGGATCCCTATCTGGAGGTTGTGGCTACAATATTCTTCTTGCCCTGGAGGCGGATCATCAGGAAAAAAATTTCCCCGATTTTGGAAATGAGTTTACTGCATTTTTTGTTAGTAACCAAAGAGATAGTGGCAGGCGTTGGTACCTCTGGTATCTTGTACAACTTATTTCCCAAAGTAACAATAATAGCACGAGACTGGGACTCATACACAACATGTCGCTTCCACAAGTATGGTTGGCCTAATAATACATCACAAACATAGAGAGGAGCAATGTCACGTAATGCCTCATCCATGAAGGGCTTGATGTTGTAGGGAAGGCGGCATTGTTGCCTAACGTGGAGATCTCGTCCTCGGTGAAGTCACCCGATGGTGTATGGTTGTGGGTGTGATGTGGTCAAAAAGCCCAACCGCTTCACAATGTCTGCTGAAATGAGGTTATTTTGGCTCCCACTGTCGACAATGAACTGTAGCGGGGAACCCTTTACCCACATATGAGATGCTCCTCCTCCTCTGGATCTTCCGGTTCCTCCTTCTGGATCTTCGTAGTGGCAACGTTGGCGTTGGGCTTTGCATCAATAATATGCTTCCCTTTATCATTCCCCTTGTCGGGTTCTGATTCAAAGTCAGAGCATGCATCTGATTCAGAAGCCCTCATCTCGGCCACCAACGACTGGTTGGCCCGACACTCACTTGTGTTGTGAGTGGATCTCTAACAGAACTCAAACCACTTTCTTGTGTCCTTATTTGGCTTCACAGTGTTGTTCTTTTCTTACGGCTTTGGCAGGTTGTCTAGGGCCACCATGCCTTGGATTTGTCCTTTGTTCTGTATTTTGGGGGAACCTTTCCCTTGATTTTCATTCACAAATCCAAAGTCTCGCTTCTTTTGTTTGAATTTTTGCTCAATCTTGGCAGCGTACTAGTATGTCATACCAAGCGAGGAGATATCTAGGAACTCCATTTCCTCTTGAATGTATCTGTGCAGACAACTATGATACTTTAGCGCCAAATGTTTCTCTGAATATTTGATACCCAACTTTTTGCACAGGGTATGGAACATATTCGTCAACTCATGCACATCTTGATGCCTTTGTTGCCGTAGCGTGGTCCATTATATGTACTTGTCCTCATAGCTCCCCATGGGATAGTATTGTTCTTTGATGGCGTCTTGGAAAGAATTCCAAGTGGGTAAGGCTGAGAACAAAGAGGGTTCTGTCTCATCCTTTTTCTCACAGTAGGTTTCCCACCAGTCCTTGACATGGGGGATAGCTTTAAAGAGTGCAAAAATTAATCTTCTCTCGGTCGGAAAAGTCGTGAACCAAGAAATATCCTTCTAATAGATTCAACCATCTATCTACGACATATGCATCCATTTGGTCCTCAAATATGGTAACATCAAAGCTTACTTGTACCTTAAAGGGAGTCGCGACTCCAGAGTGGCTGTTGGAAGTAGATGCACCGTCGGTGGGCAGTCGTTGAAGTATCTAGGCAAAGTTATCCATCATCGCGTTCCTTTGTTTTTAGAGGGCCTCCTCGAGCAATATTTTGATAGGATCTCCTGCTCCCTCATCTTTATTTTTGTCCCCCATGGGCAGCTGTCGGGGTTTGTAAGCTGATCTTGCAAAGGTTCAACCAGATCGTTCCCTAACTCCTTATACCCTGACCTCGTTGGGAACATGCAAAGAAGGATCGAGAAAAAGCAGACCGATCTGATACCACTGATCCAAATTTATGCAGGAACACAACAAAATACACATATAACCATAAATACAAAGATGCAGCATAAATAACACTTCAATTTTTTAACGACGTTTAGGGCCTCAAACCGGCTCCCGATTTTCCCAAAAAACGTCGTTTAGGGCCTCAAAACGGCTCCGGAAGTTCAAGACGCAAAAAACTGCTAAAAATAGTAAGTTTTGCCAAAACTGAAAAACTAAAAGAGACAATCGTGGGGCCTCAAGTGGAATAGGCTGGTGGCCACCAATATCCACTTGGATCCTTCATCCCCCCTTAGGAAGCAATGGTCCCCATTGCGTTGAGTTCCTCCATGAGATGAGGAAACTTCTGTTGAACTTGGTCCCTAGTGAACCATTTGCTTTGGTGTAGGATTTGGCTAGCTTTGACAACCCAATACAGTTGGATCTTTTGTTGGCGAGTGTTCTTGATTTGCATGTCCATGATACAATATATGGTGGCTTGTTCCATGAAGTCTAGGTTTAACTCTATTGGTGTGAGTTGTTCTGCAATGTCAGAGGTGTCCAGTAGAGGCCCAGAACAAAGAGGAACATCTCATGGAGAGGTCCATCCACTCCTGCATGAGTCCTTTTTGAAACATCGCCTTTGTTCTGCCCCTGTGCTCACATTACCAAACTTGCAACAACCATTTAAGATCGAGACAGATTCCTATTACTATGTTATTGGGTTAGTTCTTACTCAACAGGGGCATCTAGTGGCATATCACAGTGAGACATTGTCCGACACAGTTCGCAAGTATCCCACTTATGAAAAATAAATGTATTCCAATGTGCAGGCTTATCGTTAATGGAAGCATTACATTTTGGGGAAGGATATAATCATCCACATAGACCACCGACCTCCACAGTTCATACAGACACAAGAGAAGTTTCAAAACGATCGCCATCAGAAGTGATCCACATATCTACAACATTTTCATTTGAACATCAAGTACAAGAAGGGTAGCACCAATAATGTTGCAGACTGCCTTAGCCGACCAACGATCATGGCGCTAACCACCGTTATCAACTCTTGTGGGCATGAGACTTATGATTGGTCACTTCTCTACAAGTGTGATCCAGAATTCATCCACACATGCAAGACACTCTTGGAGGGTATGCGAGTTCCAAATTTTCACCTCCAAGATGCACTGCTATGTCACCTGGGACACCTTTTTGTTCCTTCAAGCAAGCGTGATAAGATGATTATGGAAGCACACTACAGTCGAGTCACTGGGCATTTCGGGGTCGAGAAAATAGTGGCAGTACTACACAAGTATTTCTATTGGCTGAACCTTCGACAGGATGTCAGGAAGTACATCAGATCCTACATTACTTGCGCCATTTCCATACCGACCATCAGGAAGCAAGGCCTCTATACTCCACTACCTACCCCTAATCGACCTTGGGAATCCATCTCCATGGATTACATGTCAAGCCTTACTTATACTAAGCATGGAAACGACTGTGTTTTCATGGTCGTCGACAGATTCTCGAAGATGGACATTATGGTGGCTTGCAAGAAGAATATCATAGCAGAAACCACTGCTAAACTCTTCTTTGAATGAGTGTGGGTGCACTTTGGGATCCCACAGTTTATCATCTTAGATCAAAACATCAGGTTCCTCAACACATTTTGGTGCAACCTCTGGTCAATTCTGGACACCAAGCTCACCAAGTCCACAATTTTCCATCCCCAAACTGATGGCCAGACAGAGGTCGTCAACAAGATGATTGTACACATTCTGCACATGTACAATTCAAAGCATCCACGCACATGGGATGATAGCCTCCCCTATGTACAACACATTTATAATCGGGCTCTCCATAGCTCAACTGAACACAACCCCTTTCAGATGGTCTTGGGATTCCAGCCACTATGTCCCATTGACGTAGCCATGCCATTTCCTGCTACTCAGGCCAATTCGACTCATGTCTAGTATGAAGCTGAAAAAGTGAACAACTTCATCGAGTACCTTCGTCAGAATATCTACATTATGATATTCTATGGGAATGTAATAGAGCAACATTATCCTTCTCTGCACACAATCTCTGAGATGATGGTACCAGATATCTATATGCTTGGACCTATCATGAAACACAAGATTAATGGAGAGTTTAATGCAACTCTGATTATCACAATGAATCATTGCTGGATCCATCTGAGAAACAAACAAACCAACCAAGATCTTTCTTCTCTAGATAGCCTCACATGCAACTTGCCTTGTTGCCATGTATTCCGCTTCCACTGAACTAAATGCTACAGATTGTTGTTTCCTGTTGTACCAGGAAACTGTTGTCAATCCTATGCTAAAGATCCCTCCTGATGTGCTCTTTCGGTCTGATGAACTGCCTGGCCAATCTACATCCGTGAAGCCTTGAAGGTTCACTGTCTATGTCCATCTGTACCATAGGCCATACTCTAATGTGCCCCTCAGGTATCTTAGGACATGCTTCCCCACCTTCCAAAAGATCTTGGTAGGCTTAACCATAGCTTGACTCAGTTGGTTAACTGCGTAGCAAATGTACGGTCTCATGTTCACCAAATACATTAGAAAACCCACTAACTGCCTATAGATAGTAGCATCCATTGCCTCTCGAGAAGTAGCATCCTCTTTCCTCCAATTTCCTGGAAGAGGAGTATCCATGGGTTTTCAGTTCTCCATGTTAAACTTACCCAGTATCTCCTTTGCATACTTTCCTTGAGACACAAAAAGTTCACCATCCTGCTGCCATATTTACAATCCAAGGAAATAATGAAGGAGGCCCATATCGTTCATTTCGAACTCCCTTGCAAGATCCTCCTTGCATGTGTGTATCAGCTGCTCATCACCATTCAAAATTAGATCATCAACATAAAGAACAATGATCAATAACTTACCCTCAACCACAATCTGGTATAGGTTTGCATCTTGTTCACTTTTGGTGAAGCCTAGTCCGATGAAATCACTGTCTATCCAAGTGTACCAAGTACAGGGTGCTTGCCTCAGCCCGTACAGTGCTCTTTTGAGTCTGCACGCATGCAACTCACTGTTGAACATCTCGAAACCCTAAGGCTTCTCTATGTACACGTCTTCCTCAATGATTGTATTGAGAAACACAATTTTCACATCCATCTGATGAATGCGCTAGCCCATCTGCCCTGAGAGTGCAAGGATGGATCTTATGGAAGAGTACCTAGCAATAGGTGCAATACTTGTTAGCAACCTATAAATATAGGATTCATAATTTTGACTTGACTGATGATAGTTGTGTAAATATGTACACAATTTTCTTTCTGCTAGGTGTTTTCCCATATTTTGTAAAAAAATCAAAAAATCAAAAAATAAAAAAAAGTGTAAAAGTCCTAAAAGAAAATCAAAGGACTTAGAAAAAATGATATACCCCAAAAGGAAAAAGATTAATAAAACATGAAAGTGTGCAAATCTAAATGCCACTACTTTTTACTTTTTGCAGTTGATTATGGCAGAGTGTCAATAAATGCCATAATCCATGATGAGTTGAACTGCTTAATCTTGAATTGTCATGTTTCAATTTACTTGTTTTAGATAGAGAATAAGTAATTGTCAGACAGTTTAATCCTGACAAATCAGTAGATAGGTATAGAGTAAAAAGGAACCCAACAATTTAATCTGGGTCCTTGGATGAAATAGGGTAGAATTAGATAGTTTTTACTACTTAAAAAAAAAAAATGTTCAAGGTTGCTAGCTTAAATGCACTTGATCAAAGTAGAAGAAAAAATGTTAGAAGATATGATTGGGTAGGTAGAAGAAGGCGGGAAATCCGTTGCAAATATCTTTCACCAGGCTACAATAACTAATTTCCCCTCCCCATAGCTATTTGACAATCTAGACTATCAGTCAAAGAGGCTCAGGGCATTTCCCTAACTTTTGTTGGGACCGGACCCAAGGCTCAATGACTGACTAGTTGAAAGTGTTAAGTTTCTATATTAATCCTAGAAATCACATCATTTTCCTTTCATGCATTCATTACCATGAAAAATCATAAGTAAAGATCCCATTTTTACTTAATGATGCTCAAAACCTCGTTTGATTAACTTCCTACATCTCATGAAGCATAAAACCCTCAAAATAACATTTTATCCTAAGGTGAAGTGATGAAATTATAATTATGAAAGCTTGGCTTTAAATCTTCACTTTTCTTGGTTACAATTGTATGTTTTGAGTATTCACTTTCCCCTAGTCATATTAACACTTAACTTATTTATTAACACCCTATAAAAGGTCATAGTCCTATTAATATAACTCCTTTTATTAATTATCCCCAAAAACCCCTTATTATAAGCTTTTTATGTCAAAGTTATTATTCACATGTTTAAATTAATACCCGACAATACCCCTTAGACATAAAAATTATCCATAATGAAATATCTCGATCCCTTACAGTTTTGGACCTTCAAAAAATCTAAAACTATATAATAAAATAAAATACGAAAAATCAAAGTTCAAACCTTGGTTAAAACTTGTATCAACCCACCCCCATACTTTTTAAACCTATATATAAACTCTTTTTATATATAAAAAACTCATTATCCAATACATAAACCCGACGCCCTCGCATTCATCCATCACCCTTCGATCATCTTTATATTCCTAATTCAACGGTCCACACTAAGCGTGATGAACCAGCCTCATGCCCCACCATTCTCCGTCGCATTAAGCCGTGATCGTTGATCATCTCTATCAAATAAACAACCCATCTTAAAGATAGGTCCCACCTTACTTTTCCCCGTAGCTCCCCAAGACATCCTGACCATTCGCATCATCCATCTTAATCCAACGGTGCGCATTCCTTATCGTGTGTTGAAAGTGATCAGATGAGCTTTGTCAAAATATATGCGATAAAAGTTGTTTCATAAAACCGCCCATTGCTACATGTCCAACTTCAATTGGGTTGCCTTCCAAAAGTTAAAAACAGCTTACGGCCCAAAAGTAACGCGATAACCACCGATGGTTTTCACATTTAAAGCAAAACCGTATCCCGCCATTGATTGTGACCTGCAATAAATGATATGCATATTAATAAAAATGAAGGTTTAAACCTTAGTTTTTCATTGTTTTGCGTATCATTTGCCCTCTCTCTTATTGAGAAAATTCGTCTAGACTCCGTTTTTTACCTTTGCTGGTCAATTTGTCCCCCTGAAGCAGAATTTCACCACAGATATTGTATTTAGAAAAATCCTGATGCTTCCCACTGAGCCACAGTGACCAGTTTGAAGATTGATACGACCTAAAACCCTTCTTGACCGCCACAACACCTGCATAAGGTATTTATCAGTGTTCTAAACCTTCAAGTTTACAAATTTAAAAGCAAAATTAAACAAATTTGACTGTAGAAACATAAAATTGCCAATTTGAGAATGCCCAAAACGTTGAAAAAATAGGGCAAACCCTGTCAAATTTTCTCAGAATTTTCCATTTCCATCAAATCTCAGTTTTTAAGCATTTTGCATCCCTCAAAAGACAATTTCCACGATTCAAAAGTTTTAAAAACACATTGAGAGCCATTGAATCCCTTTTTCAGTCCTCTACATCTAGAAAACCTGTGTTTTCTATCCCAAAACCCTTGCCCAGATTTCCAAAATTCTCCTAGATCTGCTCAATTAGCCTCTGTTTTCAAATTAAGTAAGCAAACAGTTTAATCTTGCTTAGTTTTCACCAAAATGACAAGAAAACAGATAACCCCTAAAACTTGAGGTCCAAAAGCCCAAAAATCTTCCTCAAGCAAGCTTCCACTTCCTCAACCTTCAAAGATAAATAAGCCTACCCCAGCCTTAACAGCAGATTCAACCGAAGTAGTTAGACCTCTACAACCACCTGTTACTACTGAAGAAAGCAGTTCCCTAATTGATCTAGATAGACGATTAATGATGCAGTGTTAGAATTCAATATGCTTGAAGTCCATAACTTGTGTTATGAGAAATTTTTGAAGAAAATTGGAAATGACATACCTATATGGGAGTCAAATTTGCCTAATTATGTGGTCCCAAGCACTCATCCAGCTCAAGACCTGATTAGACTATGCCAATTAAATTATGTCCCTGACCAGAGATGTATTGTAAACAAGGATAGCGAAGTTCTGTTTTCTATAACAACAAAATCCATTAATGAGATACTCCAGCTTAAACATGATCCAACAATAGTCTCTTTATCCATTGAAGATTTGACTCAATTGTATTTAGATTTGGATTTTCCTAAAAAATTTATGATTTTCCAAAATTTCTGGCCTACTCATGTAGATGTTCCAAAAGTCAATCCACCTTATTCTACCTCTGATTTTCCTGAAGCTTCTAGGAAAATCATCTCTATGCTTTCCTTCATTCTAATGATGAGTTCACTGATGCATCAATTCTAGGTTTCCTTTCTACTTTATCCCCAGGGCAACCTCCTCCAATGATATTTATTTTTTCTAGATTCATTACTGACAATATGCACTATTAGTTGACCAAGTTGCCTGAAGAAGGAGTGTTTAGATATTCATCATATCTATTTCACCTCTTCCTATTTTTCCAAGCAGAAAAGTTTCCAGTTGCATTACAGAAAATGGATGTTACAGGCAATCCTCTCTCAGTAGTATTTTGGACTTCATTGCTCAGAAAAGATGAAAGTGAATTCAACTATAAGGAATTCACTGATTTGTTTGTCAGACCAGCCATGAATTTATTGTGCAAAGCAGAACAACCAAGAATCAGTGAGGAAATAAAAAGAATTCTACAGTTACTGAACATTGTAAAGTAGGTGACTGGTACCTTTATGAAAATTATACAAAACTAAGGATATTTGGAGCAAACTTGGCCCCTTATAAGCTGCCCAAATTTCTAACCAACAGGGTTTTTGCTTTGGAATACTTGAGCAAGTCCTAAATGCAGATGCTATAAACTTTATGGCTGCCAAGAAAAAGACACAGTTTAAGCTAAAGAATCAAATAGGTCCCTTAATAGTAAAAAGCATGGATTCCTTAAAAGAAATAGTCATGAAATTGTTAGAGTTAATGTAATGTCCCAAATGGGGAAATTTTTGTTCCATCGGGAACATCTTAGATGTTCCTATTTTTTTTCCACCTCTGGAAGTATTAACAGTCAAAACTGAACTATTTCAAAGATTGAATGCAGGGGAATTTACTGGATATTTTACCTTCACAAAGAAGGATGAGATTCAGAGGCTACCTGGCCCACTAGCAAACTCTGCCAATAGAACTCGTCGAAGGCTAATAATTCCCTTCAAGGAGTTTATGCACCAGCTGCCCATGAGGACGCTGTATAAGGAAGCCCATGTGAAAATAAGGCCATCCAATGCTGGGATGCCTTGGAATACATTTGAAACAAACTCCCTGCAGAATATAAGCCCAAAGAAATAACCTTAAGCAGGTTATTCAGATTTCCCACCAACAAGTATACTGAAATAATGCTCAATGAGAAACCCTTCAGCAGTATTAAACCTCCAATATGAAAAACAGTGAAGAATACATCATATAATGACAAAAGAGTACAAATATGATACAATATTTATAACAACAAATATTATACAAGATCCTTGAGGAAAATACCTCTCAAGGTGAGTGCAAACCAGCCTCTAAGGAAAATGTACATAGACATGAGAATACATTGCTGCATAAAACCCAACTACTCTATTACTGCGCAGTCTCTAAGGGAAAATGACTGTAGATTGAAATATACAAGATGATATGACAATGTGAGCTCAAATAAAGATAGGGGAGAAGATCTCAACCCTAGAAAACATTATTATCTCAATCCTCCAAGGGATTGGCTAAGATACATGAAATAGTAAAATGTCGGAGTTGCAATGTAGCTGCTGCAACTCAAATACAATACAAAATAGGAGAAGGGAAATAGATGCTGTAATGACAATGAAACCTCCTCCAATAATCTCCAAAGTGAAGGAGCTTATCTCCTTCCTGAAGATTGCACTCTCTAGTGCACAAAATGATATCCTCTTGCAAACCCTCTAAGATAATAATGCTGTAGGAGAAACGGACTGCGCTGGACATGAGAAGAAACAATGGCCCAATGCCAAGATCTGCAATAAAAGGCTCCGAAATCTCCTTTGCTGATCTCCTATAGGAAGAGATGGCTTCTCCTCCACAGAACAACTCCGGAAGTGAGATGGAAATGGTCCCTCACTGCAACACCAACAACTCCAGCGTTCTCTTGCTGCAAGAATAATGCAGTAGCTGTAGATGACTGCTTTGGCCTCAAGCCATGATGTGAGGAATATGAAGAACAATCTCTCCATGGCCTCCCATGGAAGAGAAGGGCATTCCTAAACAGGAATCCCTCTTGTGCTAAACAACAACAAGTTGAAGAGAGCTTCAACTTCGAATTCTATTTTCCAAAACTATCTCCACAATAGCTCTCCTTCATCTTTTATGCATTGTGTTCATGGACCGCACTCACATTAGGGTTTCTCTCATTTGAACTTCCCTCCACTCCAACTACGCAATCTTATTGTGCAAGCTTCCCCTCTTAGGGTACATTGTTGACTTGGTCAACCATGGTCTAGCTTGCTTGCCTTTGGCCCCTTTTCACACTTGGGCTGCTAACTTAAGCCACTTAAGTGACTTTTTGCACCATAGGAGTGTTTATTAAAATGTTACATGGGTTCCGTCACCCACTTATTCACTTTTATTAACATAAAAGTAAAATTAATGTCCCAAATACTTTATTGCAAAATTTGGGACATTACAGTTAAATTTCCAACAAAGTTTTTATTAGAACTATGATCCACAAGGAATTCTAAGTAACATAACGATCAAGTGCAAATTAACACCATTCATGCATGAGAAATTAAGAAATTTGAAAATCAAATGGAATAGGTAGAAAATACATTGATTGATCCTACTGCCAATACAGAGAAGGAGAGACAGACAGATAATTCTCAGGTAATAACAGTCACTAAGCAGACAAAAGCTTCAAACAAAAGGACCAGGAATGAAGAAGGCTATTCAACAAAGACCATTGCAGAAAATAAATTCAAAATTATTTACAAAGAAAGGGAAAAAATGACTGCTGCTGAGAAAGACAAGGCTATTGAAATCAATGATATAGATGATCAACAGATAGATAATGATGAAGCCACTATAATTGTAAATGAGACTCTAGCAGAAATTCAGAAAGAGTAGGTGCTAACACAGGAACAGGGCATAGAAATGGTTGAAAAACAGGTGAATTTAGAAGCTCCCTCCTCTTCCAAAGCAACAGAGGGAACAGACTCTGACATTTAGAAAAAAATACAAACAGATCAAAGAGAAAAATGAGGAGATTAAAAATGAAGTTTACTCCCAATTTCTCAAAGAAAAGCCAGGGAATAAAGACAAGTTGTTAAGAGATTTTAACTACTCCACAAATAAGATGGTCATGTCATTCCTTAAACCAACAGCTACAGATCCAAAATCAGTTTCAGATTACACCAAAACAGATGTAGAAGTGGATGTAGATACAATACATGAATTAGATCAAATATAATTTCATAGAAGCACCACATAAATGATTTATTCTAAAGTAGTAACCAAAACTATTAGTGCAACTATGCTGCAAAAAACTGTGTCTAACTTGCAGAATCAGATGAGTCTAGACAAAGCCTCTTTACATGCTAAGGACCTAAGGATCAAGTCCTTGGAAGACTTGGTTATACAGACTGGAGTAGATCCTTGAAACATTCAGGTTGCTCAAGCACTCATAAAGCAAAAGAATGAAGACATTGCAGCCTTAAGAAAGCAATTGAAACTTCCACAGAATGAACATCCACAAGCCAAGGAAATCCTACAACAACAAAAATAAAAGGATGAGATGATGCAGTTAGTACTGAAAATGACTACTCAAATCAAAGATATGGAGAATCAGATAGAGACCCTCATAAAAGAAAAAGAAACATTGAAAGAAACAAATATTTCTCCCATTCCTACAGTCATTCCAATGGTGAGTACAACTGTTCCTTCTACACTGGTAGAGCATTTGGCACCAAAAAGAGTACTGGAAACTGTAGTGTCAGTACAATCTATAGATACCTCAGCCACAAAATCATCAACAACACAGGTACAACAAGCAACATGTACAACAGACATAGTTAAATCTATGGAAGAAATGTCCCTTAAGAACAATGAGATCAATAATTTAAAGAAAGCAAATAAATATCTTGAATCCTCATACAAGAATGCTTTAATCACATCTAAGGGACGTGAACAGAGAGCAAAGGCCTTAGAAGAACAAGTGAAGAGTTTACAGAAAGAAGTAAACTTTAGTGAATAGGTAACATACATCAAAAACTACCTATGGGATAATATAATTCAAGCTATTCATTTACAGTGGTCCTCAATACAGATTGACTATGAGCAAAGAGATTTATTGCAAGCAGCACTGGCAGAAATTTAGAAAACTAAATAGAGCTTGCAGATAAACCATCACAAGCTATAAGGCTTATTGGATTCTTGAACAACAAGAATAGAGTTGAATTGGAGGCATTAAACATTCATGACAGGACTGAAACAATTTTTCAGATTAGGAAATTCCTAACCAAAAGAAATATCATGAACAACTTAGAAGAAAAATGTGAAGCCATGAACTTATAAATCACAAAATTCATGACCAAATACACAATGCTAAGCCAAGCAGGTCTTCTAGATATACATGGTTTCCTTGAAAAGTTAATGATCCAGATTGATTATGACAAAAAGATCAGAGCACATGCCAAAGAACAGGTGAATAAACCTTCTCCAAAAGGTTCCCCAACTGGTAAGGTGGTCTTACAATATTTTGAAGATTTGTTCTTTTTACAGAATGAAATCAAACACATGTTTGTTATAAAACCAAACTTTGCAAAATACACTGATGCTGATGAGAGTTATAGGAAGTTGAAAGGTATGAAAATACCTAGTGCAGAGTAGTGGCATGAATTTACTGATTGGATATAACAGTATGCAAACAAAGCAGAACAAGTGGAGTCAAGTTTTTCATTTTTACAGTTATCAAAGGGTAAATATTGCAGTGAAAGTGTATCAGGTGAATAAGCAGAGTCAAAGAGTATCCAAGAATAAAACAATCAACTCAATTTTTACTGTTGTAATTCTTCATTTTACAGCAGTAGAGTAATATATGGACAGCGTAAAAGAGTATCAGAAGTGAAGCACAGGTTGAAGAGTGTAACTAGAAAGATTGTCTTCCAAGCTATCTTTTAAAAGGATATTTTTCCAAGTGCCAGCAAGCATCTACAACAATGCAACAATCAGTTTTGATTAGATAGATTAGTTCTATTTTTTCTAGATAAGAGGACAACTTGCTAAGTTGTTAAGCAACTGTCCCTCTTAGTGTGTTAAGATATTTTATTTTCCTAGAGTTATTCCTAGATTTTTCTAGGATATTTTGTACTAAACAATTTGTATAAATAGTTCACCCTTTGAAGTATTAAGTGTGGAATAAAATTTGTCAAGACTACTATAGACATTTTCGCTGAATACATTAGAGTTTGTGTGAGTCGATTTGTAAAGTAGCAGATTTGAACTAAGTCAAACATACATCATAACTTAGGATTCTTGTGCTGATCAGATAAGTCAAGTATTTTCCTGTTTTCACTGTTTATCTTTCTAAAGTTTCATTCATACATTTACATGTTTTCTGTCTTAAATGATTGACTAGGAAAGTTTATACAAGATTAGGGTCAAAAGCTCCCTGTTTTTTACTAGTTATTCATTGATATGTTTTATGTTGATATCCAGACTTAAGAATCCTTAACTACTCTTAGTCCCTTTTGACCCCTTTCTTTCATCTTCTTTTCTGTAACTTAAGGATCCTTCATTTCCCTTTTGTTCAAATCTTACCATTTCATCAAAAAGCCTATTTCCAAACCCTTTGAAGGTCATCTACCTTGCCCTTAGTACATTTTCTCTTTTGACCTTATTTCCTAGCTCTGCTTGCCAAGAAAATTGACTCCATAGCCCAATGGTTTGGTAGATCCCTCTGTGGTTTACCTTGAATTACCTTTTATTCCCATCAAACATTCAAACCAAACCAATTTCCCAATCATAACTAGCCTAAAATCTTATAACAGAATCAAGCTAAATCTTGAGGAGAGATCCCTCTCCGGAATTTAGGAAGGCTAGATCCTGAATTTCAAAAGTAGGTTCTTGGTTACCCCTGGTTTTCTTCAACTATAAATCCTCATCCCACAATCTGAGAATTACTAGGGTGATAACAAGTCTCATCATAATCTATCCCTCGATCTGTGAGAATCCCCGGGCCACAAATATGGCCTTGTATTTCTCCACACTCCCATCTGCAACTTGCTTTTCCTCGTAGATCCATCTCGATCCAACCACTGATTTTTCAACCAGTCTTGGGACTATCTCCCATGCACTGTTCTTGAGAATAGAGTCATACTCCTCCACCATTGCATCAACCCAAGTTGGTTGTTTTAGTGCTTCCTGAAAGGAAGATGGTTCAGTCATAATATATTTTCTCATAAGATCCATGTATCCAGTAAATTAGCCAGGAGACTATCTATGTCTGCGATATGAAGTAGGGGCTCCTACATACTCTACAACATCAAGTCTCAATCTATCAGTTTCCATGGTGCGCCTTCTGCCATTTCTGATGGATGGATCTGCATGAGTGGTTTCCTCCACTCCATGAACCTTCTCATGTGGTTGATCCACATCTTGAGACTCATCCTTGGGAACCAACAATTACTCCTCTGCATGTAAGTCCAACTCCCTCTCAAGGGACAACCACATGGGTTTCTCCTCATCAAATTTTCTATCCCATTGCACAACAGTCATTTTGCTATTTGGAAAATACACACGATAATTTGGGGTGTTTCAGTGTACCCAACAAAAATCCCAACCTTGACTTTTGGTTCCAACTTCTTCTTGGCGTCCTTGGTCACATGCACATAAACATATGAGCCAAAAATATTAAAGTGTGAAACATCAAGTTTCTTACTAATGAAAGCCTCTTCAGGTGTACTCATGCCAAGTACTCTATGAGGACAACA
The DNA here is from genome assembly GCA_034641835.2 of Pinus albicaulis. Taxonomy (NCBI): domain Eukaryota; kingdom Viridiplantae; phylum Streptophyta; class Pinopsida; order Pinales; family Pinaceae; genus Pinus; species Pinus albicaulis. The sequence goes on from CM076573.1 coordinate 20,501,936, forward strand.
GTTTTGCACATGTACCATTGTATTGCATGCTTCCGCCCATAGATGCATCGGTAGGCCTTGATCATGCAACATCGCTCATGCTGCACCCATAATAGTTCTTTTCTTCCTCTCTGTGACCCCATTCTATTGTGGGTTATGAGGTGCTATGAGTTCTCTTCGAATTCCTTCTTTGCTGCAAAAGTTCTTGAATTCGTTAGAGATGTATTCTCCACCATTATCGCTCCTAAGAGCCTTCACTTGATTCCCCGAATCTTTCTCCAATAGTGCTTTAAACTCACAAAACTTAGAGAATGTTTGATATTTATTCTGCATGAAGAAGATCCAAAACTTACGCGAAAAATCATCAACAAAGATTACATAGTACTTGTGTTTTGTTGTCGAAGCAACAAAGAAAGGACCACACACGTCTGTGTGAACTCTCTCAAGAATCCCCAAAGCTCGGTTTTCCTTGTCATGAAAGGTGGCCTTTACATATTTTCCCATTGTACATCCCTTGCATGTGTCTGAATACGCAAGTGTACCCCTGGGAAGACCAATAGAAATATGCTGCATGACTTTCAAGGCTCCATGGTGAAGATGGCCTAATATCCTGTGCCATAATTCGCCCTCATCCTAGCTCACTACTTGATCTTCCTTGCCCATCATTGCTGCGCAACCATCTACCTTGAGCTTGTAGAGATTCTTAACTCGAATCCCTATCCTCTTTTCTTGTCTTGTTGTTTTATGTCGCAGGAAAGCTTTTCCTTCACTAAAAACAACATCATAGCCTCTATCCTCCAACATTGCGACTGAGACCAATTTTTTCTTCAGACCTGGTACATGCATTACATCTTTTAATTGAAAGGGTTTACCTAACTGCCTCTGAAAGGTAATGGTACCAATCCCGGTAGCATTGTACCGCCCGTCATCGCCCACTTCAATATGCATCTAGAGATCCTTCTCCTCCAAGTCACTAAAAATTTCCTTATCTCCTGTCATGTGAAAGGAAGCACCACTATCCAAATACCACACGAATCCCAATGAAATGGAAACCATGCATGTGATTAATGAGAAGTCAAGCTCAAATTGCAAGGTAAGGGCCTCGCTAGCTACAAATCCTCCAATCTTCTTGTTCTTCTTCTTTTGTGGACAGTTAGTAGCAAAATGACCATGCTCGTGATAGTGAAAGCACTTCACCTTGGACATGTCATGCTTCTTGCCATTCTTGGACCTATATTTAGAATGGAATTTCTTCCCCTTCCCCTTCTTCACCTTGGCAGCCAAAGCACAATCCTCTTCATCCTCATCCTTAGATGAAGATCCATGTCTGGTGTTCAGTCTGAACTCCTCCTGCACCAAATCTGACCACAGTCGTTCCCAATTTGGAAAATTTTCCCTTCCATTGACAGAGTCTTGATAACTGTTCCAACTCTTGGGAAGTCCTAAGAGAGCCAAGCTCACCAAATCATCATTAGTGACTGTTATTCCAACGCTCCCCAGTTCATTCCAAATTGGACAAAATTTGTTAGATATTTTGGAATGGTGTCACCCTTTTCCATCTTGATCTTCCTGAGTTTATCTTTGAGTGTCAATTACCTATGGTCGCTGTTGCTTTGGAATATATCCGTCAAAGCCTTCCACATTGCATGTGGTGTGGATTCCGTATGGAGGCTTGAGACAATGTGGTCTCGTACTCCTCCAATAGGATCCTCCTCGCCTTTGCCACTTTCTTTTACCATGCATCAAGATTTGCAACATCTGCCACAACAGGTTTAGGAACATCATTGTCAATGAATTCCTTCGATCCATTGTCTTCGAGTATTGCCTCCATCCTGGCCTTCCAATAAATATAGTTCGAGCTACCCTCGAGTGTATACTCTAACCTCAAGCCATTGAAATCCATATCGATCTTGAATCAGCTGTAGCACCAAGAAAGTATTTCCGCAAATTCGAATTCTATCCAGTCAGAAACTCAGATCTTGCTTCACTTCTGCAATTTCTTGTGCTCCGATACCATGTAGAAATTATACAACATGCATGTATATCTTGGATTCACCCGATCTAACAATGTACTAAAGTTAAATATTGAATCACTTCTACAAATATTTTGCGAAATTAAAAACACAATCGCTAATCACATGAACATGAAGAAAGATCAATCACACACAACATAGATAATTTCCCGGGGAAAGCTTATAACTAAGACACCCCAATATCTTCTATTTTATATTCAACATGGATCATGAAACAATTACATACAAACTCTTCTCACAAGATCCCTCCAGTACTCAGCTAATTGTCTCACACTGTCATATGCAAAACTGACCAACACATAGCCAATTCTCAGTCTCTAGACAACCTGCCTTGCTTCCGCAATCCATGACGAATTCAATCGCTAAAAGATAGGAATTCTTGCCTTCCTTGATAGCGCAAGTATCATGGGCACTCCAATGGGTGTTTGGTTGCATGGGTGCAACCCAATAATCCCACAACTGATAGTCAACTTCCCTTTCACCTATAACTCAGCTAGGTCTCCATTGGATCTGACATGCATGCAACTAATAATAGTAAATCCTCAATTGCATGCGAGATCACTAATTATGAATTAATTAATATTTAATTCACTTTATCTCTCCCTAGTGTATCTTCAGTTACAACTAGCACAACTGAGTTAAACTGTTTACAACTTGCATTAACTAATGCACCACTACACTTCGAACTCTGTTACAACTATAATTACTCTGCATGCGTCACCAACCACCTCTAACATGAAATCCACTAGCTAACTGAATTTATCACTTTCATTTAATTGTTTCAAGTCATCATTGAGAATATATTGCAATTTAATTTCCATCTTAATTAAGGGATAACCAAAATAGACATGCACCCAAAAATAACAGTGTGGGCCCCACCCTTGTCTAGGTGCTTAATGCAACTAGGCGTGGGTGATGAAATTTTCTTGTTGAATCTCAACATGGGGAAGGATTTCCATGCCTCACCCTCCTTTGTGTTGCCATTCTTTTCCAACACTCATAAATGACATGGTTACATAAACCAAAAAAATGACAAGTTTTCTTATGCCATGATTTACGACCATGATTAGCAACAAGCTTATAATCAAAATGAACTCTAGAATAGTGAGAATTGTTATACCTTCCCTGGTGGTCTCTTGTGAAATCAAGGTGATGAGAGCTTGCCTCAGCTCTTTCATTGCAACATGCACTTCCATGGGATGATGGCGAAGTGTTCCCATCAGTCCTTTCTATTGATGAGTTAAACAATGTCTCTTTTCCTTCGATGTCCTTCGAACATCCTCCTTCAGTGTATCCCAAACCTTCGTAGCGAGGTCTCTGCAAAACCTCCAATGGTTAGGTTATTCCTTGGCCATGAATGCCAAGTCCTCCTCCTTTGTACCCCATCTTGGTAAGGAGTCTCATGTCGGTTCCCGTAATGGGTATCTCCACACTTCCAACATAATTATATAATGGGAAGAAACTGAAGAGGAATCAACACTGTTTACCTCACTTGTTGATTTTGAAATAGGTGAAAAGGGCTTCTCTGAGCCTTCGTTGCACTTCACTTCCTCCAAGGCATTTGTCGCGGCTTGTAGTTGAAGCTAAAATATTTGCTTCTCCACCTTCTCTTCCTGTAGGAGTTTCTTCAATGCCTATTTATATGCTTGAAGACTTTCATCATGTTGCTTCAATTTTTCCAATGCCTTTGTCGTGGCTTGCAATTGAAGCTGAACTCGCTGCTCTTCCTCCTTCTCTTCCTGTAGGAGTGTTTTCAACGCAACGTGATCTGTTTGAAGACTTTGGTTATCACGCTTCAATTCTTCCAATGCCTCTATCATGGCTTGCAATTGAATTTGCAATCGATGTTTGTCCTCCTTCTCTTCTTTTAGAAGTGTCTTTAACTCAAAGTTATCTGTTGCTTGTTTTTCATAAGATTCGTACAACATGTATGCTTTCTCGAACACCCTGAGCATGGTCTCGTACATGTATTTGACATCCTCCATTTCTCAAATCAGCGAATGCTCATTGGTTCACGCCTACAATCCAAATTAGCAAGAAGAATTCTCTGATAATGCTTGATCCTGGTAAATTCCTAATACCCTTTTAACCAATATCTTTTAACTTGGTTGATGTGTTATAATTTCATTTAATCAAAGCATTAATGAACATAAATGAACATCTGCATGCAGTAAAGAAGAGGAACATAACAAGAATTAGCAACATACGATATTGATAACGGAGTTTGTCTAGGAGGGACTACGTCTCCAGGCCTCAATGTCAAGATGGTGTAGGCCATTGCATTAAGTGCTGGATAGAGTGATGATGTACACGGATGATATTTTCTATGTCGTACAATGAAAATTCCATCACGCAAGAGCGGCTAGACCTCTCCATGAGATGTTCCACTACATGAACTCTCATTCACAAAAAGGACTCCTATCATCATGACAATTTCACTTGGATGATAACTATGAGTATCCCACCAGCATGGAAACAAATGGATCTTAATCAAACATACATGTGACAATGAGTACCACGCCAACATGGAAATAAAGGGATCTCAAACAACATGAAACAATCCATGATAGTAAATTACATCTCACATCAAGAACAAAACAACATCCCACATCAAACATCAACATGGATCTAGACATTACAATGCATCTCATAGCAAAGAGACAAAGAAGTACATGATCACACTGCATATACCTCACTTCCTAGAGCTATCTGAAGAAAATGGATGATAAACTATTGGATCTGGTTGTACCATCAATCTCGTGGTGTCGAATATCCTAAAGACGACTGCTCACACATTGAATGTTGACACATGCAACTCCACTTTGAAAAGTGGCCAAAAAACATAAGGCTCAGATGGGAAATCTGACTGCACCGTTGGATTTGTGTCATTGAGAGGTGTAGGATCGACTGTTAATTTGCTGAATTCTGAAAAAGTGAAAATCTGGGCCTTAGGGAATCTTTTAGATTCCCCCTCTTTTTCTCAAAGCTGCTGCTCCACGGGGAATCTAGAAATATGCAACTCAAAACATGAATATGATCTCTCCATTGAGATCCTTGCGAAAATATGAGAAGAATGAGTATAAGGTTGACCTCATTCTGACACCGGTGAATTTTGGCCTCTAAGGAATCAAAAAGATTCCTGAAGATTCTCCTCCACGGGTAATCTTCAAAACCATTGCTCAAATGGAAAATCTAGGTGCACCATCATCCTCCCTGCGAATTTTTGGTTAAAATGCATATAAAGTTTAATACATTATGACATAGGAAAATTTTACCTCCTTGGAATCAAAATATTCCCTTGGAATCAATAAAGATTTCCTCGAACTGCGTGTCCATCTGTTGTCTGACCTGCCTTCTCTTTGCTCATGGCTCCATTGGCCTCCCTATGCCCTCATTTCTCATGTATTCTCCATCATTCTCCATGGTTTCCTTGAACCATTTGAATGGCAGTTTATAATAAAGTGTGAGAATGAATAAGACAAAGTGTGAGGTTGGCACATTGGTTGGCATAATCATATTAAGATAGTTGTTGTTTGGAGGTTTTGAGTTCAAATCCCATTGATTCCAAATATTGTTTTAAAACCCAATTTTAGTTTTAATATAGTTTTTTCAAACTATATAATATATGGAATTCGTATCTCCATATTGTAATTGTATAAATTTAATACATATGCATGTATATCCTGGATTCTCCTTATCTAACAATATGCTACTGTTAAATACATAATCGTTTCTATTTATCTTTGCAGAAATTTAAAACACAATCTCTAATTACAATATCATGAAGAAAGATTAATCGCACATAACACAGATAATATACTGGGGAAATCTTATAGCTAAAAATCCCACTATCTTATATTATGTATTATATCATGGATCATGAAACAATTACATACAAAGCTCTAATCTTAGAGCTCTCAGTACATGAGCTAAGTGTCTCACACTGTCATACAAAAATTGGCAAGTTCCTTAGCCAATTTACTGTCTCCAGGAAGCTTGCCTCCACTGCGCAACCCCTAAATGAGTGCAATCCTGCTTTCCTTGACTACACAGTCCTCATTGGCCCATCCAATGTGTGTGTGGTTGCATGTGTGCAACCAGATAATGTCCCAACTGATAGTTTACTTCCTTTTAACCTAGAAATCAATTGGATCTCCACTAGATCTGACATGCATGTAGTTAATAGCAATAAATATTCAGTTGCATGTGAGGCCACTAATTGTGAATTAATTAATAATTAATTCACTTGATCTCTCACTAGTGTATCTTCAGTTACAACTAGCACAACTGAGTTTAACTCACTTAACTGAGTTAAACTACTTTACAACTTTCATAAAGGCACTTCCAACTCTGTTACAACTTCGAATCACTCAGTTACAACTAATTCAACCTGCATGTCCCACCAACCAACCTCTGAACTCGAAATTCCTTTAGCTAACTGATTTTCCACTTCAGTTAACTATTTCCAAGTGCTCATTGAGAATAGATTATTGTTTATTGTCCAACTAATATTAAGGGATAATAATAGTCGACATCTATCTATAAATAGACATGCAATCTATAAATAGAGTTTGCACATAAATCTATAAATAGACACACATCTATAAATAGACACGCATCTATAAATAGAATTTGCTCATGCATCTATAAATAGACATCCACCTAAAAATAGCCTAAGGCTCCATTCTAGTGTAGGTGCTTAATTTTCACTAGGATCTTCTTCTTGAATCTCAACAGTAGCGACTCCCAAAAACAAAAATGGAGGTTTTGTTTAATATGGAATTTAACCATATTTAATATGAATTTTGTTACATAACAATTTACCATATTTAAATTGATTTTGATTGTTTAATAACTATATTTAATATATAATTATTTTTGTAATGATTTTTTTTTTGTTTTTATGTGGGAAATGAAATATCATTTTGTTTTGTCTTTTCTGTAGGGGCAAGGGGCCAATGGAGGAGTGCCATGTGTCAACATCTAAGGGGCTTTCCATGTGGGTCCCACGTTCTTACTGGGACACCATGTGGCATGCTGTGGGCCCCACTTCCCTTGCCTTAACAAAATTTTAAACAGCTCTAACTTTCTTATACGAACTCGGTTTGATGAACCATTCACACCATTGCGATCAGGATGATGAGATCTACACTTTGAACCTAGTTCAAAAGCAATACGAACACTTTGATTTTTGAGCTTTCATAAGCCCTCTTTGTCCTGTGTGTGTCCCTGGAGCCACCTGGATCATTCCTCCCCACTAAGGAGGTTTTGGTCCTCCAAAATCATTAACAATAATTTGCAACTGCTGTGTACAATGTCTGCACCACAAGTGTCCTGAAAAAGGTCACCCTTCCTTCTCATTCACCTTTGTCCTTCAGAGCCATAAGCAATGAACCGACACCTGCATCCTCTGCAAACCTGTAGTAGTCTCTCGCAAATTACATGCTCAAATATGACCAACTATGACGCAAGCATTCCACACTTGCCACGAGTTTAAATACTTGGTGGTCAAGTTTACATCAAATGAAAATCACACCCCAACTATCATTGCAAGACCAAAAACATCATCGTCGCATTTCGAAGTGATGGCAAACACCTCATCACTTTACATGAAATAAATGCATCACACAATTTATACAAGAAGGCCAAAATATCATTGTTGCTTAACAAGCGATCGAAAAACACATCATCAATTTTACAGTTAAAAATGCAACATATGATTTACAAACACAGCCATGACAAGCTAACATATCTAGAAAAACAATCTAGAAAAACCATATCTCACTTATCAAAGTGAATGGATCATCTCCCTGTGGCACGTTTTCTTGTCGAATAATCGTTTCAACTGGTTCACACACTAACGATTCATCCTTAAGGTGTTGCTCTGGATGGAGCCTCGAACATGTGGCTCTTTGATGGGCACTTTGGTTGCACTGGCTACAAAAGGTCTTCTTCCTCCAAACCTGCTTAACTAGTTTATTTTTCTACTATGGGGAAGGCTTTCCATGCCTCGCCCTCCTTTGTGCTGCCATTCTTTTCCAACACTCATAAATTACATGGTTATGTAAACCAAAAAAATGACAAGTTTTCTTATGCCATGATTTATGACCATGATTAGCAACATGCTTATAATCAAAATGAACTCTGGAATAGTGAGACTTGTTATACCTTCCCTGGTGGTCTCTGGTGCGATCAAGGCGATGAGAGCTTGCCTCAGCTCTTTCAATGCAATATGCACTTCCATGGGATGATTGTGAAGTGTTCCCATCAGTCCTTTCTCCTGATGAGTTCAACAATGTCTGTTTGCCTTCGATGTCTTTCGAACATCCTCCTTCAGTGTATCTCAAACCTGCGTAGCGAGGTCTCTACACAACCTTCATTGTTATGCCCTGGCCATGAATGACAAGTCCTCCTCCTTTGTACCCCATCTTGGTAAGGAGCTTCATGTTGGTTCCTAAAATGGGAATCTCCACACTTCCAACAGAAATGATATCATGTGAAGAAACTAAAGAGGAATCAACACTGTTTACCTCAATTGTTGATTTTTAAAAAGGTGAAAAGGGCTTCTCTGAGCCTTTGTTGCACTTCACTTCCTCCAAGGCATCTGTCGCGGCTTGTAGCTTAAGCTGCAATCGTTTCTTCTCCTCCTTCTATTCCTGTAGGAGTTTCTCCAATGCTTCATGATCTGCTTGAATACTTTCATTGTGGCACTTCAATTCTTCGAATGCCTCTGTCGTGGCTTGCAATTGAAGATGTACTCGTTGCTCTTCCTTCTTCTCTTCCTGTAGGAGTGCTTTCAATGAAACGTGCTCTATTTGAAGACTTTGGTTGTCGCGCTTTAATTATTCCAATGCCTTTGTCGTGGCTTGCAATTGAAGCTGCAATTGATGTTTGTCCTCCTTCTCTTCCTGTAGAAGTGTCTTTAACTCAGCGTTATCTGCTGCTTGTTTTCATAAGCTTTGTACAACATGTCCGCTTTCTCAGACACCCTAAGCATGGTCTCATACATGTCTTTGACATCCTCCATTGCTCAACTCAGCTAACGTTCAATGGTTCACGCCTGCAATCCAAATTAGCAAGAAGACCGCTCTGATACCACTTGATCCAGGTAAATTCCTAATACCCTTTTAACCAAGACCTTTTACTTCGGCTGATGTGTTAGAATTGCATTTAATCAAAGCATTAATGAACATAAATTAACATATGCATGTGGTAAAGAAGAGGAACATAACAAGCAATAACAATATACTATATTGATAACGGAGTTTGTCCAGGAGGGACTACGTCTCCAGGCCTCGGTGTCAAGATGGTGTAGGCCTCTGCATTAAGTGTTGGAAAGAGTAATGATGTAAATGGATGAAATTTTCTCTATCATAAAAGGAAAATGACCTCACATAGGAGTGGCTGGACCTCTCCACGAGATGTCCCACTACAAGAACTCTCATTCACAAAAAAGACTCCTATCAGCATGACAATTTCACTTGCAAGATAACTATGAGTATCCTGCCAGCATGGCATGATTTGAATGGAATGTATTAGTTTTGTTGTGCTAAGTATCCAAACAGTAATTAAATTGTGTGCATCAGGTTCACTAAAGTTTGCAGGTGAAACAAATGGTATTAACTTAGTTGAAAATATTTTTATGTGAGGTTAAAGCATGTGAATTAGATTGTATAACACTGTGCAATAGTATATAACAGAGAAATAAACATCACATGTAACAATACTCAGCAAATTTGATGAAGCAGTTCACCCCTCCTGGGTTACATCTGCTGGTCCAGATCCCAATGGCATGTCCCTCATAACTTATTGCTAAAAAATGGTAAGTAAATGTGATAAAAAGCCTAAAATGGATGTGATATCTTTAAAAATAGCTTCAGAATTCTTGAATTAGTCAGAAATGACTATTTATTTGCAGAAAACAGAGAATGGATGCTCAAAACACTGAAAATACCCAAGTGGCCCTAGTGGCTCCTTAACCTCTCCTAAAGCAAAAACTGCACAAGATGACCTATTGTTTGTGCTCAACCTAGTCTCCTAAATTGAGTTCATTAATTGTCAACCAGGGTTGGTAAACTGCTGAAGTGAAGTGCACTGTATGTGCCTAGGATTTTGTTTCTTAATGCGTTGTGTTTAGTGTTTTATGATGTTTTTGGTCTTTTGATGGTTTTATGTTCACAAGGAAAAGAACTAAATGCTGGTGGAAAGAAGCTACTGGTTAAAAACAGAGTGAAGCCTAATTTGTTGATGACAAATGACAAATGCAAATGCAAATACTGAAACAGAATCAAACCTAAACTATGACTAAGCAGAATACAAAGCTTGATAATGATTTCAAGAAAATGAATCAAAACATAAACTTAACTTGTCCAATTCTTTCATTAAAGGTATTTTGGAAGAGCTCGAGAAATGGGCAGCTAAGTATACAAATTCTCCTAACTAAACAATTAAACAATCAGCTTATAATGATACAACATCTTATCCATGATTAAAGGTTTGTTGAAGCATATTTGGAGAAGAACATTGGTAATATCATAAGATCTCTACTCTAAGACTAGCTCCTAATTCTATTCTACAACTTAGTTTAACATCACTAAACTTTACTCAAAAGTTATAGATTTCTTTTTAAAGTAGTCTTTTTAGGAAAGGGTTTGTTTATGAAATGGTAAAGAGGTTGCAAAAGTACTTCAGGCCTTGGGCTGATACTGTCTTCTGTCCAGATGGCTATGAGTCAATTATAGATTTGGAACAAAAGAGGTTTTGTAAATAATGAAGGCCGTGGTGTTTAAGTTTAACAACTAATGTAATTCAATATGCAATGGATGACAACTAAATGTGGAATGTAAATACAATGAGCTAAGCTAGAACTGAACTAAGGTGTCACTAGTCTACAATAAACAGTGCTGAACTAACAAGCCATTATCAAACTTAAAACGAAATAACAGAGCATGAATTGAATGCAATTTGACTCCGGAGTACCCTAACTAAGTTATCATGCAATTAATCTATGGAATTCTACAGCCTATTTTGTCCGTCATGAATGGTATTTTGGAAGAGCTTGTTAGAAAAATCTTGGCTGTACAATTCAGTGCAAATGCAAACATAAAGACTGAAAGCAATTACAATTAAAAACTAAGACATCACAGCTATTTCCTACCCATTGTTATGATATTTTGGAAGAGCGTTTTAAGAGTAAGATCAACTATGCTACTTAGTGTAAACAAACAACTGAAACCTTCAGTATCACAGTCATGCCTTAGACATCATAAGAATTTTTTGGAAGAGTTTACTAGAATAAGTTCAACTGTGATAATGAACAAAAGAAATTACAAATAAAACCTATAACACTACAGCCATTTCCAATTCATTATCATGATCTTTTGGAAGAGTTTCTTAGAACAAGTATAGCTATAGTGACTAATGAAATTAACTATGAACTCAAACTTCAAAAACGTGAAAACGACTAAGATACTTATCTAAATTGCAAAAGTAAAGCCGTGCAGGAGGCAGGGGCCCTCTACCACCAGACGGAATCTAACTCAAAATCAACTCAACGCGTTCAAAGCAATGCTGTCTTCTTCATTAAAGGAAAATAACTTGAAACAAAGTATTCTCGGTCTTCAGAAATATAGCAGTCAATCCCTGAAATCTAAGCAAAATCTAGAGCTAGCCTCTCGGTTTCCCGAGTGCATTTATATCAAATCTTCATAACATAACTTGCAACAATACGGGGATCATTGTCTTTTCATATCAAAATCATACTAGAACTCTAAAGATGGTAGCGTAGAGGGACAAAGGACATCTGGATTGTCCTAGTCCTATTAGGAGTCTGCCTCATTGAATGAGTTCCCACGTACCAAAACCACGTCCAGAATTCGGTTCATTCTTCATGGTGAGCAACGAACGATGAGGACATGATGTGGAATATGCCCATGTGTGGCTTTTCCTGAGAGGACACCTAGAACATGCTTGAATGTGAAGACAGTTGCAGAATTGGCGGTTAGCTACGGAATGTCTGCATTCTGTAGCTAGTTTCAATTCAAAATGCATTACAATGACAAAATCACAAAACTTAGCAAGTTAGCCATGTTATTCATTCTAAAAGTAATTTTAACTAATTTCATTGATCATTTGGGCCTGGGATAACAATGGACAAAGGAAAATGGAGTGAAGTAAGATAAAAAAAATAACAATCTTGGGGCTCAACATACCCCCACTGCTGACTTCTTGCATGTCCTCATGCAACTTATTCCATAAACTCAGAGACTTCTGCAAGAACATCCAACCCTCTTCTTCTTCTTTGCCTGGAAGTTTAAGGTCTTCTGGGCTTCCTGATGACTAGCTTGAACCTTAAATTAGTAAGTGCCCTGATTAGCTTCTTGTTCCTCTTTTTCAACTTTTCATTAGCCTTTTCCACTTTGTCCATTTGTAGAGACAAGGTTGAGTTCATACTGGTTTTGAGTTTGACTTGTTCCTTCAGAATATCATTCTTAGTTCTGATATGTCTATTAAGTACTTCTAGCTCGTACTTATCTCTTCTTAACACATATATTTCGGACAGTGGAGGACTAGGGGTTCTCTCTTTACTCTCTGAAGCTTTCCTTTCCAATGTTTCAACATAGTCATAAACTTCTTGCTGTGCAGGGTCAATTTCAGGGGTTTCTTCATTAAAATCTTCTTCAACATCTTCTTCAATAGATGTTTCTTCATCTTCTATGTTTATCACCCCGGTTTGTTTGATCTGTGTTTTCCTTAGTTTCCCACTGAGTCTATGGCTTCTTCTTGGCTGGGATGATCCCTCTCCTTTTTCTATGGCAGATTTTCTGATTACCCTCTCTTCCTTAAGCTGTCTCTTAATCTGAGTCAACTTCTCAGAGATTATTTCTTCACTACTTTCCTGTACTATTTTGTCAATTTCAATTTTAGAGGCTCTCCATTTTCTACTTTTCTTTGTAGGCTGATGTTCAGGTGAAGGCTCTTTTGGTTCCTCAAAGTGATTTCTTACCAAGAAATTATCCCAAGTATCTTTTGTTTTAGCTAAATGGTGTTCAATTAAAATATTAACCAAGCCATGATGGTATAGAGTTGTCTCTAGGAATTGGACTCTCCTTTGAACACCAGAAGCCATCTTTTTTAAAATTTGAAGCAAGAAATAGGGAAAATTTAACTCTTCCTCCAGAAAATGCATTATCAACCTAATATGGTAAACATAAAATGTGCCATATCTACCTTCACAAGTGATAAATTTTTGTAGAATAAGCAATATGTTTCTCCATTTATTTTTTAATGCAGAACTTGGAATTCCCTTTTTAAACACAGTGACATCCATACCTGGTGATTTTAGGATTTGCTTCCATGATTCATTATGAAATTCTCTGTTTTTAAACCATATTTCTCCATGTCTAAGAAATCTTGTTGCTTTTGCAATAAAAACCTCTGTGACAATGAATTTAACATCTCCAACTTCAACCTCAGCTCCTTTGAATGACCTTGCAAATGTTTTAGTAACTTCTTTGTGGAAGCCATTAAATTTCTCAAGGAATTGCAGCCATCCTGCCTGTTGCAACATTTCTCTGCTTTGAGGGTATCCTTCCAGGTATTTTGTGCCCACTAGTTCAGTTCTCACAATGAGGCCCATAATTTCTTCTTCAATCTTCAGATTAATACTCTTTCTGCTCACGGAGACAATGACTTCAACCCTCAAACTGATATTCCTCTCCTTCACGGTAATAGTGCTTCAATCTTCAAACTAATATACCTCTGCTCACAGTGACAATGGCTTCAACTTTCAAACTGATATATCCTTGCTTCACGGTGACAATGGCTTCAAATTCCAAACTGATATACCTCTGCTTCACGGTGATAGTGGCTTCAAATTTCAAACTGATATACCTCTGCTCACGGTGATAGTGGTTTAATATTTCAAACTGATATACCTCTGCTCACGGTGATAGTGGTTTAATATTTCAAACTGATATACCTCTGCTCACGGTGATAGTGGTTTAATATTTCAAACTGATATACCTCTACTCACGGTGATAGAGATACCTCTGTTTTGCGGAATGAAATGATGAAGGGCTGGCTACGGAATGGAGTGATAGGAAGTAGTTACGGAACGAGTTAATGAAGTGAGGTGAAGAAAACAAATCAATGAGTGAAAATACTGCGGAGATTTTTTTACAACGGATTCAAAAATCATCATTAAATGATTTGGCTGGGTGACGTAAGAAAATCAAACACTTCAGCCTTTTAACCGCTTAAATGATGATCGGGTATAAAATTTGAAATGAAGGATTTTTATCCAAAGTTTTGCGGAGGGTATATTTGGCATGATCAATAAAAATAATCAAAACAACTTTTCGAATGATTCATAACTAGATTATACTAAAGTTTTCATGAAATGCCATTATAATCAGAACTTGTTACCTTTGCTTTTCATTTGCTTTTTGTGGTCTCTATATACTTTGTTCTCCTCTGGAAACCATTACTTTGTGAGTCCTCATAATCCTTCTTAATTTTGCTTGTCCATGGATATACTGGATTATCTTGTTGCAATTCAATGTCTGTTGATCAGTGCCTTCAGGATCTGTAGCTGCGGAATGACTGCCTGGCTGCGGAAAGTCTAATTAGCTGCAGAATGTCTGTTTAGCTGCAAAATGTACATGTAGAGAGTTTTAATCATGGAATGAAGTGGTTTGGAATATACATGAAATATTATATGGAATGGGTGAAGATAGATGATGAAACATGGTATAATGGGATATGTATGAAGTGAATGATGGAGTGGGATGGATTATAATTTATGAAATGGAGTGGAAAAATATAGGAAATGGCTTGCAATCCATGACATGTGTTATTCATTTGCAGAAAAACATCAAACTTTAAATTTTGATATGGAAATGAGGTGGATGAAGTATGGAATGAGATGAATGAAATATGGAATGAAGTGAAATATAAATGAATGAAATGGAGTATGGATGGATAAGTAAATGGAATGAAATGAAATGAGATGGATCATAAGTGCAATGGATCTGAACTTATGATTTTGTAACAGCTGCTTGCAAAAACAAAATGGAAAAGTTAGAGTGTCAGAAAGACTCTGATTTTCACCCTATCTTTTTTGTATAAACATGCCAATCAATGATTGGTTTTCATGTTTATAATTTATTATTATTGTTATTATTTTTTTAAAGAAATGCTTCAGAAAATTTAATCAAGTTGATGAAGAAGAAATATTCTTCTTCATTAACTTCACATCACTGTTTTTCTGAAACTTCTTGACAAATTATTCTCTCGAGAGTGGTTTGTGATACAGCTTCAATCTATGACCATTCACAAGAAAAGTGACCTCTTCTTCATCTATTGTCCTGATTTTTACTGCTCCATTGTCAAAAATTTCAACAATTTCATATGGCCCAAGCCAATGTGTTTGAAATTTACCTTGAAAATCCTTGAATTTTGACTCAAACAAGAGAGCCCAGTCACCTTCTTTGAACTTCTTCTCTTTGATGTACTTGTCATGCCATCTAGTCCTTTGCTGTTGGACTAGACTTGTTTTCTGAACTGCATCTTGTTTGATCTCATCCAATTCATTAATCTGCTCCAATCTATGCTTTTGTGCCTCCGTTAAATCAAGTCCTAGCTAAACTGCCATTTTGAAAGTTTGAATCTGGAACTCTATGGGAAACAAAACTTTCTTTCCATAAACAAGTTCATAAGGAGTATGACCTGTTGTGTTTCTCCATGTAGTTCTTTAGGCCCACAAGGCTTCAGGAAGCCTATCTACCCAATCTCTTCTATGTAAATGAACAGTCTTTGTTAGGATTCCTTCAATGACCTTATTAGTAGATTCCACTTGACCATTTGCTTGTGGATGATAAGGAGTATATTTTATATGCCTGATTTTGTACCTCTCCATCATTTGTTCCACTAGCCTTGATGTAAATTGAGCTCCTTGATCTGTAACAATTTCCCTTGGAACACCAAAACGAGTAAAAATATCCTCAAAAAGAAAAGTAACTACAGATGCTTCATTAGCAACAAGTAATGGCTTGGCTTCTACCCATTTGGTAACATAATCAGTGCAAACTAATATATATCTTTTTTGTCTTGATGGAGGACTAATAGGTCCTACAAAATCCAAAGCCCATTTTTCAAAAGGTTCAATATGTACCTGAGGTTGTAATGGCATCTCACCTGAAGGAGAAGGTTTCCCTACCCTTTGGCAACTGTCACACCTTTTGACATACTCTTTAGCATCCTTAAACAAGGATGGCCAATAATATCCTAAATGAAAAATCTTATAAGCTGTCCTCTTATCAGCAAAGTGTCCGCCACAAAGTTCATCATGACATGCTTTGAGAATCTCAGGCATCTCATCTTCCCGAACACATCTCCTAATGATCAAATCTGGACCTGTCTTGTACAACTCATTAGCAACCCATGAATATTTTGCATTGTCATAAATGATTTTTCTTTTATCTCTTGCATTCATTATTGAAGGAAATTTTCCTGAAACTAAATAATTAGCAATGTCAGCAAACCAAGGAGTTTGAGTAGAAATTGCAAAAAGATATTCATTAGGAAACTGATCTTCAACTGGAGTGTCATCTTTGATGTTTTGGAGTCTAGATAGGAAATCAACTACTGTGTTTTGTTTTCCAGGCCTATCTAGAATGGTAATGTTGAATTCTTGTAAAAGAAATAACCATCTTATGACTCTGCCATTAGTAATTGATTTGTTCATTAAGTATCTAATTGCAGAATGATTAGTGTGAACAAAAGTTTCATAGCCTGTTATATAGTGTCTAAATTTGTTTATGGCATGAACAATAGCTAAAAACTCTTTTTCAGTTACAGTATAGTTTAACTCTGCAGGAGTCAAATTTTTACTGGTATAGTAGATGGCATAAGGAATTAGGTCTTTTTGTCCCAATACTGCTCCTAGAGCTGTATCAGAGGCATCGGTTGAGATATGAAAAGGTAACTTCCAGTTAGGTCCCCTTAAAATAGGTGCTTCAGAATTTTTTGTTTTCAGGGTTTCAAAGGCTAACTGGCAATCATAATTCCATTTAAATTCACAATATTTGGTAAGTAATTTGAAGAGTGGAGATGCTATCTTGGTGAAGTTTTCTATAAACCTCCAATAATATCCTGTAAATCCTAGAAAACTCCTAACATCTTTTTGACAACTTGGAATAGATAAGTTAGAGATGACTTCAAATTTTGACTCATCAACTGAATCCAATCCTCTCTAAAGAGACATGCCCCAAAACAATACTCTTCGCAAAAATCATAAAACATTTTTCATGACTAAGTGAAAGGTTTGCTTCTTGACATCTTTTTAAGACTTTTTCCAAGTTTTCTAAAGCCTCTTCAAATGTGTCCCCATAAACCGTGAAATCATCCATGTACACCTCTACACAGTCATGTATTAGATCCGAAAAAATTCCTAATACTGCCCTTTGGAATGTTGCAGGTGCATTGCATAATCCAAATGGCAATACTCGGTAGGCATAGGTACCCCAAGGACAGGTAAATGTGGTTTTTTCTTGGTCTTCAAGTGCTACTTGGATTTGATTGTAACCACTAAACCCATCTAGGAATGAAAAGTACTTTTTGCCAGCTAATGTATCTAATACTTGATCTATGAAAGGTAAGTGAAATTATTCCTAAGAGTAGCTTTGTTTAGTTCCCTTGTGAGGTCAACACATACCCTCCATTTACCATTTTTTGAAATAAATTACCAAGTTGAATTACAATTACCATCTTCGAAATAGGATAGATGAAATTAACATTTAACAATTTTTGCAATTCCTCTTTAACAATTTTCCTAAGATTTGGATTCATCCGTCTTTGAGGCTGTCTGATTGGTTTGCAATTTGCCTCTATATAGATGTGATGAGTACAAGTCTTGGGACTTATCCCTTTCATGTCAGTGTATTCCCATGCATATGCAGAAGAATGTCTCTGTAATACTTTGACTAACTCTTCTTGTTGAGATTTTTCTAGGTTCTTATTTATGTTCAAAGTTTTTCCTAGAAATATCTCACTTGTAGAGCTGCCAAATTTATCCATAGAATGAAGAGACATCTGCCTTGATGACAAAAACTCAATATTGGATCCCTCTTGAAATGATTCATGTTTGTGTTCTAGAGAGGATTCAAAGTTTTCTAGAGTATTTAGAATTTGATTATCTTCACTAATTTCTGAAATTATGAAGAGAGGTTATAAATCTTCTTCATCCTCTATCCATTGAGTGTCATCTAAATCTGTAATTGTCCTAGCTGGAGGATATAAAGTGAATTTCTTAGTTTAACTACCATCAGAGATGTACATAGCACCGGATCTACAACTAATAAAAGCATCAGCTGTAGCCAACCAAGGTCTTCCTAATATAACAGGATGTCCTCCTAGATTATTCTTAGGAGTTAGGATCATGAAATCCACATGGTACTCCCAAGAATCTAGGGACACTGGAATGTCTTCTATTACCCCATCTGGTTTGATCACAGATCTGTCTGCTAATTGTAATAATGTGGGTGTAAAGAGAAGATTAGGAAGTTTCAGTTTATCCATGATTTGTCTACTCATGATATTGATTGCTGCTCCTAAATTAATGAGTGTGTTTTGGATCTCAATTCCATTGATGTGAATTTTAACAACTGGATTTCCTGGGTCTAGATACTTTGGAATAGCAATCTTACCCATCATGATATCTGCTATTTTTCCTACCAGTTGAATTTTCTTTGTCTCTCTTATTCTTTTCTTGTTTTCTTCATACTCAACTCCTTTATTGTTTTTGCTAAAATTGGAATTTCCTTGATGGCTTGTAATAATGGAATCTTAATGCAAACATTTCTCAGCTCATCTAGGAAATCATAATTAGGCACCATAATTTTTTTTTCTACACCTCTATCAATTTGTAATCTTTCTGGAAAGGGAGGTATAGAAGTAGATGTGGATGGTTGCTCTAATACAGGAGTTGAAATTATTGGATCTTTTTGTTTTAATTTTTCAGTGTTTGGGTCTTGAAAAGATGTGTCTTCCTCAAGACTTTTATTCACCCGTAGAGAGTCTTCCTCAGAGTTATCTTGTTCTTGTATGATCACATAAGGTTTCCTCTTTTCAAGTATTCTTCCAGACCTAAGTTGAACATCACTAAGGTCTAAAGGAGTAATTAAATAAGTTGGAAACTGTTGGCCTTCTATCATGTATGTGTTCTGAGGATTTTATTATTGGGGTTTGGTATGGGTTGAGCAGGCAATTGATTTGATTTTTGAGGGAATGGTAATGGAAGTGGTTGATTTTGATGTGGTAGGTTCTGATGATGTTGTTGAGGATTTTGAGGATAAAAATGTGGGTATGGTGGATAGGATGGTGGATACTGATAGTACTGAGAGTATCTTCCATAGGGATTTTGTGCTCCTTGTGCCCAAGATTGAGATTGATTTTGAAATTGAGGCCAAGGTTGTTGCCAAGAATTCCAAGGTGGAGGTTGGTTATACATTTGATCATGGAATCCTTGTGTTTGAGGTCCCTGCCAAGGCCTTCTAGAGACAAAATTGAGAGATTCTGTGGAATCTGTAGGAGTTTCCTCTTGAAAGACAGCTTTGAGACCAGGAAGAGAAGGACAATTCTTGGTCTCATGTTTTTCAGAACAAATGACACAGGTCTCTACAACTTTTACATCCAAAGGACACTTTCTCAAGGCATGTTTCTTTCTACATTTGGGACAAAAGATTGCCAAGGCATCAGATTCAGCTTTTTTCTTGTTTTGTATCTTAAGGGTGTCTATTTGTTCACTAAGACTCCCTAATATGTCATATTTGAAATCATCAAGCATGTGTCCTATTTCTGATCTACTTACTGTCCCAGAAGCAGACTTACTTGCCCTTGCAAGAGCAGGATCTCTTGGACCTTTTATAGTTTTAGATTTCCCTCTTGAAAGGTTGATACATAACTCAAATATTTCAGGTAATGTGAGCTGTGATATATCCCCTTTTCCCATCATGTTAAGGATATCCAACCATTCATCCCTAATTGTTTTCAACAAAAGAGCTTTTAAGGTGTCTTGATCTAGGTTTTCCATTTTTTCTCTTTTGATGTTGTAATGAAATTTCTCCAACAAATCTTCCAAGTTTTCATCTTCTTTTTGTAACATCTTAAACACTTCTTCCTTATGATTGAACGACATACAATAATCCAAATACCTCTCTAGAAATTCTTGTTTCATATCTTCCCATGTCCTAATAGAACTGTTGATCAAACTCATAAACCACTTCAATGCTGCTCCTTTCAATGTTGAAGGAAATAGTTTAAGTTTTTGAGCATCTTGTAAGTAGTCATAAGTTCTACACAGGATTTCAAATTCAAATAGGAAGGTTTCAGGATCTTCATTTTTAAGTCCATAGAAGTTTGGAAGGACAGAGGTGAAATGTTTTTCATGGTTGTATTGGTTTCTTCATCTATTATAGGGAACCCAAAAGAGCTTCCCATTTCTCTTCTACCTCTTCCTCCTTCTGCACCTCTACCTCCTTCTCCTCTACCTCTACCTCTACCTCCAAATAATGTGTGTTCTCCATTAAAGAATCCTCCTCCCTCTCATGGCTGATTCCTCTCGTAGCGGGTGTTTGTGTCCCTGAAGGTATCTTTGGATCTTTCTTCGAAGTGCGTCTGTGGATGAAGTAAAGGTTTCTTTGATTGAATATTCCATCTTAAAGTCTTCTAGAAGTCTGTGATCAGTAGCAGACAGAATGTGGTCTGAAGCCATGCATTTTAGTTTCTGGTCTAGTAGTCAGTGGTGTTCTAGGAATCAAACTTCTCGTCACGTTTGGTGAATATACCTTGAGTCTCTCTCTCTACGCATATAATCGTTTTTGGGAGTTAAAACAAAGGTTACCTAGTTTTCACTTCTCAAGAATACGCCAAAATGTTTGTGCTCAACCTAGTGTTCCTAAATTGAGTTCATTAATTGTCAACCAGGGTTGGTAAACTGCTGAAGTGTGGTGCACTATATGTGCCTAGGTATTTGTTTCTCACTACGTTGTGTCTAGTGCTTTTATGATGTTTTTGGTTTTTTTTTTATGGTTTTATGTTCACAAGGAAAGAACTAAATGGCTGGTGGAAAGAAGCTACTGGTTAAAAACAGAGTGAAGCCTAATTTGTTGATGACAAATGACAAATGCAAATGCAAATACTGAAACAGAATCAAACCTAAACTATGACTAAGCAGAATACAAATCTTGATAATGACTTCAAGAAAATGAATCAAAACATAAACTTAACTTTTCCAATTATTTCATTAAAGGTATTTTGGAAGAGCTTGAGAAATGGGCAGCTAAGTATACAAATTCTCCTAACTAAACAATTAAACAATAAGCTTATAATGATACAACATCTTATCCATGATTAAATGTTTGTTGAAGCATATTTGGAGAAGAACATTGGTAACATCATAAGATCTATACTCTAAGACTAGCTCCTAATTCTATTCTGCAACTTAGTTTAACATCACTAAACTTTACTCAAAAGTTATGGATTTATTTTTAAAGTAGTCTTTTGAGGAAAGGCTTTTTTTATGAAATGGTAAAGAGGTTGCAAAAGTACTTCAGGCCTTGGGCTGATACTGTCTTCTGTCCAGATGGTTATGAGTCAATTATAGATTTGGAACAAAAGAGGTTTTGTAAATAATGAAGGCTGTGGTGTTTAAGTTTAACAACTAATGTAATTTAATATGCAATGGATGACAACTAAATGTGGAATGTAAATACAATGAGCTAAGCTAGAACTGAACTAAGGTGTCACTAGTCTACAATAAACAGTGCTGAACTAACAAGCCATTATCAAACTTAAAACGAAATAACAGAGCATGAATTGAATGCAATTTGACTCCGGAGTACCCTAACTAAGTTATCATGCAATTAATCTATGTAATTCTATAGCCTATTTTGTCCATCATGAATGGTATTTTGGAAGAGCTTGTTAGAACAATCCTGGCTGTACAATTCAGTGCAAATGCAAACATAAAGACTGAAAGTAATTACAATTAAAAACTAAGACATCACAACTATTTCCTACCCATTGTTATGATATTTTGGAAGAGCGTTTTAAGAGTAAGATCAGCTATGCTACTTAGTGTAAACAAACAACTGAAACCTTCAGTATCACAGTCATGCCTTAGACATCATAAGGATTTTTTGGAAGAGTTTACTAGAATAAGTTCAACTGTGATAATGAACAAAAGAAATTACAAATAAATCCTACAACACTACAGCCATTTCTCATTCATTATCATGATCTTTTGGAAGAGTTTCTTAGAACAAGTATAGCTATAGTGACTAATGAAATTAACTATGAACTCAAACTTCAAAAATGTGAAAACAAACTAAGATACTTATCTAAATTACGAAAGTAAAGCCGTTCAGGAGGCAGGGGCCCTCTACCACCAGACGGAATCTAACTCAAAATCAACTCAACGCGTTCAAAGCAATGCTGTCTTCTTCATTAAAGGAAAATAACTTAAAACAGAGTATTCTCGATCTTCAGAAATATAGCAGTCAATCCCTGAAATCTAAGCAAAATCTAGATCTAGCCTCTCGGTTTCCCGAGTGCATTTATATCAAATATTCATAACAGAACTTGCAACAATACGGGGATAATTGTATTTTCATATCAAAATCGTACTAGAACTCTAAAGATGGCAGCGTAGAGGGACAAAGGACATCTGGACTGTCTTAGTCCTATTAGGAGTCTGCCTCCTTGAATGAGTTCCCACGTACCAAAACCACGTCCAAAATTCAGTTCATTCTTCATGGTGAGCAACGAACGATGAGGACATGATGTGGAATATACCCATGTGTGGCTTTTCCTGAGAGGACACCTGGAACATGCTTGAACATGAAGACAGCTGCAGAATTGGCGGTTAGCTATGGAATGTCTGCATTCTATATCTAGTTTCAGTTCAAAATGCATTACAATGACATCACAAAACTTAGCAAGTTAGCCATGTTATTCATTCTAAAAGTAATTTTAACTAATTTCATTGATCATTTGGGCCTGGGATAACAATGGAC
The DNA here is from genome assembly GCA_034641835.2 of Pinus albicaulis. Taxonomy (NCBI): domain Eukaryota; kingdom Viridiplantae; phylum Streptophyta; class Pinopsida; order Pinales; family Pinaceae; genus Pinus; species Pinus albicaulis. The sequence goes on from CM076573.1 coordinate 20,525,022, forward strand.
AAAGGAAAATGGAGTGAAGTAAGATAAAAGAAAGAACAATCTTGGGGCTCAACACCTATGATGACTCTAAAAACTCTGCCAATGTGTTCATAATGGCCAAATTAGCCAAAAATTACTATTCATTGATAAAAAATGGTCGAAATCTCCAAGAGTCATGACACAAACAGTAATTTTCCCAATCACTCCTAAGAAAGCTCCTCCAAAACTGGAGGAACTCTAGTTAACACTGACAATTTAGCAACTAGTGCCGAAACTGGAGGTCCGCCAGCCGAAACCATCGGCGGACTGGCAGTTAAGTTAAATGCTGCAGAACTGCATCATGTGAACGCACCGGTGTGAACGCTGATTTAACCGCTGGGTTGCACGAGGTTAAGGTCACGTATGAAGGGTCATACAGTGGGGGGGGGATTGGTCCTTAGGGGCTAGCCTCCCCAACCCCCGCCATGATTTTCATGAAAATTCAAATAGATTCGGCACCCTGAGGGGTTAAGAAACACCCCGTAGGCTGAATGGTCAGGCACGTGTGTGCTTGTGCGGGAGGTCTTGCGTTCGATTCCCTTAGTCTCCAAAAAAATTTTTACAATAAAATTTGACCTACAGCCTGGGGCTATGTGGCACCCGATGATTGGCTTAAAAAATATATTAAAAAAAATATTTTTTAAAAAATATATATTTTTTGAAAGTTTTTATACAAAGTCAAATTGGGTCAAAGTCATTTTTTTGGAGTTTACTGGTCTTTTCAAACCTTCATAACTTCTGCATACGACCTCCGTTTGGAAGACCATTTGCGGCGCTAGAATCGTAGTGATGAGACATTTCCGATCACTCAGGTTCGAACTTGTTTCAGGCACTTTCATTTTTGAGCATTTTTTGAACAATGGACATGATCTCCTGATCATGGAAACAAAGGGATCTTAATCAAACATACATGTGACAATTAGTATCTTGCTAACATGGCAATAAAGGGATCTCAAATAACATGAAATAATCCATGATAGTAAATTACATCTCGCATCAAGAACAAAGCAAGATCCCAAATCAAACATCAACAGGTATCTATACAACACAATGCATCCCATAGCAAAGAGACAAAGAAGTACATGATCAAACTGCATATACCTCACTTCCTAGAGCTATCTGAAGAAAACAGATGATAAACTGGTGGATCTGGCTGTACCATCAATTTCATGGCGTCGAATATCCTGAAGACGACTTCTCACACATTGAATGCTGACACCTGCAACTCCACTTTGAAAATTGGTCAAAAAACATACGACTCAGTTGGGAAATCTGACTACATCGCTGGATTTGTGTCAACGAGAGGTGTAGGATCGATTGTCAATTTTTTGAATTCTGACAAAGTGAAAATTTGGGCCTTAGGGAATGTTTTAGATTCCCCCTAGATTGCTCAAAGAAGTTTCTCCAGGTGGAATCTAGAAATTTGCAACTCAAAACATGAATCTGATCTCACCATTGAGATCCTTGCGAAAATATGAGAAGAATGAGAATAAGGTTGACCTCATTCTGACACCGATAATTTCAGCCTCTAAGGAATCTAAAAGATTCTCTCAAGATTCTTGAAGATTCTCCTCCACAGGGAATCTGTAAAACTGCTGCTCAAATGGAAAATCTGGGTGCACCATTGCACTCCCTATGAAATTCTGGTTAAAATGCATATAAATTTTAATACATTCTGACACAGGAAAATTTTACCTCCTTCGAATAAGAAGATTCCCTTGGCATCAAAAAATATTCCCTCGAACTGCGTGCATCATCCTGCCTCAAATTGTGTGTTCGTCTGCTGCCCGACTTGCCTTCTCTTTTCTCACGACTCCATTGGCCTCCCTGTGCCCTCATCTCTCATGTATTCTCCATCATTCTCCATGGTTTCCTTGAACCATTTGAATGTCATTTTATAATAAAGTGTGGGAATGAATAAGACTAAGCGTGAGGTTGGCACATTGGTTGGCATAATCATATTAAGGTAGTTGTTGTTGGGAGGTTTTGAGTTCAAATCCCATTTGTTAGCGCTCGAATCTGCCTTAGGCTGAAGAAGGCGAGGCTCGAGGCAACATCAAACCAACCTTAGCCTCGTAGCTAGCCCTACGAGGACAGGAGAGGGCTCTCTCCGGGTCTATCTCGGCGGAAAATTTTCAAAGGGGCTGAGACGACCGATAAAGAAAACTGATTTTAGGCTAGTAAATGGATAGAAAAGGGTTTTTAATAAATAATTGGGTTTTCTGGGCTGTGTGGGGCAAAGAACAGCTTGAACAGAGAAATATAATCAAAAACACAGATTATCTCCTGAGGCAAGGTAGGCAAGAAATTTAACAATTAAATTGAGATAAACGGAATGGCAAGACTGCTGAGAAGTCGACAAGGGCATAGAAGATGGATCCTTGTCGAACAGAAGAAAACATTAACTATGAATACTTCCTCAAGACAGAGCAAATAAATTGAATTCTGCCTTTTTCACTTAAAAGAATTCAACAGAAATGATTTAGGAATGAAATGAAAAAAACATCACAAGATACATATGAGACAGAGAAGAAACATATATCAAATGTCATACCACATGAATCTCAAGGGTCAGAGCTGTATTTTTCATTAAACTCTCTGTCAAAAACTGTACAAGAAAGCGCTCTGTTCTCCTCCACGCACTAGCTCTCAGAACTCTCCCCCCAAAATGTTCTTACAATACATTAAATAAACTATGAGAAGTGCTAACTAATCGATGAAAATAAGGGGCAGTTACATCAATAATCATGAAAATAGGAAGACTCTACTCTAAAAGGAATAGCGTTATATTTGTTTGTTGATGACCAATGACTTGATAGAACCTGTAGCTAGACTTTCTGAGCTGCAGCTTGAAGACCCAAAATAGACCACCAATTCGATTTCCTTGCTGGGATAGTTATCTGCTTTTTGACTTCTGACTTTGATTGCCACGTTATATTTTACCATTTGAAAATCTCTGGAGCGCAGATCATTAACTGTTTGAAAATCTCTGCTGGCCATTTCAAAGACATAAACTGGAGCGTAGACTAACAAAGGACAGAAATAGGCAATCGAATCTTTGAATGCCACTTTGCACTGCTCCCAAATGTTTCTGGAAATGCGTTGGCCACTTTCCCAAAATTAGAAAAGATCTTGATATATTTAACGCTGAAATATGGATCAAATCCACCGCATACATTCTAAAGATGGATCGAATGCTGGATTGCAATCGACTGCCACATTACATTTTCCATGTGCTTATCACCACATCATACATATACTTATACCTTTAATTCACCTGAAGAAGGTTCTATCATGAAACAACGGCTTATATAAACAACTCAATGCGGCCATCAACTATCTGATGCGAATGGACCATTTTCCTGAAAACACTGTTTCCATTTCCACTCTGAACTTCATCAGCAAATTTATAATAAGCAGAGTCTTTTGGAATTAAAAGAACATTCTGCCCAAGAAGCTTTTCATATACATCACGAGCAGAATGACCAACAGCAAGAACGACTGCATCAGATATAATATTTCGCAGATTGGTTCTTGAGTCACCTCCTGCGTCAAACTCCAACAACCTGTGTTTGCCTCACCAGCAGGTCATCCTTTCGAGTACCAAACATTATCTGAACTCCCATTTCTTGTAAATGTTTCCAGAAGTTGAGTAGTATGTGAACCAATCCATCAGTTCCCAAGTGTGGCTTGCCATCAATCAATATAGATGCTGGAGCTCCAAAATGAATAAGTGTTTTTAGCACCATTTGCACGTTGTCACTATTCTTTCCACATCAAAATCACCACAAGCATAATAAAAATCTACTGCACAATGATCAAAACTTGTTTGCAATTCGTTGAAGTCGTTTTGGATGAAGACTGGGCGCACAAATGAATTTCTGGGTGCTGTTACTCTGTGGGTCGCATGCGTTCAAGTGGGTCGCATTTGAGCCAAGTGGGTCGCATGCGCCCAAGTGGGTCTCACGACCTCCAGATTCTGTCAACACTTCTGCAAAGCACGATTTTGACTTGCTCCAAGCACTGTCCACTCGTAAATGTCAAGATAAATATATTATCGAATTTGAGTTCTGCCTAAAGACCAAACTCCATCATCAATAACGATATCCAATGTGAATCTTTTATGCAGATGAGAGTAATTATTTCAATTGAACAAGTTTTGATGGAAAGGTTATGGATTTACATGTGTGTGATACGTAAGTCCTCTATCTTTAACGCCAATATTAAGCCCATCTATGAATTGTCTCAACCATTTGGGGGAATAAAGCGCTGACACTCTCATTAATAAGGGTCTGGAAGAACTGTATTGCATCCTCATCATCCAAATCCAAACGGAACTTTTCTTGAAGCTTAAGAATCTCTTTCTCCAGATCAGATGCAATAGCAGGAATGCTTGCTCCAGCCATTAAATGGAACAAATTCAGGAATGAGATTATTGGATTTTCTCAGGATATTGTAGGCCTCGCAGCAATAAGATTTGAATCTCCCATAGTATTGACTTTCTGCTCCACCCATTGCTTCTACCATTTCCTTGCACAGTTTCATTGGTGGTGGAAACGGTTTAGGATCTTTACCAAGAATGTAACCAGAGTCAACATGAAAGAGTCTTCCATCATCCCTCAAAAGAAGATTATCAAGATGCCTGTCACCAACGCCAAGGATGTAGGTAATAACACAGTAGCCAGCACAACTTTTAATAAACGTTTCCAGTCATGTTGCTGTGATGCCAAATGGTCCATTTTCATCAGGATGATATTGCTGCAGATAGTTTACAAGACTCCGATGTTCTGAAAGAATTTGAGCTAAAGAATTTGATGGGATGAACTCTATCATTCCTTCTTCATGGCCTGTTGCCAATACTTTATATGGAGTTAGTTGTAGGTCAAGATTTTCCAGCTTTAATAGTCGATCCATCAGTGACACCATTTGAATAACCAATTGATCCTGTCTGATGTCATCGCCCTTTTTGAACATGACCTTGTATTTTCCACCATCTGCAATAAAATATCATACCAAAAGGAAACTCTGTAATCCAGAATTTGTGGCTTATTCTCCAACTTTGCTTTGGGTATTGTGTTTCTGATCAACTGACTGATGGATTTCTGTTTGCCTCACAGGGTATAGAGCTGGCTGCTGAAGCTGAAACAAGGCTACCATTTGAAGAGCTGGAGAATTTGCAGCATTTTGACAAATTACATATTCATCATAAAAACATATTTGATGACTTCTTCTTCAAAACAGGGTTTTGAAGAAGAATCAATCTCGCCTTATTTATGACGACATTCCTGAAATGAAGACTTACTGAGCCTTCCTCTAGCCTACCTCTGAAGACTAAACCCTGAACTCCAGAATTACTCTTTAATGACTGCAAATAAGGAGAAATGAACCTT